>BSBK01010768.1:0-235000 GCA_027943335.1 Chamaecyparis obtusa | reverse complement strand
AATTTGAATAGTTTTTGCAAATGGAGAATAAAAGAAATAGAATTAGAAAATATGATCGAACAAAGGATGAAAAAAAATATATCAGAAAACAGATAATCAAGATCAACCTGTTGAAGTTCAAGAAGATCAGCAAGAACCTATTGATATTGAAGAAGATCAGCAAGCACCTATTGATATTCAAGAAGATGCAACTGAAACAGGGGAACAAATTGGTAGTTCCAGAGGTGGAAACATATCTTTTGGTATGGGCAATTTGATTGAGATGAATGAGGATTCACTTTTCAGTCAACTTTCATCAGAAGAAATGTTATCTAAAAGTACAATTAAAAATCATTGCAAAAAACATTGGGATGAATACTTTGAAAATAAAAGTATGGTTGGAAGAGCTCAATTATTTGTTAAGTTATTCACGAAAAAAGAAATGGCTCCTATTTTGGAGTTGTTGGGTGTTGACAACAAGAAAAATTCAAGAGACAATGTAAATCGAACAATAGTTCAAAATTTTCAAGATGCATTGAATAGCATTAATAACTCAAGTCGAGGAGTTGATTTAAGTGTTGCACGTAGAGCAATTATGACTACTTTATCTAGTACGAGGTTGACACAGAGAAAGCAAGTGAATGCAATTTCTGATTTAATGAATGTATCTAGAAGAACTATTCAAAGATATATCAGGAAGAAAAATATGTTAGATGAAAACATTGAACACAATTGGGTAAGTATTTGTAGGCTTCCTCAAAAAGACAGAATTTTTGAAGATGTAAAAAAACTAGTCATTGAATATTGGACCGCTCACTCTCATGTTTCTTCTAATAGAAAAGATACAATACAGATGAAAGATGAAGAGACTGGTATGAAAATTGCACATCCAAAACATTTTATAGATACAACACAAAGTGAATTATTTGAAGAATTCAAGAAAGAATTTTCAGATGTGAAAATATGTCAAAGAATGTTTGAGAGGTTGCACCCTTGCTTTGTACGCATCAATAAGATTCGTGAAACTTGTTGTTGTCAAAATTATGTTGAGTTTCATCTATACCTGCAATCATATAAAAAAGTTATGGCAGTTCTTGATTCAAATATGGTCATCCCTGGAATTACGACACAATTTGTGAAATCTATTTTATGTGATAAATTAGAAGATTCAGATGAGCTCAAAGTATAGTGCATAAAGAATGCATGTAGTGATTGTGGAGATTTGCATAAATTTCCATTGCAAATTGACAATATTAATGTTTCAACACCAGTTTTGTGGAAAAGATTTGAATATGAGACATATCAAACAAGGAGCGGAGATGAATCCAAAAAAATTATTTTGAAGGAGAGTGAATTGCCCTACCTTGAGTTTATGACCAGATTTCGTACTCTCATTTATCCACATATCCAGCATTGTCATGGTGCACAATGGCAAGCTAAACAGTTTCATGATTCGAAAGATTGTTTTCCACCTGGTTGTATTCTTTCAATTGTAGATTTTTCTAAGAACTATACATTTTCCCCTTAAAAAGAGCTTCAAGCTCAATATTATCATTCTGATCAGGTTGCAATATTTGTGCAAGTGACCTATAGACATGCACAATATGATTTGAATGAGGTACAAAGTCCCGATCCAAATGAACGCATTATCATCAAGGAGGTTCATTTTTATATTAGTGATGATAAGGTTCATGATAGGAGCTATGTGGCTCATTGTTTTGCAATGTTTTTTGAAGACATTGTAAATCATGGGATAAAGGCTTTGCAACATTGGATTTGGTCTGATGGTTGTGTAGGTATGTGTATTGATACTTCAATTTATTTTTATTTTCATTTCATTTTTTTTTAAATCATTAAAGGATGACATGTATGTATGCACATGTGCAACTTAATTTTGCAGGACAATTTAAATCTGCAAAAGCCTTTAATTGGCTAGCCATTCAACATGCTAGACGTAATGTTAAATTTTTGTGGAACTTCTTTGAAAGTGGACATGGAAAAGGAGAGCACGATGGAGCAGGAGCATGTGTGAAGCGTGCACTTCGCCAACATGAACTTGCAGGTACACATGATGTTCAATATATATATATATATATATATATATATATATATATATATATATATATATATATATATATATATATATATATATATATATATATATATATATATATATATATATATATATATATATATATATATATATATATATATATATATATATATATATATATATATATATATATATATATATATATATATATGAATTTCAAATAATTTAAAATTTTAGCTTAGATGTATTTTCTTTAAACTGATAATTCAAAAATATACATAGGTAACATGATAGACAATTCAAAGAAAATTATTGAATGGTGTCAAAGTCATTTTGCTCCTCGGGACACCAAACACAACAAACGTTATTTTTGGGAAGTGAAAGGTAATTTATATTTTGTTACATAAAATTTTAATTTGTGTTCATGTCAATCTTTTCACAATTGAACTGATTTAAAAATGTATAACTTTTATTTCATATTTGTAACAGATATAGACCGATCTAATCCTTACAATTGTCAAAGAATTGTTGGTATTAGAAGTTTACATCAATTGATCACTACAGGACAACACAAGCCTATTTTGATTCAAGTTAGAGAAAAATCATGTTTTTGTGCTCACTGCATTGAGGACAATCCATTAAGTCAATGTGAGAATATTGCAAATGGATATGTTTCACGATGGGATATGAAGGAGTTAATCAGAATGCCTCCTTATGAAGATGATGACATTAACATAAACATTCATGATCCTATATATTCAGCTGATTATGAGCGTGTCTCTGATCTAGTTGTTACAGGTGCGTGCACATACATATTCTTTTATTTAATTTTAATTTATCATATTTAAGTGATGTTTAATTTTAATAGAATCCATTTGTATCCAGGTGATATTTTTGCTATAGTTGCAGAGCCTAACAATATAGAAAGTGTATATTATTATCTACTAAGCTGCACGAAAGCAAAATACAAGTTGACAGAACAAATTGTAGATGATGATGAACAGACATATCCAACTGGTTTAGTTATTATTGAAGGAACCTATTATCAGCAAAAAATGGTTAACAAAAATGGTGTTCAATTTGTTGAATACATGTCTGACAAAAAAGTTCTACATTACAGTCACTTGGTTATAGCAACAAAGCTGCAATTCGAAGCATTGCCAAAAAAATGAGGTGTCAAAATTCAGAAGTGGAGGTTGTCTATTGAAGAACATGAAAAACTTTTGGAGATAATAAAAGATAGAGAGGATCCAGACTATATGTATCAGGAGCTTTAGAACTCTATAAGCTTCTGAATAAACTTCCTTTTGTAGCTCTTGTACTTTCATATTTGAACTCTATCTAGCTTGAAGTTTCATGTTTGAGCTCATATATGTAGAAAATATGTTTTTATGTATGTATGTATGTAATCATGCTTTAGTTAATTATATGTTTTACTTTAATTATGTTAAAATTTTAGTTAGATTAGTTAGTTATGTCGGTTAGATTAGTAATTAGTTATCTTTAATTATGTTATCTAATTATGTTTACATTAGTTAAAGATGTTCAATAACATTAGTTATCTAATTATGTTCACTAATTAGATTAGTAATTGTTAGTTAAGTTAGATCTAATTATCTAATTATGTTCACTAATTATGTTTGAACTAATTAGATTAGTAATTGTTAGATTAACTTAATTATATTAGTAATTAGTTATCTAATTATGTTCACTAATTATGTTATCTAGTTAGTTATCTAATTATGTTCACTAATTAGTTTAGTTAAAGATGAAATAACAAATTAGTTAACTAATTATATGTTAGTTAGATTAGTTAATTTTATGTTAGTTAAAGATGAAATAACATTAGTTATCTAATTATGAACTCACTAATTAGATTAGTAATTGTTAGTTAAGTTATCTAACTATCTAGAATTATGTTCACTAATTAGATTAGTAATTGTTAGATTAGTAATTAGTTATCTATTATGAACTATCTAATTATGTTCACTAATTAGAATAGTAATTTTGTTAGATTAAAGTAATTAGATTAGTAATTAGTTCTCTAATTATGTTATCTAATTAGTTATCTAATTATGTGCACTAATTAGAATAATGTGTACACAAAAAATAAGTCTAAAAGATGAAATAACATTGACTATACATGGCATAATATATAATGTACATACATTAACACATGTGTACACAAAAAATAAGTCTAAAAGATGAAACTTGTCTAAAAGATGAAATATGTAACCATGTAACCATATACCACATGTAACTCTATAAGCATATAACCATATGTACCATGTAACTGGATATATAACCATGAAATATCTAATATGAAATAGTCTAAAATGAAATGTCTAATATGAAATGTCACATGAAATATAGACACTCAACTAGGGCCCTGTCCAGATCCGTGACCTGATGTCGATGCACCACCTCCTCCTGATGCCGCTCCACCTCCTCCTGATGTCTGTGTACAATAAACAAAATACATGTTACACATATGTATCATGTACATATATAATAAATTTTAAATACTTATGATCATAGAAAAATTAATTTTTTGAACAAACATCTCGATATACCTGTGTATCATGCTGGATAGGATCATGTGGAGTCTGTAAATCTCCATATCCAGGTGCATCAGGTGGAACAACACCAATCAGACCCCCTAATGCTCTACCAATAGCACTCAACTCTCCTAAATCACATTGTATATCCGAAGGATCAATATGAGTGTCTATAAGCAATGTAGTAAAGAGCTGATGACCTCGACGCGTTGATGAAGTGCTCTGAGTGGTCTGATGAAGAGCTATAGGTGGTGGTGCAGTAGGTGAAGGACCTATGGGTGGTGCAGTAGGCGAAGGACCTGTGGGTGCTGTAGTTTGTTGAGGACCTATGGGTGGTGTACACTACTGAGAACCTATGGGTGGTGTAGTTTGCTGAGCACTATATGTCCTGACAAATGCAGGAACCTCCCCGAGTGACATCCCACTAAGCATCTATATGGTCTGATATGCTGAAAGTAAATCACTAGATAAACATGTGCTCGTGTGTTGCAAATGGTCCATATCTGATATAGCTACAACCTCTAGAGGAGATGGTATGTCAACTATATCATATAAGTCACCACCACTACATGATGCACCAGGCTGTGTAGGTGTAGGAATGGCTGAACGTGAATGTAACACATATCAGCCCACATGATCAGATGACATCTCTTGAACCTATGTGGTGATAGTAGCTATGCTAGAATACACATCAGTCCTCAGCCTCTCATCTGCCGCAACCCCTCCTGCTACTTCCAAACCTTTTGGTACGACCAAAAGGTTTGGACCCACCCTTGCCCGCTTATCAGCAGGCACAGGGGCATTAGGTGCTCTAAACCTATCATATAATCTACCCTTCCCTTGCCCAACATAACTGGGAATATCTGTATAATCAACATCCAGATGCAAATGAAATTCTGCATACAATTATTTGCAGAAATACAGTGGCAGCTCATCCTTCTGGGGCCACCTGTGCTACGAGGCCAACCATCGAGGATATATGAAGGGTCCCACAAGATCATCCTCACATCTCATCACCATATATCCTCTCACCTTCCTCTTATCTAAATAATGAGGAAACATACCCTTCATCATAAGGGTGGTAACAAGTGTATCAATGGTGATGTACTTCACAGTGCCAGTGACACTGCGAGACAAAGAAGTATAGAATCCATGAGAACTAATCTCATCATATGGGTTGTATGATTGAATACTGTCAATCATACGTAACATCTCATCTCTAATAACATTCACCATATCCCTATTAGGGATAGTGGTGGATGAAACTAACGTCTCCTCCAAAATCTGTAGTGCTCGTCACAATTTGTCAATAGTATCTGCAAATAACTTCTGTCTAGCCTCAGCTGTATCAGCTGATGCGTGAGAGCTACAACTACGAGCACTACCAACCCCCCCATAAACACTAGCCTCACCAGAATCTACAGAAGCTCTACCAGATGCCATGTGTAATAGATAAACAATCTAAATATATATAGAGAGATCACTGCATGCATGTACATGTACAAATTTAAGAAACATACATGTTACAAATTTAAATGTGCATACATGAACTACAAATTTAAACATGCATACATGAACTATAAATTTAAACATGCATATAAATTAGTTATCTAATTACATGTTATCTAATTATGTTCACTAATATTGTTAGATTAGTAATTATGTTCAATTAAGGTTAGGGTTATATTAACTATGATTAATTTGCATGTGAGTATTTATATTGGGTTTTAGTTTACAAATTTATGGTTTTTTAAGGTTGAGGTTAGGTTCTTGATGTTGAATATAATTATGTATAGTTGGGTTAAGTTATCTAATTATCTAGTTATGTTCACTAATTATTCTAGTTATCTAATTATGTTCACTAATTATATTCTAGTTAAGTTATCTAGAATTATCTAATTATGTTCACTAATTAGATTAGTAATTACTTATCTAATTATGCTATCTAATTACATGTTGACTAATTATGTTCACTTAGAATTAGATTAGTAAAATTGTTAGATTAGTAATTATGAACTCACTAATTATGTTGACTAATTAAGGTTAGGGTTATAACTATGATTAATTTGCACGAGTATTTACATTGGGTTTTAGTCTACAAATTTATGGTCTTTTAAGGTTGAGGTTAGGTTCTTGATGTTGAATATAATTATGTATAGTTGGGTTAAGTTATCTAATTATCTAGTTATGTTCACTAATTATTCTAGTTATCTAATTATGTTCACTAATTATATTCTAGTTAAGTTATCTAGAATTATCTAATTATGTTCAATAATTAGATTAGTAATTGTTAGATTAGTAATTAGTTATCTAATTATGCTATCTAATTACATGTTCACTAATTATGTTCACTTAGAATTAGATTAACTTAAAATTGTTAGATTAGTAATTATGAACTCACTAATTATGTTGACTAATTAAGGTTAGGGTTATAACTATGATTAATTTGCACGTGTATTTACATTGGGTTTTAGTTAACAAATTTATGGTTTTTTAAGGTTGAGGTTAGGTTCTTGATGTTGAATATAATTATGTATAGTTGGGTTAAGTTATCTAATTATCTAGTTATGTTCACTAATTATTCTAGTTATCTAATTATGCTCACTAATTATATTCTAGTTAAGTTATCTAGAATTATCTAATTATGTTCACTAATTAGATTAGTAATTGTTAGATTAGTAATTAGTTATCTAATTATGCTATCTAATTACATGTTCACTAATTATGTTCACTTAGAATTAGATTAGTAAAATTGTTAGATTAGTAATTATGAACTCACTAATTATGTTGACTAATTAAGGTTAGGGTTATAACTATGATTAATTTGCATGAGTATTTACATTGGGTTTTAGTTTACAAATTTATGGTTTTTTAAGGTTGAGGTTAGGTTCTTGATGTTGAATATAATTATACATAATTATAGTTGGGTTAAGTTAAATCTAATTATCTAATTATGTTCACTAATAATGTTCACTAATTAGATTAGTAAAATTTTGTTAGATTAGTAATTAGTTCTCTAATTATGTTCACTAATTACATGTTCACTGATTGGGGCGTAGGATTAGGATATCATCAAGCTTAGGGTAAATACATCATGTGGTTAGTAGTATGGTCAAGGTTAGGATTTTGATTGTGGTTAGTGTTAGGATCAAGCTTAGGATCAATGTTAAGATTAAAATTTTATAGTGAGGATTTGGTTTAGGTTTATAATTATGGCTTACCATTTCTAATTATATTTTAGTATTTATGGTTAGGGTTTAGCATTTAATGAGTATATGACTATGGTTAGGGTTGGGGTTTAGGCTTTTGGTTATAGTTATAGTTACATTTACATTTAGGATTAAGTGTTAAGGTTTAATGTTAGGGTTAGGTTTATGGTTAGGGTTAGAAATTTGTTTAGGGTTAGGGTTAGAATTATGGTTACACATAGAATTGTGGTTAGACTTTGGATTATAGTTAGGGTTAGGGTTTTGGTTATTGTTACAATTAATATTTAGGGTTATAGTTAGGATTAAATTTTTAGTGTTAGAGTTAAAGGTTAATGGTTACAATTATGAGTATGATCAAGGTTTAGGGTTACAATTTGTGTTAGGATTATCTATAATATGTTAGGGTTCTAGGATTAAAGTTAGGATTATAGTTAACTATGTTCTTAAGTTTAACTATGATTAACTATGCTCATTATGTTAACTATGTTCTTAAGATTAACTATGGTTAAATATGTTATTAAGTTTAACTATGGTTAACTATGTTCTTAAGATTAACTATGTTATTAAGTTTAACTATGGTTAACTATGTTAACTACATGTTTAACTATGATTAACTATGTTAACTATGTTTCACTATGCTTAACTATGTTAAATTTAAAATATTAAATTTAAACTAAATTAACTATTTCATTTAAAGTAAAAAAAAAAATGAACTATTTTATTTAAATTAAAAAAAAAACTAACTATTTTATTTAAATTAAAAAAAAAATTAACTATTTTATTTAAATTAGAAAAACAAATTAACTATTTTATTTAAATTAGAAAAATAAATTAACTATTTTAACACATTTTAAAAAATTAACTATTTTATTTAAATTAAAAAAACAAATTAAAAAACAATAAAACATAATAAAACTATTAAAACTTTAAAAAAAAAAAAAAACATACCTCATTTGGACGAAACCCTCTTAAGCCCTCCTCAAAATCCGGAAGTCACAAGTGAACAAATGAGCTCAAGAGGGCAATTTTTGCCTATTTATAATTTTCTGGGTGTTCAGCCGAACCTGTTTCGGCCAAAAAGTGTTCGGCCGAACCATGCTTGCCACATTGGTGCCACTTGGCGCCTCATGCCTGCCACATAGGTTCAGCCGAAGCTGTTTCGGCCGAACCTTGTTCTACCAAAGCTGTTTCGGCCGAACTTTGTTCGGCCGAAACCCCCTAGTTTGTCCTCTACTTCGACATAGGTTTGTGCTTTATATATATATATATATATATATATATACACACACATACAATTTTCATATTAATATACTACTCCCCCTTTGACAACAATGACAAAGGTGCCAATTCTATAAGTAGAACAAAATTGTTTTACCTCATGATCTCAATATTGCAAGGCCGGAAGGGTTGCAACACAATCTGTGAAATTAGCTTTCAGGATCTCTATGTCCTTGTCCCATGACTTCTTCACTTTGTCAAAAACACTGAGTAGTGCACATAGGCAAAAGGATGCTATCTATTTCGACTTCCTTTAGATTTGCATAAGAGAATTTATCATAAGATGTCTTCGATGAAAGTCATTCTTCCAACTGACTCACTACAATACTAATATTTAGTGATAAATTCTCTCTAAGTAGAGAGAATCTCTTCAATTTCTTCTCCTTTTCATCCTTCAAAAGTCTCATACCATCATAAATTTTTCTCATTTTCCTTTCAATTTTTGAGATCATCACATTAGGACTCTGCAAGTCATTTACTATCATTTGTAGTTCTGCTTCTTTTTTCTTCAACTTCTTTGATATGTCAAATGGGTGGCTGTGGGATTGTGTACATTGAATGTACACTACTTTCCCTCTCTCTAAGCATCTTCTCAATTCTTACTTATAACAATTCCTCTTCCATTGTATGAAGACTTGGTGTTGTCTAACACTATTTTCTTAACATTCTTTTCATTCAAAGGAATCACTCCTGACTTAGATAATCATGTTACCTCATGAATAAGGTCTGCGGTGATGTCTACAACTCTATCATCTAACCAAAACTTTCCAATTATCTTATTCAAAGATGAGATCAAATCTATTTGATCATCATCATCCACTTCTTGACCCTGTTAGGAGTCTGTTGCATACATATAGTGTCTCTATCATGGTTAAGGGACTCTAGGCCTTGTTAGAAGCCTCAACCCTGTTAGGAGTTGGTATTTCAAAACAAAATGTTTGCAAGATGAGCTCACAACCCAAACATGCAATATACATTAATATCTTCTGATACAAAGGTAAAATATAAAACCTTTATTGTTGTTGAATAGTGTTCCTATTCTGATCTAGCTTTGTAGGCTCTTTGCTTTCATATATAGTTCTTACTTTATTTCTTCTTGCAATATACAACTTTTCATTGTATATCAACTTATTACAATTTATATTATGTAACTTGTGTACATTTCACATTACATGATTCTTACATATATACAAGTTATTATAATAAGTAACTTTTGGACTAACTGCCAACGTCTCCCTTCGAGATTCATGACATGGTTTAATAGCCTCCTATGTTCTATAGGTCTAGTGGTTGTATCAGGCATTAACAGGTTGATCTTTAGGTGCAACGGCAACTACTACTTATAACAAGTGGTATCAGAGCTTGGTCACAAGTTTGAATCCCCTCGGGTGACGCTGAGGGGGGATTATTAGACTAATCGCCAACATCTCCCTTCAAGATTCGTGACATGGTTTAACAGCCTCCTATGTTCTATAATTCTAGTGGTTATATCAGGCATTAACAGGTCGATCTTTTGGTGCAACGACAACTACTACTTGTAATAGTAACTTCTAGTTGTCTTATAATACTTATACTCTTCTCAAAATATGAAATCAATTCATGTTGCTTTAGGGTTAACATATAGGATGTCTTCCCTACATAGTTCTAGTCATTATTTTGATAAACAAAATAATCTCTTAACTTAATGTTATCATATTCTACCTTCTTCTTTGTTCAGGTCGACTCAACACTCTTTATAAATCTTTAATATCTTCTTCCGTACATGTCATCCAGACTTACACTATCACATGTGGCTTTGATATACATAGACTGATCCATGTTCAATTGCGCATTTTTTATTAGACTAGTAAACACTATTGTACTTAGATAATTTTCTAATGCACTCATACAATACTGCATCCTTCGATTATGCTATCTCCATGCTAAGTATATGTTTCCATAATGACATCATTCTAGTATCCTACTTAGGCAAATTTCCAACAATAGATTGTCTTCTTATGCCACTTAACCATTCCCTAATTCTGATTGGTTTCATGGATTACATGAGGATTAATGATTATAATTCTAAATCATAATCACTTATATGATTTCCTCAACAAACAATAAATATAATGTAGATGTTGGCCAAAATGGTTTAGCTAAGTGTTTGTGCCATTACAAACACATATATCAAATCTAGCTTACTTGGCATTTGAAATTTATGCCACTCAACATTTACTGTTCTTCATACCTTGATGCTCAACACTGACATATCTACACAACTTGGCATAAACTAGCTTGGTGATTAATCTATTGGTGATATAAGTCATAAATCACACCAAAGATTACACTTGTTGAGGAGAAACATAAAGAGAAAGCAAAGTAGTCTGCATTAGTTTTGATAAGTCCTCATGTGGAAGGAATAGAAAAGGAATAGATTGAAGAAGAGAAAGAACATGAAAAAAAGAGCCTAAGGAATAAGAGGCAATCAAATCTCTTATATAGATGTTGAGTGCAAACACACCAAGGAAGAAAACACAAAAGAAGAAGGAGAAATCTCTTGCCACACAGGTGACACTTGATGAAGTTGTAGTGATTCTGAAGTGGGACACTAATAACTTGACCTATGAACTAATGAAAATCTTGTAGGATCTTTTGAAGAAGAAGAGTAAACAAGAAGATCTGAGAAGAGAGCATCGGAGAAAGAAGGTATTACATGAGATCAAAGCTATTTTCATTTATTCTTTTGAGATGGATGATATGAATAAATGTACACCTATCTTAGAGAAACTTGTACACATTGTCAAGAAGGTGAATGATGATGACAGAGAGGCAAATGATAAGTTGTTACAATGGTCTGAAAGGGAATTTGAAACCAAGGTATTAAAAAAGATCTCAATTGACATTGCAGTCAAACAAGTAGAACTTTTTGCCTTTGTCACAAATTTAGAAGAAGTTATGCAAAATGCACATTCTCTATACAAAAAGTTATGCAATGTAGAAGAGTTTACTAAGGATAATTAGGATCTAATAGATAAATCACAGTTAGATTTAAAGTCTATAGGTCACTCACTGAGCATGGATGCAAGTTCCAGCTCCATCCATTTTACCAAGTTGTTACATGCCCAAGGTAGATTAGATAAGTTGGTGGCTAATGATGGTAAAATAAGGGCTAGACTAATTTCTATAAAAAAAAATGTTGAGACCTCATCTCGAGGTTATTGAGAAGGAGTTAGTCATGACAAAGGAGTTCGTACAGAAAAACCCTCATCTTTTTGTTGCCGAGAGCCTAGTTAAGGTAGCTCCTAAGCTAGAAATAAAGTCACAGGTTTTGGAGTCTATAAGGTCCGATTGGGACAATGCATTAGCTATGGTAATGCAGCTTCATAAACCATTTTTTGACAAATATTTCAAAACACCTACACCCCTAAAACTTCAAGTGATAAAAAAAAGGGGGAAATGACATGATAGAATACAAAAAATGGAAATGTTAAAGGTTAATGGGGAAATGACAGAGTTCAAAGTAAAAGTAGAAATAGGGATCTGAACACAATAAAACGAATGGTATGACATACTATTTTTACAAACATGTATATATATTTGGTTGTATGTCAAAAAGGAGTCTTATGTACATATAAGTGTAGTAGAATATTTTTGAAGACCAAGTAAAAGTCAAAGGGGGAGTATTCATATAGAAGTTTTACATATTACTAAGTACTCATGTAATGCAAATGTCATGACAAAGCTTTTTTTCCACTAATGTCAAAGGGGGAGATTTTTGATCCCTAAGTTTGGTTGTCTATTAGTGTCTTACATTTAGTCATTCTCTAGGAAATGTTGGTCGATCATCCCTGCGACCAAGTCATCATGTATAGGCTGAATTAAGTATAGACTTGTATATTGTACATTTATCAAGTAGTAGTTACTGGTGATAAAGTCAGAGGTCACCAAGAACTTCAATATTAGCCAACCCATTTTATGCTGAGTTTTGTAGATATATCAGTGCCGAGCGTCAAGGTATGAAGAATAGTAGATGCCGAGTGTCAGAGATTTCAGTTGCCGAGTAAGCCAGATTTGATATATGTGTTTGTAATGGCACAAACACTTAGTTAAATAATTTTAGCTAACATCTAGATTATATTTATTATTTGTTAAGGAAATCATAGAGGTGATTATGCTTTAGAATTGTAGTCATTAATCCCTATGTAATCCATGGAGCCAATCAGAATTAGGGAATGGTTAAGCGGTATAAGAAGACAATGTAGATCATGGATCTTGATTTATGGATTTTATCTAGTATTTATATAAGATGAGATCTGAACCCTAAAATGAAGTGTATGTGAGAAGAGTATGAAGTGGATTTCATACATTCAGAATAGAGAAATGTTTTGATTATCAAAGATAGAGATCAGTGACCGAGAAGATAGTGAAGGACAGAAAAAAGATAAATTTGATAAAGGATATCAAATCTATATTGGAAGGAGAAGATCTATTATAAACATCACAATGGAAATTGAAGGATTGGGTATTGAGACATTTTAACACGTGCATTAGTGTAAATCTCTTAACAAAATGGTAGTGAAGATTTGTGGGTGTCAACCCCACCCTAGTTTTACTTTTCAAGGGTTTCTGGGTAACCAAAATCATTGTGTTATGTTTTATTTTCATGGACGATGATTAGGATGTTAGATCTATTTCAGTATTGAATTTGATGTTTATGTTATTCAAGAAAGTTTATGTCAAGATTGAATTATTGGTAGATATCTAATTCACCCCCCCTCTCAATATCTCACTTTCCCATAATAGATTTCTAACAATTGGTATCAGAGCTCGATATACACTAGTGAGTCGGTCACTATGGGCTAAAATACTGATTCTCAGCATCAAATATACAATATTACTTCTTTCACAAATTTGTCCTTATGCATCTTAATCTATGAAAATATGGACTTTAACTTATCAAATGTTAGGAACTAATGTAAAATGAAACTTTATAAGATTAATTTCCGCACATACCTTCTTTTCTTAGTTTGAAGTAGTGTAATCACCTGATCCATTGGATAGCTATTGTGGGAAAGTGAGATACTCAGAGGGGGTCTTCATCTATGGCTCAACATTTGGAATAGTAGAATTTTCCCTAGTTCTAGGTATAAGTACTATAGGAGTAGGCTTCAGTTTCTGCATTTGTTTCTTACTAGGCTCGACAATTGATGCCTTCTATCCTTTCTTAATGATTACAGTCTCCTCCTCTTCACTTTCTTCTAACTCACTAGACTTTTCTTCTCCTAATCTTTGAGTCAATGCAAGAGGTGCATCTTCCTCTTCACCTTCGCCTAGCATCTTCTCTAGGTTTTTCACTATCTTCTTTCTTTTTCTTTTCATGGTTGTAGATTTCAGTCTCATGGTTACTTTGGACTTTGCCTCCTTATATGTCCCAAAAGACTAAGCCTTTTTGTCAATTTCCTTAGCTAATAGGGTTGTTATTGCTACTACTATTTCATCTATTTTAACTTCATAAGGTAATGGCCTTAGCCATGATACCCTTGGTTTAACTTCTTGTGCATATGTGAAGTCGGTATCAACTAGGAAATAAATGTCATTATAATACTTTTCTACTAGTGATACTAGGATCCTACTCCTTTTACTTATTTTCTTCTTAAACTCCACAAAGTAACTATGCATTACACTCTCAAAATTTTCACCAATCTTATCAATAAATTCACTGATTTATAGAGTGATAGGTTAGTTCTTCTCCCATACAACATCACCAACAGTAGGAAAACTATTATGTATATTGAAAAATAGATAGATGAGAAGAGAACCAAACTTACACATTGAATTATTTTCTTTCCTGATGGATGCAAGGTTCTTGGCAAGCTATGTCAGTTGTAGCTCAGAAAGATCATAGGTATGATCCTTCTTTACCGTCTTCCAAGCTTGATCTACAGCTACAAACAAACTCTATCTAGCCTACTAGATTGGTAAAAATAATGTGCAATCACCCTCACTGCAAAGTCAATTTCTATATCTATGATTGTTGAAATGGTCATCCCTCTTTTATTCCATATTGCCTTGGTATTGTCTTGAATAATCTCTTTGCTTTGACATCTCATAGTCTTCTTCCCTGTAAGACTAGGATAACCAATCACTTAGTGTATCATCTCCTTAGTGATCTTAACTAGTCCATCCTTGAGCCAAATGTTTATATCATGTACTCAGCTTAGTACTATCTTGATCCATTCTACCTTGCAATTCTATGGGAATTCAAAGGCATGCACCAACCCTCATTCGGAAACCTTCTAGTGTTCTTCCTTCAACACCCCATTGCTACACAATTTTTCATATGCTTCTCTAAGATTGTAGTCTCCTATCTCTCCAATCTTGCACATATAGCATGTGCATACATCATTGATCATCAAAACCTTAGGAGGGATAGATGATAGGGTACCTGTGAGATCTCCCATAATCACACTCTTAGGAACAACTTGGAATTTATGTGGCTTATACGCATAGTTCCTCACAAGTTGTACATTGAACACTTCCCTCCCTTGCTTCTTAATTGTATCTAATGATGAAGATGCCATTTCTTCAAATTCTAGGGTTCAATTATGAAATAAGTAACTTGGTAAATGCCTTGCTCGATAGTTCTCAAATGTTTTTCAATGACACACTATGATTGATATCTGCAAATCACACTTAGCACAAAAGCTCTTGATAATATCTCTAGAATTTCTCTTGAAAGTTCTCAAATTGGTGGTAAAATGAGAATAAATGGTAACTTCCCACTTTATAGACTTCAAACGGTCGGATTAAGACTTCATTAATAATCTATACACTTTCTAGGTAAGATACAACTATTTCAACAATCTCGTATCAACTCGGTAAACATAAGCTTGGTAAATACTACCATTTAGTTTCAGCTCGGTACATATCACATCTCAACTTCCATAGGAGCTCAATATACACTAGTGACTCGGTCACTACATGGGCTAAAAAAGTGATGCTCAACATCAAATATACAATATTTCTTCTTTCTTAAATCTATCCTAATGCATCTTAATCTATGCAGATATGAACTTTAACTTATCAAATGTTAGGAACTGATGTAAAATGAAACATTATAAGATTCGGTTCCACACATACCTTCTTTTCTTAGTTTGAAGTAGTGCGATCACCTAAGCCATTGGATTGGGTGACCTCAGGTTCACTGGCTCCACTACTTCTTGCTTCCTCTTTCTTCTTCCATTTCTCATTCATCTAATTTCTCATATGATCAACAATTTCTTTATTCTTGACTTTTTCATTTCTCAGTATATGTGCTCTACAATCTCTCTTTAAGTGACCAATCTTATTGCATTTGTAGAAAACCAAACTTCTTCTCATCCAACTCTTGGATTTACCTTTGAAATGTGTCTTCAAATAGTTTGCTCCAATATGACTATATTTACCATAATAATGACAACTATACCATGTACTATAGTCCCAATTATATGTGTTAGCTTTCCTAGGTACTTTGGTATGTTGATTGGATGTCCTCCTAGCTGTGGATCTACACTCTTGTGCTCTATGACCATATTTATGATAGTTAAAACAATGTCCTTGAAATCTAGGTGATGTAGGTAGATTACTGACCTTTTTCATGCATTCATGTACCTAATGTCCATGTTTCTTATAGTTAAAACAATATTCATTGAAATTTGGTTTAGGATTAGACTTACCATGTCTGCTTCTATAGATGTTAGATGTGTGTCCTAAATTTCCATAATGATGGCATTTAGGTTTTTTGTTCTTTCACTTTCCATTCCTCTGTTCTCCACTCTTTGATGATTCTCCTTCCTTAGTGGATAAAAGGTGCTCATCATGTCCAAGTCCAAAAGTATCACTAGATCTTCTAGGTGACCTTAAAAATTCTTCAAAGTATCTCACAACTTCATTAGGCTTGTTCATCCTTTCATTGAGTTCTTTTTCAAATCTTAGTTCATTCTTCAGTTGACTATTTTCTAATCTCAGATTTGGTGATTTCCACATCTTTCCTTCCCAACTCTTAATTAAGAAGTAGTAGTTGATTTACCATGTCCAATTTAGTGTTTTTCAACTCTTGCATGTTGCATGTCCTTTCATCAAGTCTCATAGATAATTTCCTTTTATCTTCTTTAGCCATTATCTCATCTTCTTTAGTTTTCTTTTTTTGTTTGACAAATTCACAAAATCTTACTGATTTTATTTCTTGTTCTCTCTTCTGATTTCTAATGTCCTCATTTAGTATGGTGTTTTTCTCCAGCAGATATTTTATATATTTGTCACATTCAACATAGTTACCATTGTCAAATAGTCTTTTCATATCCTCTTCTTGGTATTGAGTTTCATTCTATTGTATTGCCAATTCTCTTCTTTTGCTTAGGGATTTCTTCAATTCACCTCTGGCTACTTCAAGATAATGTAGTGCAAGATAAATGTCAATCTTAAAATTCTCTATGATCTCTTCTAACTTATAAACCTCCATCTTGAGATCTTTGACTCATAACTAATTAGAATTCTTTAAGAGACTAAGCTCTAATACCAATTGTTGGAAAGTGAGATACTGAGAGGGGGGATGCATCAGATATCTACAAATAATTCCATTTTGACATAAACTTTCTTGCATAACATAAACATTAAATTCAATACTAAAATAGATCTAACATCATAATCATCATCGATGAAAATAAAACATAACACAATGATTTTGGTTACCAAGAAACCCTTGAAAGGTAAACTTGGGATGGGGATGACACCACAAATCTTCACTACTACAGTATTAAAATTTTCATGTTAGGGAAACAAAGTTTGATCACAAAATAATGATATGTACCCTATGAGGGGTCTGCCCTATTAAGATCTTGAAGACTTATACAATCTACCTTGCAAAATGATTTAAACTTACAACAAAGTAAGCACTCAATTAAGAGATTTAATTAGGTCTGTTAGGACCACTTTGTTAAGAGATTTACCTTGATTCACCTGTTAAAATGCCTTAGTACCTGATCCTTCAGTTTTCACTTTGATGCTAATAACAGATCTTCTCCTTATAATATAGATTTGATCTCCTCTATCAAATATATCTTTGTTCTATCCTTTACTGCTCTTCTCGATCATTGATCTTTGTCTTTGATAAACACTTCTCTATTTTGCATGTATGAAATCCCCTTCATACTCTTCTCACATACACTTCATTTTAGGGTTCAGATCTTATCTTATATAAACAATAAATCAACTCCATAAATCAAGATCTACGATCTATATTGTCTTCTTATGTTCCTCAACCATTCCCTAATTTTGATTGGTTCCATGGATTACATAGGGATTAATGATTACAATTCTAAAGCATAATCACCTCCGTGATTTTCTCAAAAAACAATAAATATAATGTAGATGTCATCCAAAATGGTTTACCTAAGTGTTTGTGCCATTACAAACACATATATCAAATCTTGCTTGCTCGGAATTTGAAATCTCTGGCACTTGGCATTCACTGTTCTTCATACCCTGATGCCTGGTACTGACATATATACACAACTTGGCATAAACTAGCTTGGCTATTACTGATGTACTTAGTGACCTCTGACTTGCTTGGCAATAACTACTACTCGGTAAATGTACAATATACTAGTCTATACTTAGTTCGGCCTATACATGATGACTTGGTCATAGTGATGACCGACCAACATTGCCTAGAGAATGACTAAGTGTAAGACACTAATAGACAACCAAACTTAGGGATCAACAAAAAAGATCTTCAATCTAAATTTTAACCTCTCTCTTTTTAAATCATCTCTTTTCTTGTATTTTTCAACACTAGTTTACAAATGATGTTTTACTTCACCATAGAATTATTGCATAGAAATAGAAAATTAATCATCCTATGCACTTATTTTATCAATTCCACTAATGTATATCAACTAAAACACTCCTCTATGTTGCTTACCATAAACTACTTGGAATGCACTTTTACCAATACTCCTTCATGTTCACCAAATCATTATAGGAAAACTCTTTCTATGGTAACAAAAGATACCGTTAAATAGGATGATACTTGGAAAATCAGTGGAGAAGGATACCTGAGATCCTATTAACCACTTTAGCTCAGTCATTGGTCTGAGGATGACAACTAGGAAGAGATAAAATTTAGATCTCTAATAATTATCTTCTGCAATATCCTCCAAAATTATCCCATAATTTTTTTATCCCTATATGAAATAATTTTTAATCACAAACCATCGATTCTAAAAACTTTCTTTAGGAAAAAATATTCTATGTAGAAAGCATCATTGATACTCTTACAAGGAATGAAGTGATCTATTTTATATAATTATTTGACAAAAACATAATATGAATCAAAACTTCTTCATGTCTTTAGTAATCCCATAACAAAATCCATACTAATAGATTCCCAAGGCCTATTGGGAATGTTTAAAGCTGTATATATAACCCTAAAATAGTGTTTCTCCCCTTTTTGCTTTGACATGTTATACATCTTTGTACAAAATTATTTAAATTTGTTTTTATTCATGGCCAAAATTAGTGTCTCCTTAGCTACTCCAAGGTTTTTTCAAGCCCAAAATGACCTTGTAAACTCTGACAATACTTTTCTTTGATAAGGTTTCCTCTCATGGAATATTTAGGCACACAAAGTTGCCCCCCCTTAAACAAAACGCCCTCTTTAAATGAAGCCACTATTCATTTTTATTATTCTTAGGTTTTCCGCAATAATCATAAATATCATTAAAATCTATATTTTCTTCGTACATACCCTTAAGTGCATCAATACCCACACTTTGTATCTAAAGTTATTTGAAAATTAGTAGTCTCCTACTTAAGGCATCAATCACTTTATTGGAATTTCATTTCTTGTGTTTGATGGTGAAGGTGATGTTTTTAAGATACTCCACCCACTTGACATGCCTTTATTGAGTTTCTCTTGGCTATCAATGCATTAGAGGGCATGATAGGTAATGTCTCCATAAAAGGGGGTAAATAGAACACCCATTAATTCTAGGTCATAAAAGGACTACTTCCTTTTAGCATCACTTAATTGTTGACAAAATAATGCAATATGTCTATTGTCTTTACTCAATACTACCCCTATAACACACCCACTAGCCTCACATTCAATCAAAAATACCATATTAAAATTAGGTAAAGCTAATATAGGCTTGTATGTTACCCTTTTCATCACTTATTCATAACTTGTATTTTCTTTCCCATTCCAAAAATACCTTTTCTTTTTACCACACTTCATAGTATCAATCATACGTACAAACATATGACTTAATTTTTTTATGAAGATCCTATAGAATCTTGCAATCCCATATGGGATTATTACCTTTGAAACTAATTTAGGTGTAGGCCAATTCAAAATTACATCCACCTTTCTTTGATCCATATTTAATGTCCCTAAATATAACCACAAAACACAAGTAAAATAGTTTGGTATTAATAATTTCATGTTGGAAAGTTGACTATCCTAGTGTATATGACTAAGTTTAGTGTTTTCATTATGGAAACAAAGTCATATGAAAATTTGAGGTTAGCACAATAACTTAGAAGATCATAAATTGGCTAAGTATGGAAAACAGAGTAGTTAGTGAAGCACCTGATGAATCGAGCAGCAATGCACGTGTGTATGATAGAGTCTTCATATGCATCCTTGAAGATAATATTTTGAGTATGTTAGTAAGATATGGTTAAGAACACATGATCAGATATGATAGCATGAAGAAGTTACAATGAGTTGAAATGTAGATAGTAAGCGGTAGAATAGAATAGCACATGCAGCCAATAGAAAAGATTTTGATTATTGATTAATATTTTTTTTTGTTAAGGCTATGCGCCTATTGTAAATGTGTTGTAAACATGTTAATAAAAATTTATGTAAACACGCTTGAGCCAATTCATTTGGAAGCATTGTATGTAATAGGTAATAGGCCGACTTAGTAAATAGTTTTGGTTGCAGCTATATATAAGACATGCACTTTTGTATTTGAGGATGAAGAAGTTGATTGAGATGTAATGGAAGAGAATAAGCATGTGAAGAGCAATAAGAATGATATAGAGCTTTACAAGTGGTTAAAGTATCCGCGCATAATAGGAACTGATCATACAAGCAGTGTCATAGCAACAGTTCACCCTTGTAGATATTGTGAGTATCTGATATCTAGGAGGTTGTAGCCATCTCTATTGTGTAGTGAGATTTGGAAATGAGCCTTCCACCCCTAACAAGGTTTCTTACTTTAAGACTTCTAACAGAGTCTGACCCTTGACAAGGTCATTATACTAAAGAATTGTAATGATTGTTCCTAACAAGGCAAAGGAACATTAACAAGTTCATAATACACAAGTACAATATTAGTGGGTATTAATTCCCACTAGGGTTTTTCCTTTGGCCAAGGTTTCCCCATAATCATATCTGGTGTTATGTGTTATGGTTTAAAGCTTATTTTCTTTGATATTCATTTCAGTATATAATTAAATGGGTTAAGTTTAAAGAAGCAAAAAAACAATAATGTTTTAGAACACTGATTCAACCCCCCCCCCCCCCCTCTCAGTGTTCCCATTCCTAAAAATTGGTATCAGAGCTTTGGTTCTCTAAAGATAAGTTTAACCACTTGAGGAGATCATGGATATAGTAGAAGTAAAACATTTGAAGAATAATCTTGAAGAACCTCTTGAAGATCTTGGCAGATCTGAAAAGGAAATAGAAGAATGAAAATTGAAGGTCAGTGGCTCACAAGTATTCATCAAGAAACTAAGAAAATATTTGAAAGATTGTTCAACAAATGATTTGGGAAAAATGGTAAAAAAGATGAATGAAGAAAACATGTCTCTGAAGGATCATATTGAAGAATTGGATAAAAAGTTAATCAATAATCAAGAAGCCTATGATAAGAAAGTCAAAGAAAACAAATAGCTAGATGAAGAACTTATGCAAGCTAATCTAAAAATCTTGGAGTTAGAAAACATCAAGAAAAAGATGGAATCTGAATTGACTAAAGCAAAGAATCATATTGACAAATTTCACACAAGTAAGGATCTAATAGAGTCACAATTGTATGCATAGAAGTTAAAAGGAGATACCACTGGTATTGGATTCAATGAAGCACAAAATTAAATCAATGATATAGGAGAAAGAATGAAAGCACCAAAAGAATCTACTAAAGCTAAGAAGACTAAAAATTACACTGAAGCTATAGCAGAACCATCTAAGGATGAGCGCAAGCCAGTAAACAAAACTTGTTATGCATGTAACAAGCATGGACATATAGCAAGAGATTGTAAAGAGGTAAGACCTTTCAATGGTTATTATTATTCATACAATAAATTTGGTCATAGAGCTATGAACTATAGATCAAAGAAAAGAAGCAAGACTCAGCATAATCAGAGAAGTCAACCACAAAAAAATGTTAGAAGTCCTCAGAACATTACATGTCAGATATGCAATTATAATGGTCACATAGCTAGACAGTGCAGGATGGTAACTCACATCAATGCATTGAGGAATATAAGGTCTCCAGTTATTTTTCACACTTGTAATAAGGCTAGACACATCTCAAATTTTTGTAGATCACAAGCGCAAAGACAAGAAAGACCTAATGAGTCTCAAAAATCAATTTTGGATGAATCTGGAGAAGTCCCATTTGTGAAAGCTATAGAAGATGCGAGCATGATTTGGATAGAAGTGAAGAAAGATAATGGTGAATGAATATGTAGTGGATGCATCTATAATGGATGCACCTTCTACATCTGGATGAATGACCTTCATCATCATAGGGGGAGCTATATTAGCTCTAGACCCCTGTGCGGATGGTATACTCACCCTCGGAGTATGCACCTTTGGTTATAGTTTTTTGGATACTACTTGATGTTGTATGCAAGAGTGCACAACTTTATTGATAGAAGAAATAAAGATTGGAATTCTTTGTTACATGGTGGCAACCATTAATGGAGGAAATTTGTTTTAATAGTCACCAAAGATCCATTATCCACCCATTTGCATTTCAGATCGAACCCTTGGAAAGAATAGGATATCAAACAATTAGTGTTGATAGATTGTAGTCATTTTCATCAGCAAAAAGAAGTTAATTTGGTTACAAAAACCTTGTTAGGATGTGACGGTTCAGAGATCATTTGGAAACCTATTTGAGTGATTGATTAAGTAATGGCCACTCCAATTGTCTCTGATGTTACTGAAAGGAAGAGATACATTTTCAAGAAGCATCCTGTTAAGTCAATCTTAGATGATTTGGAAGGGGCATTCTCTAGGACTCTGATGGGAGTTATGCATGTAGAAGACATACGCGGATACATATACTACAAGAAGGAACCTATAGGATTGGACAAGATTAGGTCACACCTTGAAACAATGATGAAACCAGACATGACATTCATGGATGAGTTTGCACACCTTGTAAATCACCTAATTATTGAGTATAAAACTACATATAATTTCTATGAGTCTCAATGGATCAAGATCCTACTGAGCAGAATAC
Organism: Chamaecyparis obtusa; assembly: GCA_027943335.1. Taxonomy (NCBI): domain Eukaryota; kingdom Viridiplantae; phylum Streptophyta; class Pinopsida; order Cupressales; family Cupressaceae; genus Chamaecyparis; species Chamaecyparis obtusa. The sequence goes on along the minus strand of BSBK01010768.1, from coordinate 211,419 downwards.
ATGATGACCTATTTTGGATAGGAGAGGTTCCAATTTTCATTACTTCATATCTCATTTATGAGATGACAAGACTATCCAAGACCAGTGCCATTCCTCCTATAGGTAAGGATGTCAGGAAACAAGTGGAGCAAGCTTGTAAGTCCCGTAGTGATAAGCACGGCATGAAAATTGAGCCGATAGAGGAGAAGGATATAAAGCTAATATCTATGATACTTGGTTATAAGTTCCAACATGCTAACAAAGTGAATAGTGTGTCCACGGAAACAATTTTGGTAGCTATCGGAATTAAAAGGGAAAATGGAGAGTTTAACCTATGTGAGATCATGTGCATAGATTTGTTAGACAATATTAGAGCCATCAAGCATGATAAGAGAAAAGTGTTCAGATTTGGGTCACTAATCATTTACATGTACTTCCATATTGTTGTTAAAGTATCAGATCTTTATCTTGACAGGAGTCTACCCACAATGCCACAAATTTCATTCAAGGCATCATCTGAGAGCACCTTGAAAGATTTCATGGTTTTAGGAATAAATACATTCTAAATCATAATGCAAAGAAGGTATATGATACCTAAGAGTATTATGGAGAAGTATAAGGACAACATTTGCTTCATGGTAGAGACAATCATCACATGCATGGAAGTTGTAGATCCTAGAACTAAGTGGATTCATCCACTTGGTTATGAAGAGGAGGAACATATTTTGGAATCTTATGCACAAGTCCTTTTGTCAGCGCCTAAAGATCCCAATGAACTAGGATGGGGTACTTATGAAGATAAGACAAGACAAGTAGACTCTATCTTGTACAGTGCAGTAACAAAAAGAAAGGCATCTAAAATCACATCAGACATTCTAAAAATTCATGGTGTTATACAATAAGATCTGGATAAAGTTAGGGAAGCCAAGATTGTAATGCAACTTAAGAGTTCACCCTCTTCAGAAGTGAAAATAGAGAAGATTGATGATCCTAAGGAGAAGAATAAAAAGATAGAGGAAAACACTCATGTGCCTACACCTACTATTGATCTAGAGTCAACACCATGACCTCAGCTAAGTAAGATGCCTAAAAGGAAGAAGCAATCTAGTGCAATCCATCCATCAAAAAGGTCAACAAGAAGAAAAGAAAGAAACACTCAAGCACCTCCTGAGATAGGATTCAAACCAAATCTTGAAGTGTTGAGAACCAGAGTAGTAGATGAAGGAAGAATTGATCAAATTTCTAAGTTCTATGATAAATATCATGAGATAGATAAATCAGAGATCCACGGTATGATAATCAAACATATGATTAAGTTCAAGAATTCAATCTTGGAACTTAAGATAGTTATTTTTGATCAAGTATGGAAGATACTTGACTCTTTGAAGAGAGAAGCCATAGAAGAAGACATGACAATAAGAGAAAAGACACTAGATGACAACCTTCCTATTTGTTCAGTTGAATAGAAAACATTGTTGTTGGATTTGGTGAAGCCTCACCTAAGAACCAATATGAGAACTCTGTAGATTATGAATAAGGACTATGAGCTGGTTGCAAAGGAGATAGAAAAATCATTTGAGAAGGTATTCTTGGATAGACACATGTATCCATCTTCTGTGCATGCAACCCAAGTTCTCTATGAACAAGAAAAAGTAGCTAAGACTCCTAATGCACCAATGACAGGTCCACAAGAATCTATGCCCATGACTGAAGCTAAGGATGACACTATCATGATTGATAATGTTGAAATATCAATGGTGGCAATAGAAAATGAACTGGACAAGTTTGAGGAAGCATTTGTAAGCACTAAGGAAGTAGAGATTCTATGTACTGATGAATCTCGTAAGTAGCAAGAAGAAGTGTTGATTGAAGACTTGACTGGATAGAAAGAAGAAAAGGAAGATGAGACTAAAGAAGAGCCTTTTGTTGAATTACCAATGAAGGTAAAGATTGAAATCATGGACAGCACACTCATCACACCCAAGCCCTCAATTTCATTGTTGTCAAGTTTGACCCCTGACACAACAAGTTTAGACTCATGGGGGGAAGAGGATCTAATGAAAATAAGTTTTTTAGCAATGGAGAAAGAAAAGGAGAAACAAGTAATGAGGAATCCATTACTTGTTGAATCAATAAGCATACTGAATAGCCTACTGCCTGAGGACAAGAAAGTAATAAAATTTCATTAAGTGGATGATGTAAGAGACATCCTATCAAGTTTCAAAACTAATTTCTCAAGTCTTGAAGAATCAGCATCAAAGTTGTAGAAGAGAAATATCTCAAGAAGAGGCTGAATGAATTGATAGGTAATTTTGTACTTGACCTAAATTCTCTTAAGGTTGGTCAAGCTATGCTGAAGGAGATAGTAGCAAAAGAAAGGAAAATAATTGTTGACTGTATGAATAAAGACAAACTAACTACAAATCTTTCCAAGAAGATTCAGGAAGCAAAATCTATGATAAAAGTAGTAAGAAAATCAATGGAAGATCCCTCCCCAGATATAAATATATACAATAATGTCTACCAAGGAGAATTGGATAAAATTGAGAAGGCAGAGAAATAAATGGCTAAGATAAGGGCTAGGAAAGCATAGTTAAGACATGAACGTGTGCCCTCTCTATATGTGTTAAATAAGAACATCAAGGAGATAGATGCCACAATAGTGACGTATGATAAAGGTCTAAGTATAGACTTAGAAAATATGGAGAAGCTAGCCTATGCATTATGCACCCATCTACAGATAGTTGATTCAATGAAGGCTTTTCGGCAGCAAGAAATTGTAAACCTTAAGATTGCATACCCGGATGTACTATCTATGTAAGTAAAGATTCATTTTTGGGCACCTTTGTCATTAATGTCAAAGGAGGAGTAGAGTAATATGGAGTGGTGTATATGATGTAAAGGGGAGTAGAGTATATAGAAAAAGGGAGATAGAAGAATATATGATGTACAAAAAGGATAAGATAAAAGATATAAATTTTTTGTGTAAAGTAGTTTAGCAACTTCACCATATTGCTTTGTTTCCATTAATGACAATGGGGGAGATTGATGGAAAGTTGACTATACTAGTTTATATGACTAATTTTAGTGTTTTAATTATGGCAACAAATTCATATGAAGTTTTGAGGTCAACACAATAACTTAGAAGATTAGAAAATGGCTAAGTATGGAAAATAAAGCAGTCGAGGAAGCACTTGATGAATAGAGGATTGGCGCACATGCGTATGATCAAGTTTTCATATGCTCCCTTGAAGATAATATTTTGAGTATGATAGTAAGATATGGTTAAAAATGCATGGTCAGATATGATAGCACAAAGAAGTTACAGCGAGTTGAAGTAACATAGACAGTAAGTGGTAGAATAGAACAGAGAATGCAGCCGATAGGAAAGATTTTGACTAGCGATTAATATTTTTTTTTTAAGGCTATGAGCCTATTGATAATGTGTTGTAAACATGTTAATAACAATATATGTAAACATGCTTGAGCCAATTCATTTGGAAGCATTGTATGTAATAGGTTATAGGCCAACTTAGTAAATAGTTTTGGTTGCGCCTATATATAGGACATGCACTTTTGTATTTGAGGATGAAGAAGTTGATAGAGATGTAATAGAAGAGAAGAATCATTTGAAGAGAAATAAGAATGATATAGAGCTTTACAAGAGGTTAAAGCATTAGTGCAGAAGAGGAGCTGATTAGATAAGAAGTGTCATAATAGTAGTTCGCCCTTGTAGATATTGAGTATCTGATATCCAGGAGTTTGTAGCCTTCTCTATTGAGCAGTGAGCTCTAGTAGTGAGCCTTCCACCCCTAACAAGGTTTGTTACTTCAAGAATCCTCATAGGGTTCGAACCTGGACAAGGTCATTGTACTAAACAATTGTAATGACTGCTCCTAATAGGATAAAGGAACATTAACAGGTTCATAATACACAAGTACAATTATTAGTGGGTATTAATTCCCACTGGGGTTTTTCCTTTGGCCAAGGTTTCCCCATAATCATATTTGGTGTTATGTGTTATGGCTAAATGCTTATTTTCATTGATATTCATTTCAATATATAAGTAATTGGGTAAAGTTTAGAGAAGGATAAAAACAATAATGTTGTAGAACACTGAGTCACCCCCCACCCCCTCTCAGTGTTCCCATTCCTAACATTTCATAGTTTTGCGAATTGATTCATAAGATTTATTCTTGCAATCTTCTCAAAAATAAATTCAAATGATGCAAATGATCTTCCTTATTATATCTGAAAATAAAGACATCATCAAGGTAAACAAGTTCAACAAACTTACAAATGTATAGTTTGAGGACCTCATTCATGAGCCTTGTGAATACAATAGGTGCATTTGAAAGACCAAATGGTGTAATAAGTTACTCATAGAGACCCTCAATTATTTTTAAATATTTCTTCTACTCATCTCTGTGTCTAGTCCTAATTTGGTAGTATCCACTTTTGAGATCTATTTTCCAAGGATAAGTAACTTGCTCTACTTAGGCAATTTAGTAAGTCCTATATTATTGGATGTAGGAACCTATATTTTATAGTAATCTTGATTGTATCCCTAGACTCATTACACATACACCATTAACCTCATTTCTAAGGTGCCGATACTATTGGAACTATATAAGGGACAAGTTTCTCCCTAATTAACTTCTTGTCAAGCAACACTTGCACTTGATAAGTAGGACATATTTTCCAGAGTAGGTCAAGCTGTGATATTGATATCAAGAATCAATTGTGTATTTTTTGAGTCAAACTCATTGACCTATTTCATGAGTAGTGGTTCACAAGAACCCATATATCATTAGAATTAGTGGAGCACTTAGCATTCATCATGAATCTAGGTGATTCTTACAAAGGTGAAGCACCAAGATTCTCTAAGAGATCCCCCATCCCAATACTACTCTAGATCCATAATTCTTAACCATAGGTTTTCCTCTAAATTTAAGCTAAATTTTCCTACAATGTCAATTGCAAAACCCTTATCAAGTGTTGTACCTTATGGATCATTCCTTAGAATACTTCTTAAACATATCAATTGATAAGTAGGATATATATTTCCCATAGAAATTTAAATTGTGATATTTATATGATTAATTAAAGTGGGAAAGGGCCCAAAGCCAACATTAAATTAACATCAAGTCTAATTGATGGAACAAAAGGAATTCACAAGAAGTGCATTCAACCTACTAATAAATAGTAGAAAAATAATGAGAAAGAGAACCAAGAAACAAAAAACATGCATATAGGACTCGATAACAAGGCATTACATAGGGGGCATAGTAACCCCTTTCATGTCCTTGTTCAACTCTTGATATTTTCCTAAAATACCACTTGGGAGGATGACTTGTAGAAGCATCACTACAAGTCCCATCATTATCTTTGAGCATCACCTAGAGGCTTTCCTCTCTTTTCCTGTGCTTAGACTTCTTTTCTTCTACCTCTGCCTACAAAGTGTTGAGGAAAAGAGTGGTATTTTCCATTGTCTACATGTTGTAAGAAACTAGGTACTAAAGTTTCTTGTTAGGATGAGAATGTAAAATTGTTATATTTCTATAAGGATTTAACTGTGTAGTTTTTTTGAGTCAAACTCATTGATCCATGTCTTATGATTAGTGGTTCACAAGAACCTATATTTTATTACATTAAATGAAACATGTATCCCTCATTTAATTTAGGTGATGCTCACAGAGGTGAACTATCAAGAATTCCTTGGAGGTCACCCATCCTAGTACTACTTTAACTCAATTATGCTTAACCTAAAATTTTCATCCAAGGTTTATCCCATATTTCTTGTAACTACATTTTCAAAACCATCCACAAGTATTGTGCCTTATGAACCATTCATTATAATTCCTCTTGAGCTCAGTAATTGATAAGTAGGAGATATTTTCCATAGCAAGTTAAATTGTGATATTTCTATTAGGATTAGACTATGTAGCTTTTTGAGTCAAAATCATTGACCCATGTTTCATGAGTAGTGGCTCACAACAACCCATTAGTCATGAGACTGAATGGAACACTTAGCACTCATTGCATCTAATTGATTCTCATAGATGTGAAGCACCATAAATTCTTCAGAGGTCACTGGTCTTAGTAATACAAATCAAATGTGCTTAACCACATTTAGTTTCCTCCAAGGTTAAGCCCACTTTTCTTGTAAGAAATTTTTCAAAACCTAAAGTAATTATTTTTCTTATCAACCATTCATCAGAATACCCTTTAAGCTCATCAATTGATAAGTAGTAGATATTTTCCAAATTGTGATATTTCTATCAGGATTCAATAGTGTAGTTTTTTTACTAAAACTCATAGACCCATGTTTCATGAGTAGTGGTTGACAAGAATCCATCTCTCATGAAAATGAATGAAATAAATAGCACTCATTGCATCTATTTGATGCTCTAGAGATGAAGCATCAAGACATCCTGAGTGACCACCCATCCTAGTTTTAGTCTAGGTCAACCATGCTTGACTACAAAGTTTCATCCAAGGTTAAGTACACTCAATTTTTAAAACCATCATCAAGTATTATGCCTTATGAACCATTCATTACATTTCCCCTTAATATAATTTATTTATAAGTAGGAGATGTTTTCCATAGTACATCAAATTTATGATATTGCTATCAAGATTCAATTGTATAGTCTTTGGATTAAAAATCATTGACCCAAGTTTCATGAGTAGTGGCTCTCAAGAACTAATCTATCATGAGAATGAATGGATTATCATAGAGGTGAAGCACAAATACTTCCCTGGATGTCATCCCTCCTAGTACTACTCCAGCTCAAGCGTGCTTAACTACATATTTTCCTCCAAGGTTAAGCCCATTTTTGTTTTCAAAGTTGTTTTTAAAGACTTCAAAAAGAGTTGTTCCTTATGAATAATTCATAATATTTTCCCTTAAATTATCATCAATTGATAAGTAGGATATATTTTCCACAACAATATAGTGTAATATTGCTATCAACATTCAACTATGTAATTTTTAGATTCAAAAGCATTGGCCCATGTTTCATGAGTAATGGTTCATAATAACACATCTTTGATGAGAATGAAAAGAATACTTAGCACTCACTACATCTAGGTGATGCTCATAGAGGTTAAACGCCACAACTTCCTAGGAGATCACCCATCCCAGTAGTACTCTAACTCAAGTATGATTAACCATGGATTTTCCTCCAAGGTTATGCCCACTTTTCTTGAACCTAATTTAAAAAACCATCAAAAAGTGATTTTACTTATGCCCCTTAAGCTCATCAATTAAGAAGTAGGAGATAGTTTCAACAATAAGTCAATTTTTACTTTAAAAGCAATTAGGATTCTTGACACTGTACTTTTTTTAGTCAAACTCGTTGACCTATGTTTGATGAATAGTGGTTCACAAGAAACTATCACTCATGAGAATGAATGGAATACTTAGAACTCATTTCATCTAACATATTTTCATTGAGGTGAAGCACTAAGACTTCCTAGGAGGCTACCTATCCTAGTAATATTGTAGCTCAAGCACACTTTTAAGCAAAAAATTTCCTCCAAGGTTAAGCCCACTTTTCTTGAAAACCCATTTGCAAAATTCTCAATAGTTATTTTTCCTTATTAAAAATTCATTGGAATGCTCATTCAGATCATGAATTGATAAGGAGATGTTTTCCATTATAAGTCAAATTGTGATATTGATATGAAGATTCAATAGTGTAGTATTTTGAGTCAAACTAATTTAGACCTATATTTCATGAGTAGTAATTCACAAGAACCCACCTTTCATGAGAATGAATGTAATAATTATCACTCATTGAATCTAGGTGTTTCTCAAAGAGGTGAAGGACCAATACATTGCAAGTGATCACCCATCCTAGTTATAATTCATTTCAAGTATTCTTAACAACAAAGATTTCTCCAAGGTTAAGAGCACTTTCCTTGCAACCCCATTTGTAAAAATAGTATTATAAAGGGATTTTCCTAATGAACCATTGATTAGAACACCCATTCAAATTATTAATTGATAAGTAGGACATGTTTTCCATAGTACATGAAATTGTGATATTTCTATCAAGATTCAACTATTTAGTTTTGTAATTCAAACTCATTGACCCAAGTTTCATGAGAAGTGGTTCTCAAGAACACATCTATCATGAGAATGAATGGATTTTGATAGAGGTGAACCAAAAAGACTTCCCAGGAGGTCACCCATCCCAGTACTACTCCAACACAAGCATGCTTAACCATAGAGTTTCCTCCAAGGTTAAGCCCAATTTTCTTTTTAAAACCATTTGAAAAATGTTAAACTAGTGTTGTGTCTTATGGACCATTCATTAGGATGACCCTTACGATCATCAATTGATAAGTGGGAGATATTTTCTAGAGTAATTGAAATTGTGATATTTCTATCAAGATTCAACTATGTAGGTTTTTGAGTCAAATTTATTGGCCCATGTTTCATGAGTAGTGGTTCACAAGAACTCATCTCTCTTGAGAATGGATGAAAAAATTATCACTCGTTACATCTAAATGATGATAAAAAATTTGAAGCACTAAGACTTCTTAGGATGTCACCCATCCCTGTACTACTCTAGTTCAAGTGCATGTAATCATTAAGTTTCCTCCAAGGTTAAGCCCACTTTTCTCAAAACCCTATTTTCTAGACCTCTAACAAAGGTTGTTCCTCATGAACCATTAATTAGAACTACTAAAGTTTTTTTTTAAATGGATAAGATTAAGAGGGCCAAACCTCTCACACACAAAAAATTGTTCTTGATTTTTTCAGAAAAACATAACATAGTTGTTTATGTGCGCTTCACAAAATATATAGTTAGATTTAACATTTTCGAAAAACCTTTGGTAGGATGATAGGTAAGAGTGATATCTAGATGTTATATATATTTTTGTAATTTTATGTTGAGTATTTTATTTTTTATGATTTTTTGAAGTGGCAACATCCTAAAAATGTGATACATGTTTGCGCACTAGGTATAACTTGCATCAAAATAATCCAAATTGCTAAAAAAAATTTAAAGTGTATAGAGTCTAGTGTAGAATAATAATATGTAATTTTTTAAAAAATTTGGTTAACTAAATCAAACGTTATTAAAAAAATGGTAGACATATGTTTGTGAGGACTGTGAAGACACTAGTAAAGAATATTAAAGTTTACTATGCTAATATTGTCCCAAAATAGAAAAATTTATATGGTCAGAAAACTTAGAAGATGTGTGAGATGATGATAATAATTTTAGAGATACCCACTTGATCATTTGTAAAGATAATGATGATGAAGTGAAGAAATCATGCAAAATGAAGAAAAATGTGTAAATGGACAAAATTGGAGGGAAAATGGGCTTGCAAGCCTTAGGGTCATATTCCAAACCTTTTAACAACCCTTAAGCCATAAGTAAAACCAAGCCTACACTATTTTTAATATTATGGAAGTCGTACGGGTTATGCAAAATTTCTTTTTTTTTTTGGATGTGGCCACTAAACTATCCACCATCTTGGTGCACTTACCTTGTTGAAGGTTTTGCAAATTGGGTTGCAAGCAAAGTGGGCTTAGCCTTATAGGAAAATTTTGTGGTTAAGGGCACTTGAGCTTCAGTAGTAATACAATGGGTGTCCTCCCAAGAGGTCTCAAGATGCTTCACCTCTTTAAGAAATACCTAAATAAAATGAGTGCTAAGTGTTCCATTCATTTTAATGAGAGATGGGTTCTTGTGAACTACTACTCATGAAACATAGCTCAATGAGTTTAACTCAAAAAATTACACAGTTGAATCCTAATAGGAAAATCATAACTCTTGAACTTATTTTTTGATTTCTTCATTCTATAGTGGTGTCATTTTGTATGCTTCTTTGTTGGGTAAGATGGTTACTAGTATGAAATTAGTATGGTTTGAAATGTTTCTCATTGGTGGAAAAGTATTTGGAAGATCCTCTATAACTATATCCTCATATTATTGTAGTAATGTTTTGATCTCCAGGGGAAAGTCTTCAACCTTTGTTGTTGTCCTAATATTTGAGATATGATCATGATTGGAAAATCCAGTTTTTCTCCTCCATGGATTTTATGAAATATTTTTCTCCTACTAACATTGCACCTTATCCCACCTTTTGGTCCTTGTCTTCTTTCTTCAATGGGGTTAAGATTTACGAGATCCCATATTTATCTATGAAATATACATTATTTCTTCCATCAAGCAGTTTTTATATCATATGTGTATAGCCTACCAAGTAACATATGAAAAATATCCATAGGAATGATGTAACACAATAGCTTATCCTTACATCTCCTATTTGGATTTCTACCAAATATTGCTCATTGACTAACACTTGATGCCCTTTATTCAACCATGAGAGTTTGTAAGGTCTGGCTTGTAGTAACCTTTTAAATTTCAAATTTTCTACCATATTAACTACGACTAAGTTATCACTATTACCAAAATCAATCACATCTCAGTTTGTGTTGAAGGGTTGAAAATTTTTTCCACTCCTCATTGAGCAACTTGATTTTTCCCCTTATTTCTAAAAGAGGAAATTTATTTTTCTTATGGGCACTACCAACCTATAAAATTATTGTACTTGTAACTTTTCTTGTGAAACCACTAAATCCTCATCTTTGGTTTCGAATTTTATACCTCTAAAGTTCAACCTTCTTCCTATAAAACCTCCTCTAGGATTTGATGTTTTTTATTGTTATGTGCTAGCTTCACTTTGACTTATTTCTGACCTTCCTCTTCCACCATATGATCCTCTTCCTTTGAAATTCCTTCCCCTACCTATATTTAATTTTTCTTGTATCATTTATAATTTTTCTTGAGCCTTCATGGCTATTTGATATCATTCTTTAGGATTCCTATGGCTTTATGACTGGTGGGAGTACCAAACTAGCTCTTAAGGAATTGAGAGTTAATTACTAACGAAAGATGAAGTAGATGGCATCTTTTTCTTTTGGGTCAGTGATCATTTTTATAATTTGGTCAATATTTGTTATGTTGTGTGGTGTAGAGTTAGCATCAAGTTTGATAGCCCTAAGGTCAATTCAATTATGCTTAGTTGTTACTTTATTTCCTTTCATTTTATTTAGAACTATATAACCGTAGTACCTCTCAAAACTATAATGAATTATTATGGTTTTTATAATCATAGTAGTAATAGAACTAGTTTGAAGATTGGTATGTCTTTAGTGGTTAGTTTCTATAATACTTTCAATATGCATAGGGGTTTATATAGGAGGGTTGGACCTCAAACTTGGTGTTTTTTTATTAATATTTTGATAGTTTAGTTAGTAGTGGGTTGGGATGATATTCATTGTTTAAGGCCATTCATTATTTTTTTGCTTCAATTTGGATGCTGATTATTTTTTACTAGAACTGCAAGGTTTCGAGACCTTTCCTTACTAAATTAATAAAAAAAAAATTACTACAAAGAATTTTGACAAACTACACATTGTATCATTCATGAAAAAATAGGATCATAGACAATTTAAACTATATTAATAATAATAAAAAAAGAATTAAAGTAAAATCTTGAACTTGATTAAAGATAAAATTCATATTTATGCAGTTTTCTTAAAATATGAGAAGAAATCTTTGCCTTTTTAATAATTAAAAACATAAATAAAATGCATATTTATGGTCTATCTTTTTAGTAACAATTCATTTGGTTAATATAGCAGTCCAATTTTTTCTTATCACAAATAAAATACATTATATTTATGTGTTGAATACTTTCTAATTAAAATAAAATTAATATTCTAAGATACATTTTATTCCTAACTAAATCTTACATTAAAATTGAGAGAATTAGCATCTATAGTAAGTTGACGTACCAATTGATTGGAGAAGTAAGTACAAATAGGAAGAGTGATTGGGTCGAAATAGAAATTGAACCCAACACTCAATAAGTGGTGGTGAGTTGCCTCCCACAAACCTAGGATGAGGTGTCAAAATAGAGTTGACACCTCTCTTAAACGACTCCTAAATCATGACAACTTGTATGAACAAGTGTCAACAAGACATAGATGACTAAGTAAGCTTATGAGCCTAAGTGTGAATAATTCTAACTAGTAAGAGATAAATTCAAACTAGATAGATAATAAGCCTATTCGCACTAACACCCCCCTTAAGTGAAACTTAGGGAGTAATGTATGCATGAAAAAATGTACAAGTGTGAAGAAGATAAAAGATAGAAGATAGAAGGAAGGATTTATGATTACCTCCCAAGTACTTTTTCTAATACATAAGTACATGAGATGTCCACCTATAGGAGATAATATGGAGAGTGTCATGTGATCCCTCCATGGAATTGTGCATATGGTCTTCCCTTTCGAGATAGGAACTTATGGGAAGAAATATGAATGTCTTTGAATGTCACACATGATCCAAAGACAATGAGGATGTCAATGATTTCTTTGAAGGATTTTCAATGATGTCCAAGCCAATGCTAAAGTTTCCTAAACACAAATATGATATATCAAGTATCATATGTGATTCAGGAACATCAACCATCGATGTCTAATGTGAATCTGATACTACTATAGAAGATGTCAAAATGGATGATGACTGAGTCTGATATGGAAAAACATAAACAACTACAAAATATGTCACTATGCAAGTGAATGTAGGCAAGGAAAGTGTAATGCCCATCCAACCCTATCAAGTCCTGGCTATGCTCACTAGAAATTAGGAAGATCTATATGTGAGAATGATCGTTCTTGTGATGGTTTCTTAAACCAAACCTCTTTCAACTCACCATAACTTCATATTTTAATGTGGGAAATAATAATATTGCATAGGTATGTTCCTATACATCTTCTTGTGTGCCAGTGATAGTTTAGGACCTTAATGCTAAAAGGATCACCTGATAGACTTATATGCTTCTAATGGATTACTAATGGATTGTGGAAATCTAATGATGTTATATGCTTCTATTCGAGATGCTCATTATTAATATTTTAGATTATCTTAGGTTAATTAATTATAATCACTTAAAGGGGTTAGATGTGTTAGTTACTCTAATGATGTTACTTTTTATACTCAAGATTAGACACAATTTCTATATTGAGGATTGTATGATTTGTCTATCTTGATTTGGTAATGAGACATTATGAGTACATGCCTGATGGTTAATCTAGGTTGTGAAAGTCAATAGATGATTTACATTTACATGATTATGTTATGATGCAAAATGGAATAGAGAGTATTCTAGTGCTAATCACACTAATCCATTTATACTTTGTTGATGTCACTATCAGATGTGAGTCTAGGATGAGGAGAGGCATTTGTAGTTACTCCTATAGGAGGTCCACATGATGTCACACTCTCCCTCCTTATTTGTCACTATATATATATATGTGTGTGTGTGTGTGTGTGTGTGTGTCTATATATATATATATATATATATATATATATATATATATATATATATATATATATATATATATATATATATATATATATATATATATATATATATATATATATATATATATATATATATATATATATATATATATATATATATATATATATATATATATATATATATATATATATATATATATATATATATATATATATATATATATATATATATATATATATATATATATATGTGTCGGTTGGTGTTGCAAGATGCAGGTACTAGTCATCGACTCCACCTGGCTACATAGGTTTGAGCATGCCTTAAAAATCCTCGAACTGTTATTGTGTGGAGATATTACCAAGATTACTCTCAAGGTTACCTGTGGACTTAGATTTATGTTTAGGAGGTTACCCTAGTTGGGGGATTTGAATGAAGTATGTGATTTGGTCTTGTGATTTATGATTTGATGTTGTTTTGAGATTTATGTTATGAGTTAGAATTGTCCTTATATGTATCTATATTATTTATTTTATATCTACATTATAATTGATTGTATGTTATATAGGTATGTATATATGTGGGTGCACACACATATACCCATGCTTATATAAATATTATTATTTTTATGTTTTAATAGTATTTTAATAATTAGATAAAGAGAATTAAATAAAGTGAATTCAATATAATGTATTGAACAAGGTGTATTGAATAAAAAGTGAAAATAATAAGTAATTAATAAAAGAAAAGGTCTTCGGGGTAAAACTAGCTATCTAGGAGGGAGTTGAACTCGAGACCTCCTAGAAGTTAGGCTAGTTGGTTTCCAATTGTGCTATACATTTTCCTTGAGAGAATTTTATCTATTATGTTTGTTATAGAGTTTTTAGAATGGTATTTTAATTAAAATAATTAACAGCTTTAGTATTGATTATGGGAAGTGTTGGTTAATATTTCAACCAACTATGGAAGTTGGAGAAGTTGCTTCTCGTAAAGGAACTCCTACAACCATATAGTTTAGAGATAAATTTATTGGATTGGGGAGTTCTGGGGATGAGATTTTTGGAGGAGAATTTGGGAGTTTATGAAAATATCAATTCAGAAGTCATTTTGGGGAATTTTGTTTCTGTGTGTATTAGTGATCACCTTTTTGAGAGTATAATTGGGAAGTTGTCTGTGAGGAAGGAAGATTGGTTGTCAGGGGAGACTTCATCAAGAAGATTGCCATCTCACTCAAAGTTTGGAGGACCTTCAAAGGTGCACTCCAACCATTGTGAAGTTTCTCCATAGGACTCCAGGTAGGATCTGGATCCGTAATAGTTTATTGCTTCATGTTTAATTGTGTGTGTGTTTGTGCAATTATTCATATGTATTTTTATATTAATGTAATGTTAGGAAGATATAGATTTGTATTTAGTTGTTGTAAAATATCACTACCAGGAAGATATGATGTGTATTGTATTATTGTCAAATTCCTTCCTGGGAGTCTTTGAATGTTTGTACTTATGTATTTTGGTGTATTTGTATGTGTTCTTGTTGTGGTCCCACAACCATGCTCCCCTAAAAGCCCTTTTCGCTTCTAGGGAACCCCTTCTACTTTCTGCTTGCTTTGCTTCTATTGTCTTTAGGTTTTCTCCTTAGTTGTTTTTGTCAATTTTTGGCCTTTTTGGCCTTGTCGCCCTTTCGCACTTTCGGGCATCCGAAAGTGTGAAAAAATTGGCAGAGTCAATGTCGCCCTTTTTCAGGTCTTTCAGACCTAACCCCCTTTTTGAACATTTCAGAGGTCTGAAATCCCTGAGGTCCAACTCCCACTAAGGAGTTCGCCTTTTGGGTGTTTCAGCCTTTCAGAGGTCTAACACCCCCGATAAGGCTGAAACACTAACATCTGAGGTGCTTACATCAGTAACTTGTATAGCCTATAAGAGGTGCGTGAGGGTTTTCGAACCCTCACTTTTGCACTCGCTCCTCTACTTCCTACCTATTTTCTTGATGCTTATAGCTTTTTCCTTGTCCTGGTCTCGTTGGCTCACTGGTCATCCTTAAGTTCATCATCTTTTAGGTTGGTGGTCCTCCAACCCTCTTTGTTAGTCTTTTGGGTCTTAGTTTAGGGTCCTTGTTTGAGATTTTTTTTTAGCTTGTTCTAGTTTAAAATGTCTTTTCAACCTTTTCGGCCCTGTCCTTACGTCTGGGTTGTTTAAAGTCAACCTTTTGGACCTTGGGGATTGTCAGGGTAGTCACCTTGCATCCCCATGATGAGTTTGTGGTCAAATTCATTGTTGGACTCATTTTTTAGTCCGGTAGAGAAACCCTAGTTTCAGACCATTGAGGTCTGAAACTTTCAGCAGCTCATGAATCGCTAAATTTTCTAAATGTTGACACCTTTTTATGTTTCAGTGATGTCACACATTGAAGAAATTCACACCTCTAAAATGCCAAAATAGACCTTGCCCTATGTTCTTTGTTTTTGGCCTTGTCAGACATTTCAGCCATTTCAGGATTATCGCACGCAAAAGTTTCCTCTATTTTCTACATCACCGAGAGTTTGTCCCAAATATTGCTCGGCCTTTTCAGTGTTATCAAACTTTGTGGCATGTGAAAAATTTTCTACCTCTGTCTTGTCGAAAGGGCTGATGAGAAAAGTTTTGAACCCCTTTTCAGCCTTTTCGAGGTCATGTACCTCTGAAAGTCCAAAATTCTAAAATGAATTATGTGGCCCCTTTTGAGCTTGGTTTTAGTAATTTACTTTACTTTCTAAATTTTTATTCCTCTTGTCAGGTTACTGATCTTTGTTTTTTCCTATCCATAGATATGGACAAGAAGGTATTGGCATCACCACCAATGAAGTATATGTTCAAAGGCTACCATCCACCTTCCAAGGTGACCAACTTGCACACGGGAATAATAGATACATATATTAGGAATGTGAGCTAGAATAAATACCTGAATAAGTGTGCTCAGCCAGTGGGATGCTTAGAGGACTGCACTTCATTAGTCCATTACTCTCTAGTGGATGCAGTAGTGCACCTGGTTTCCATCTAATCAGTCAAACTAATCAATACACTGGCTAGTAACTACATGTTAGATGAGAGCATGGTCAAGAACAACGTTAGAGAGGTGGTCCTGGACCTGAGACCTGACAACATTGAAGATGTTTTCCATCTGCCCAAAAGGGGTAGATAAGTTATTTAATTTTAGTATCAACAAGGGAATGGAGTTTTACAACAAGGACATACAAAGAGCTCACAACATCATTAACAATGAGTACCTGATGCAACCATTGCCTAAGAATAGATTGGATAGAATCGATATGAGGAGAGGTTATATGAAAGAAGATATCTAGGTAGCTATAACAATTATCAGTAGGGTATACAGGCTGCGTAAGTCCCACCAATTAGAGCCTTGGATGATCTTCCTGATCCAAAAAATAAAAGAAAGGCAGGCGAGGTTTGATTGGGCAGCTATCCTAAGTGACCAACTAGATGAACAACTGATTCAGGTGAAGACAAACCCCCACTTCTACATGAAATCCTATGTCATGTACCTATTGGCCGCTAGGGTAGTGTATCTAGGATTGACCAAGGTTGGGGCAATAGGTGAATACAACATGTGGCCATTTACCTTGTATCCACAATTAGTGAGGAAAGACTTCTTCACACACAATAGCCCAGATAGCAAGATAGCTATCTGATGCCCATGAGCATATCAAGCACAAGAGGAAACATTGCTGGTATTTTCCTATTTCCATTGGCCCCCACTATGTACCAAACATGAAAGTCTGCAAGTCTTTGACTGGAGAATGGGATGAATTCCCACTGTCAACCTAAAATCTGGTGAGACCTCACTTTGACCCCATTGGTACCTATAGCCACATAATGGGAAGATAGTACATTCATGAGTTTCATATTAAAGACCATTGGGCTAATTATGTAGATGATAATGAGGTAAGAGTCCGTGATTATTGCCAAATGAGTCTGGAGCTAGCATAGGGTTCCCTTTCACTGAGAATTCCATAGAAGGTAGTAGATTCTGACTCAAATAATTTTTTGGATTCTATATATAATAGAGACAAGGTGTACATAAGGGCTATCCTGAATGTGGAGGTAGATCAAGATGAAAATGATAGTATGGATTTCAGAGCTCGACATGTGATAAAGGTGACTAGATCTTGGATTGATCATCCTTTCCCAATGCAACTGGTCCCCATGAAGAAACTCCAAGAGAAACCCTCTCGAGAGAAGAAGAAGATGGAAGAAAAGGTGTTGAAACCAAAATTCAAAGAGGCTGCTCCTCTGAAGCCAGAGACATGAGCGCCCTACTGCATATGGTCCAGCCACGCACTCTAAGAAAGTGAAAACCAAGATGACTGGAAGTATTGCACTGCCAAATGAACCTTCACCTAGCGACCATGATTCTCCAAGCTTGGTGAAGAGAACAAAATTCAAGATCATAGGACCCAAGATAGCTAGATTTGCTAAAGGGAATGTCTACAAAAGAAAGAAAGGATCAATGCCTACATAGATGGATGCCTTGGAAGAGGAGGATGAAGATGAACTAGATGAGGTTCCCCTCAGTAAGAGGACATGGTCAGTGGGGTTCTTAAAGAGAAGAAGGATAATAGATAATGATCCTAAGGATGCTAAAGGGGCTACACAGGGAGAGTCAGTGAATTTGGATACCCTTGGTGATGATGAATTTGACATAATAGATTTTGTAGGGCTGCATGGTTTCAAGGAGTCTGAGAAACAAGCTCCAGTATAGTTTACAAGTCTTTTTGGTGGCATGGGTGAGGATCTACAGTAGGAACCCCAAGGACAAGATGATGTTGAGATTCCCAAGGCTCAAGAAGAAATTGCGGAGCTAGAAAAGGATGCTTCTATTGGGGTCACCTCAAAAGAAGATATAGCTACAAAAGTACCATTGGTTTCATCCATTTTGCCTCCACCTCCACCTCAAAACCTTCCAACTCCACCTTCATTTCCACTTCAAACACCCCCTACCACTCCACTTTCTACTCTGATACAAACCACTTTGTTGCCTTAGCAACCCATTTCATCCCATGTTCCCTTTCAAACCCCAACTCCACCAGTCCATTTAGTTACTCCCCTTGTATGTCCTATGCCTCCCCCTCTGAACATTCTTCCATAAGTTCCCATGTCTTCATCCCAAGTTCATGATGAGTCATTCCCACAAAGCTTGTAGGATCCAGAAAAGGGAGCAAAGATCTCTAGTGGAAACAATGATGGGGAAACTCATGCAGGGTCTGAAGAGCCAGATGTGAGAGGAAAATCACCCCAAGAAGAAGAGTTGCATACTGAAGAAGAGAAACAACAAATCAATACTGAAGAACAAATGGTTGATGAGAAACAAATAGCTGATGATGAGGAACCCATGTAGGAAGAAGGCGAGAAAAATATTGGGGATGAATGCGAAATAGAGAAAGAATGAGAGAATCAAGAGGAAATAAGAACATAACACTTAGCAACCTCTTCTACATTGGCTGCTCCCTATGAGCCATTGAATGCATTCTCAAAACCCACATGGTTTACCAAAGAAGTGCAGTCAAGGGTTAGAATATACACTGATGATGAGGTTGATGTGACCATGCTAGGGCATGCTTTCCACCAAATGACACTAGTTCCCCAAGCAAGGAGAATGTCTTATGTAACACAAGATCAAATAGGGAGGTGGAAACCATGGGTGGCTATTCCTACAATGGATTTTGGTGTAAATGAGATCACTCTAGATGACTTTGTGTTGGAGGAGGTGGACTTACAAGAACCAACCAGGGAGGGTAGAAAAACCTTGGCTACTTTGGGTTTGAAGCATGATCTAGGCTTCATGAATAAAGATGAAGAAAGGATAAAATCTCTAGAAGAGCAAAATGAAGCTATGAAGAAATTCATCCTGAAGATAGTGGGTCCAATCAACCCTAATAACCCCAAAGCCTCATTACAGGCAATTTTGGAGAAGAAGGGGGATATAGGTACAGATGTTCCACATTCATTTGTATAGGCTTGTGCTGAATGGAAGCTTGATTTTGAACACTTTGCCAGCCTTTCCCTATAAAGGATCCTAAGGCCCTTTCAGAACATTTTGGCAGGAATAACTTCCTTGGTCAAAATCATGAGTGAGGAGAATGGTGTAGAAGAGACCATCCTTAATTGGTAGAAAGTGTTGGATGAGCTAACAACAATAAGGAAGCAATACTTCCAAGTTTTGATGAAGGTATATGAAGGGTTAGCATTGGACAACTTTGCAAAGTGGATCCAAGAGATAGTTGCGGTGTTGGAAATATTTGAAAAGCTTCCCAAAAGGTTAAACAAAAGTAGAGACAGCAGCATGCTTTTTGTAAAAGAGCTGCAGGAGTTCTTCGAGGGTCTAGACTTGGAACTATTTGATGAAGATGATGATAAGACCATGCATTCAGCAAATGATATCATCAATCAATATGTAGGCATATTTTGAGGGGTAAAGTCTAAAGAAGACCTCCAACAGATGTTCTACCAAAAGGAGGAAATTCAGAAAATGCTATCCCGATAGGAGGAAATAAAGGCTTTTGCAAAGGAGTTGATTGACTTTAGAGATAGGAAAAAATAGATCCTTCAAGGGATCAAGATACCAGACTTTTATGAGGTACTGGAGATAGTAAATGGGTTAAAAAAGGAACATCCAAAAGCTCCTCCCAACTAGTAAGCCTCTGGTCCAAGTTCTACCAAATTTTGTGTACAGGAAATTTAGTTTTGACACTTAGCCAATTTTGCAGTGCCTGATTTTTGGCATTTCGGCCATGAGGATTTTTCGGCCACAGACATGTCTAAACTTCTGGAAGGAAGACTTGGTACTTGGTCATTTTAGAGCTTGAGTTTTTCAGACCAACTGTCGGGATTTGGGCATTTTTTGGCATGTCTGAAAGTTAACTTCGGTTATCTCAGATATCATTTTTTAGTCATCTGGGCTTCCTTCTTTGGGTCGTTGGTGTATGATTTTGGGATCTCTTTCAGTTAGGTCCACATGGAGTAGCCAGAGCTAATGATCAAGGGTACAAACATGAATATTATCAAGTGCATGCACAAGTTCTAGCTCCATTTTTGAGATGTTTGATGCTTAATTTATTCAAATCTTTGTAATGCACGAGGTTTAATTCTATGCTAGGATAGTTTAGTGAAGCTTTAGAAGTAGTTTCTTTAGTGCAAGCTTTAGTTTAGGGTTTACTTTCAAGTTTTTGTTGCAGCTAAACCCTAGCTGTGAAAATAAGAGCCCAACTCTACAAATTGTAATAAAATGATGTAATAAGGGTCGACTTGATCATTAATATAACAAATACAATTGGTGCTTCATTCATGGTGTGATTTATCTTCTATCTATCTAAAATTTGTGAATGTGTGGTTTTCTCATTCTTTATTTCAAAGATTCAATTGGTTGTGTAATGATTTTAAGTCTGTGATCATTTGGTTTGGTGTTTGTTGGTATTACATTATGGTGTTGTGACCAATTTCTAAGAAGATTGTTCTTTGGTGCTTAAAGATTAACTTGTCTCACGTGTGTGCACATCTAGAGTGGCTTCATGATCTGATGAGTTTTGGCTTATCTTACGTTTGCATTTGTTCGATTCCGTTGGTGATTGCATCCATTAAGCTAAAGATTATGACATGATCTAATCTTTGTTTTGTGGGTTTCTCCATCTTCTTGGTTATTTAATTCACATGGTGGTGTGATGTTAGCATATGTCCATTAGATTTATTTTCAGAAAATTTCATTAGAATCTCTTGTTACCTTACATCTTCTAACCTTCCTAGCAAGTTATTTTAGTAGATTATTAGTATTGCTTTCACTTCCTAAATCTGAAAATCAGATTAAAAAAAAAAGGAGAGATATTGTGGAATCCTAAAGTCTATTTTGCATTTTCCCTTGAGAGAAGAACCAGCAAAGGCCTCCTTGTTAAAAAATTCACATTTGTCTTCCGTTGAGCTATCTAAGTGGTTAAGACCCAGCCATAAGGAACCTTGACATCTATTACATCAGTCTTCCAAGAGGGGGATTTTCTCACACAAATTCCTAGCCATTGTCTTCGTGTAAAAATGACACTCAATAGAAGTGGTGCTAGAAGGAGGGCCCTCGAAAGGGACACCTTGGAATATTGGATCATTCTCTCTCAAGAGATTTCAATGAGTCCTTAGATATTTACCCAACAAAGGGTAGTTCCTTGAACTTACAAAGTTTCACAAACCACACAGTAGCAAAATAAAGCACCTAGAGGATACTTTAGATCATCTGAATCTTCCTTCAATTCCAACCATTGTTGCCCTGCCTGCTACTCCTCCACCACTGGCTCCAATGGAATTTTTTGCAAATGCTCAAAGTTCACCATTAAACTTACTAGGATAGCTCCATCAGCTACTCAAAACATCTAAGAAATTCTTCCCACGTTTCATCTATGGAGAATCTAGGACAACGGAAGAACATGTTCACACATTCAAGGAATTATGCAATCAGAAAGATATTTCTCATCAAGATGTCATGTGTTGCCTTTTCCCTTACACAATGGGGGAGTTTGCATATAATTGGTATCTAAATTTTCCATGAGAATCCATTTCTACCTAAGGGGAATTTGAAATGAAGTTCCTAAATCAATTCAAATTGTATGTAGATTTGGCAACCCTTCACCACCAATTCATCTGAGTGAGAAAAGACCTCAATGAATCGATCACTATGTTCAATCACCATTTTCACAAGATGTACCAGAAACTTGAAGTTCTGTACACTATACTAGTCGGTGCTACCATACAAGTGTACTTGCATGCCTTAGACCCACTAACATCTATATTCTTGAAAAGGCTACCTTCAGGAGATATTGACACTTTGGAGAAAATGTGCAATGAAGCTATCTTAGTCACCCAAAAAATGGACCCCCAAGCAAGTGGGAATTATGGCATCCCACCAACATTGGGTAACACTATTGTGACTAGTCCATTCAAAGAAAATAATCAACTTCCAATGCAACAAACCCCAAGGATCAATCTGGTACTGGCTTCATATGTTCCTAGCCCACCACTGGCCATCACTTACCTAGGATATGATATGCATAGGGTTTCCTTGTGCGAACAAAAGGTCATTGTCAAAAATGAACCAGATCAAGCTCTAGTAAACAAGTTAGATGCCATGAATAAGATGCTATCCTAGTTGACCAAAAAGATCACCCAGATGAAGCTCAACCCAACTCCAAACCAAGGAAACTATCCATGGTTATTTGCTATCCCAAATACCAACTATCAAAACTAGAATCATAGTTATGGCAATTACAACAACAACAATAATAACAATGGAGGAGGTTATGGGAATGGCTC
This sequence comes from Chamaecyparis obtusa, assembly GCA_027943335.1. Taxonomy (NCBI): domain Eukaryota; kingdom Viridiplantae; phylum Streptophyta; class Pinopsida; order Cupressales; family Cupressaceae; genus Chamaecyparis; species Chamaecyparis obtusa. The sequence continues at coordinate 188,740 of BSBK01010768.1, read as the reverse complement.
TAAAGACAAATAGTTTGAGCAACAAAGGATGAATAGGACATGGAACACATGTCTAGATAATGGTAGTATCCCCATGGACAATGCCAATTTATTTAGTTTGTTAAGTACTGGCTATGCCCAAGGTCCTAGCATGCATCAACCAGATTATGAATATAGGGGGGGGTTTGACAATCAACACACTCAGGATCTTGAAAGTTCCCAAGCCCATTTTAGTGCCATGGCTTTTGAGTCATATGATCCAAGTTCGAACAAAACTCTAGTTGATAAAACTTTAGAGGAAGATTTTGTCTTCCCATTCAACCAAGAAAGTCAACCAGAGTATTTCAAAGTCCATGCTTTCCAGAACAACAACAAAAATACCTATAACTTGAGAAGCCAAAGAGAGCCTTTGATAGACATAATTCCTCTAGGGATGCAGCCTACTACACCTGATCAAAAGGCTAGTAAAAATCCTATGCCTCCAAAGGGGCCCGGTGCAACTTTTGTTCAGACAACACAACAACAACCTACCGTATTGAGAAATCTAGTCTGGGCCAATGAGAAATATAATGTGGTACAAGAACTAAAGAAAGTTAGAATGAATATGTGGATGTATGATATGTTGCAGAGTTTTCCCACTCAAAGAGAAGCTCTCCTAAAGTCTTTGGATCATTCCAAATTGGCCTCATCTAGCAATAACACCAAGAATGTGTCTAACGTGAATGCAACAGAGGTGATGCTGACTATGTTCAAAGATAGGGTAGAAGTGCCCCCATTCCTACTAAGCCTAAAAATATTTGGAAAGAACCTGCATAATTTCTTAATTGACTCATGTGCTTCATGTAGTGTGATGCCATTGTCCATATGTTAGAAGTTAGGAATGAATCCTTAGCCAACCAATTGTGTGGTGATCTAGCTTGATAAAACAAAAGTCAAAGTCATCGGGGTGTTGAAGGACACATGTATTCAACTGACGGCTAACCCTAGGATCCAGGATTGCATCAATGTTCATGTAGTAGATATCCTAGATACCTATGGCATGCTACTCAACTGGGAATGGACTTGATCTTTGAGGGGTTGCTTCTCCACTGATTTTACTCAACTTTGGCTATCGTGGAAAGGGCTTAAAAATCAAATCAAGATTGACACAAAACCTAAGCTCAAATAGCTGATAACTGAGTATAATGCCTTGAATGAAGTTTTGTTCTCACAAGCTGATTTGGGAGTGTACCATTTTGACAAATCCTTCACATTCCACCTCAAAGAGGAAGTAGATTCTAACAACAGACCGGTGCAAGGATTGGTAGATGCCCAGATTATAGAAGAAGTTTTCATAGAATTCATAATAGGCATGAAAATGAACATGAGACACCTTGGCAGAGATGCTGACCCAAATATAATGATGTTACTAGGTTACTGTCATCTCCATCAAACCAACCATTCAAAATTTACATGCCAGGACTGCCAATAGGCAGTTGTTCAATTAGTAAGCCAGATGTCTGACACACACCAACCTACAAGGGACATGATGGAAAGCTCAAGTAAGGGTGAGCCCTCTCTCGATGAACAACCTAGGGTCCCTATAACCAAGTACTTTATACAAGAAGAATGGAGTTCCTCTGATAATGGTTTCTTACCCCCATGCGATGAAGTTTGGCGCGAGGCCTAGGCAAAGAAAAAGGTGAAATGGGTCCCTCTTTCAAGAAGGGAATGTCCTAACAAAGGGATGTCTAATGCCCCAAAAACCAAAGACCTATCACCACCCTAAACTTCTAGTGAACCCCAAGTCAAGACACCCCCACTAGAAGTTATTCTAGAACCCCAAATCAAGATGTCTCTCAATAAGAATCATTCAATCTAGAGGCTTCATTTTGATGGCTCCAAGTGTAAGCTAGGAGTAGGAGCTAGGATCAAATTAATCAACCCTCATGGGGGTTCATATTACACTGCCTATAAATTGTAGTTCCACTGCACTAACAATGTTTCTGAGTATGAGGCTCTGGCTCAGGGTCTCCTCTTCACACATGAGAAGAAAGTAAAGGAAATAGCTATGGAAGGTGACTCACAACTGATAGTTTGGCAAATTAAGAGCCAATATTCCTACACTGATAAGTGATTGATCTCAAACCACAATTGTGTCTAGGATTTAGTTGAAGATTTTGAAGCTTTTAGCATTCTGAGCATCCCAAGAAGATGGAATATTGTTGTAGACACTTTGGCAGTATTTGCAAGCTCTTTGCAACCACTAGAGAAGTCCAAGTTGAAGAGGTTCTCCGTAGAACTTGTGGTTGTGCCAACCATCCCTGATAACATCAAAAACTTCCAAGTATTTCAAGATGATCGATAGATATTGGAATTTATCATGAATGTCAGGATCTTTGACAAATAGAGCATTAACAAAGAAGAGGATGAAATAAAAGAGTCGAATGACCTAGGGATTTTGAACTTGAAGACCAATTCCATTCTGAAATGCATGGTTGTCTTGGAGAGGATTTCTAACAAAGATGAACATGCTTGGGAGAGAGGGAGAACACCAATAGTGGGTGGAGATGATTGTGAACTTTACAACTTGGGAATGGAGCTCGAACCCAGGGAAGTCCTAATTGACAAGGTAGGCACACCAAAATAAAAGAAATAGATGGTTGAAATCCTCACTAAATAAAAAGATGTCATAGCATGGTGCTATGAAGATTTGAAAACCTATGATCCCATCATTATAGTCCACAACATCTTGCTGAACCCAGATGCTAAACCTTTCTGCTAGAGGCAAAGACCAGTAAACCCTATGATCAAGCTAGTAATTCAAAAGGAAGTGCAAAAGTTGCTTGATGCCAAGATAAGTTTTCCCATTCGACATTCAACTTGGGTCACCAATCTTGTCTCTATAAGGAAGAAAAGCAAAGAGGGTCAGCTCTATGTGGACTTTAGAAATTTGAACAGATCCTCTCAGAAAGAAAACTACCCTTTTCCTACCTTAGATGAAGTGTTACAAGTGGTCAACAGTTCCCAAATGATGTCCTTCCTAGATGGCTACTCAGGGTACAACCAAGTCATGGTAAAGGAAGAAGACCGCCTTAAAATAGCCTTCACTACAAAATGGGGAACATTTGCCTATTGCCACATGTCATTCGGTCTAATCAATGGAAGAGCCACTTTCCAACGGGCTATGGACAAGGCATTCAAGGGATTGGTTAACAAATGTATTGTTATATATATGGATGATCTCATAGTTTTCTCCAGGAACTAGGTGGACCACATTGAAGATTTGCGAAAGATTTTGAAGAGGTTTTGATGTTATGGGATTTCTTTGAATCCTAAAAAGTGTGTCTTTGGGGTGACTCAAGGCAAGCTTCTTAGGCACATTATATCTGAGATAGGCATCTCAATTGACCCTGAAAGGGTCAAAGCTATCCTCACATTGGTTCCACCAAACAGTCAGAAAGAGTTGAAGTCCTTTTTCAGGAAAATCAACTTTTTTAGGAAGTTCATTAGTGGTTTTTCAAAGATAGTGCATCCTCTAAATGATATGTTGAAGAAGGATGCTAAAATTGAATGGAATGCCCTAGCTAAAGAGGCCTTTGAAGAAATCAAGACATCCATTGCCACTACTCCAGTCTTGGTCAGTCCTGATTATCTCCTACCATTTAAAGTCTACTCATTTTCTTCGAAACATTCATGTGCTAGAATGCTCACGTAGAAGAAAGAAGGTGAAGATGAAAGGCCAATTGCTTTCATGAGCTGCCCACTGAAGAATGCAGAACTCAAATATCCTAATTTGGATAAACAATATTTTTCCTTGGTCAAGGCTGTCAAGAAATTTAGGCACTACATACTTCGAAGTAAGGTCATTTCTATTGTTCCAGATCCAGCAGTCAAATCCTTACTAATGCAAAATGAAATTGGAGAACAAAGAGACAAATGGATGGAAATATTGTAGGAATTCAACATTGAGATCCAACCAATGAAATTGGTGAGAGGCCAAGGCCTCACCAAGATGATGGCTGAAATGGAACAAGGTTTGGTGTGCCAAGTGTACACCAATGAAGGAATAGTCACTGACATATGGTATCAAGACATAGTCTACTACTTGCTACAAAATTGTTTCCCAGATGGATTGAATGGTTCCCAGTAGAGAGAACTTAAGAATAAGAGAAGTTCATACATGCTGAAAAATGGAAAGCTCTACAAATGCAATTATGATGGATTGTACCTATGATTTTTAGATTGAATAGAAGTTGAACTAGTTCTCACCGAATTTCATAATAAGTATGGTACTAGACATGGATCGACAGAAGCTAGAGCTCATCAGATACTAAGATCTTGCTATTACTGGCCAACTTTGTTCAAAGATACTCATGAGCATGTGCACTTTTTCCATGTTTTCCAAACTAGTGCCATTCAAGAAAGACATCCGGCAATGCCCTTACAACCAGTATATGAAGTGCGTTCGTTCACCTAATGGGGGCTAGATTTTATGGGAATGATCAATCCTCCATCCTCGACAGACCACCAATATTTCTTGACTGCAACCGACTACTACATGTGCTGGATAGAGGCACAAGTTATGAAAAATTGTACCACTGAGGTGATCACCAAATTCCTAGAGGAGTTCATCATCACGAGGTTTGGCATGCATTTTTTCCTGGTATATGACAATGCACCCTATTTTTCATCTACAAGTCTCATTCAGTGGGCCTTCAAGAACTAGGTAATTCTAAAATTCTCATCCAATTACTACCCACAAGGGAATGGAGTTGCTGAGTCAACCAACAAGAACCTAACAATGGTAATCAAACATCTTTTGGATGACAATCCTAGAGGCTGTCACACCTAGTTGAAATATGCTTTGTGGACAGATCGTGTGAGAGTGAAGAATGCTTTAGGGACCTCTCCCTACCATTTAGTTTATGGTCTACTACCCATCTTTCTGATGAACCTAAAAATACCAATCTTGAGATTCATGGATCAATATGTCAAGGGTGAGGATCGGGTGCAGATTTGCCTCATGAATTTGTTGAACCTTGAAGAAAAATGAACTATGGCCTTGGAGCACGTAACCAAACACCAGGCTGTTGTCAAGTGATGGTTTGACAAAAGAGCAACCATAATAGCCTTCTGAATTTCTAATCTAGTCTTAATGTGGGACAAAGCAAAAGAAAAAATGGGCAGCCACACCAAGTTCCAACACTTGTGGATAGGCCCATTCTAGATCACTGAGATCCTAGGAGAGAATACCTTTTGAATTAGTTCTCTTAAGGAAGAATTGGTCCCATTACTAGTCAATGGCCAGTTTCTGAAGCATTATTTTGGGTCTTGATTAGACCCCTTGTACTTTACTATATATGCTTGTACTATATTGTCTTTTCTTAGTTCTCGGTCAGTCTTGTCATCCATGTCTTTTCTTTGGGTCTTTGTCATAGGAGGTCGGTGCTTTCAGTTTTAGTGGTCCAGTTAGGTAGCCCAAGCAATGAATACAAGTCTCCCATGGTCTAAAACCTTGGAGGTAGTTTCATTTTGTAGTTAATTGGGGACAGTGATCAGAGGTAAAGTACTTTATTTTCAGATTTCTCGGGGAAGTTACCAGAACCAACCATCCTCAACACTAAAAAATGCACTTAAAATAAATTCCTAAGCCACGAACTTCTCAAAATAGGATTTCAATTTGCGTTGGGAGATGCCCATGGTCACTCAAGAAGCCTGAAAGTCAGAACCCTTTCCTGACTAAAATGCAAACTAAAAGAAAAGAGCAAGAGAATAAAAAGGAGGAACACATAAGGACAAGATAAAGAAAGGAATGCTTGAAACTGGGACAACACAGTCTAAGCGGTTCCCCGGTTTACACAAAAAAAATGAAAAAAAATGAGCAATGGACATTGCTTTTTTTTACAAAGCTACAAGGAGCATTGAAGTAGTCCACATTCAAAAAAAATTTCTGATAACAGATGGTTTCAAAAGGATTGGCTTAAAAGGTTGAAACAAATCGAGTCTAAGAGCCATCCTATGAAGTCTAAGAACTTCTACCAAAGCTCATCTGTAGTTGGAAAGGGGTGACTTTAGCAATCTCTATTGGGCCTATTAATGCCTGCCTAGCAATAGAGCAAGGTTAAATTGACTTATGGCAGACTTTGGATTGGTGGGTAGTGATCTGACAACAACGGGATGATCATTAGCGGGAGCTCATGGTAAAGGGTTTCCAGGGAAATTTGAACACACACTCTCACACAATGGATGCGGACGTTATGGTTTCCTCAACCTTGATGATGATAAGAAATATACTCGATCTACAAATATTTGTACTTGGCTCATTGTGAATCAAGATTGTCTCTAGGAGGATTGGCTTTGAAGCTTCGGTTGTTTTCATTTCTTTGTTTGGGCTATTTGTTGTAGTCCCACAACCACGCTCCCCTAAAAGCCCTTTTGGCTTCTAGGGCCCCCCTTCTACTTTCTACTGGCTTCACTTTTGTTGTCTTTGGGTTTTTTCCTTAGTTGTTTTTGTTATTTTTCATCCTTGTCACCCTTTCGCACTTTTGGGCATTGAAAAGTGAGAAAAAGCCAGTAGAGTCAATGTCACCCTTTTTTGGGTCTTTCGAACCTAACCCCCTTTTCGAATGTTTTAGAGGTTTGAAATCCTAGAGATCCGACTCCCACCAAGGAGTCAGCCTTTTAGGTGTTTTGACCTTTTGAAGGTCTGACACCCCCGATAAGGCCGAAATGCCAACAGCTAGGGTGCTTACATCACCAACTTGGATAGCCTATAAAAGGTGTGTGAGGGTTTTCAAACCCTCACTTTTGCACTCACTCCTCTACTTCCTACCTATTTTCTCGCTACTCGTAGCTTTTTCCTTGTCCTAGTTTCATCTGCTTGTTGGTCATCCTCAATTTTTTCATCTTTTAGGTTGGTAGTCCTCCAACCCTCTTTGTTAGTCTTTTGGGTCTTAGTTTAGGGTCCTTGTTTGCAATTTTTTTCATCTTGTTCTAACTTAAAGTGTCTTTTCAGCCCTGTCCTTAGGTCTAGGTTGTTTAAAGTTGGACTTTTGGGCCTTGGGGATTGTCAGGGTAGTCACCTTGCCTCCCCACAATGAGTTTGTGGTCAAATTCATCATTGAACTCATTTTTTAGTCTGATGGAGAAACCCTAGTTTCCCACCATCGAGGTCTAAAACTTTCAACAGCTCATGAATCACTAAATTTTCAAAGTGTTGACACCTTTCAGTGTTTCGCTACTATCACACACCGAAAAAATTCACACCTCCGAAACAATAAAATAGACCTTGCCCTATGTTCTTTTTTTTTAGCCTTGTCAGACGTTTTGGCCATTTCAGGATTATCACATGCCAAAGTTTCCTCCGTTTTCTACATCACCAGGAGTTTGTCCCAAATACTACTCGGCCTTTTCGGCGTTATTAGAATTTGTGGCATGGGAAAATTTTCCTACCTCTATCTTGCTAAAAGGGCCAATGAGCAGAGTTTTGAGCCCCTTTTCAGTCTTTTCAACCTTTTGGAGGTCATGTACCTCCGAAAGTCTAAAAGGCTAAAATGACTTATGTGGCCCCTTTTGAGCTTGGTTTTAGCAATGTAATTTTCCTTTTGAATTTTTATTCCTCCTCTCGAGTTATTGATCTTTATTTTGTCCTATCTGCAGATATGGCCGAGAAGGTATTGGCATCACCAATGATGAAGTATTAGTTCAAAGACTACCATCCACCTTTCATGGTGACCAACTTGCACGCGGGAATAACAGATACAGATATTGGGAATGTGAGATGGAATAAATACTTGAATAAGTTTTCTTAGCCAGTCAAATGCTCAGAGGATTGCACTTCATTAGTCCATTGCTCTCTGGTGAATGCAGCAACGCACCTAGTTTCCATCCAATTAGTCGAACTGATCAATACATTGGCCAGTGACTATGTGCCAAATGAGTGCATGGTCAAGAACAAAGTTGGAGAGGTGGTCCTGGACCTGAGGCCCGACAACATTGAAGATGTTTTCCATCTACCCAAAAGGGGTAGACAAGTTCTTTAATTTTAGTATCAACAAGGGAATGGAGTTTTACAAGGACATACAAAGAGCTCACAACATCATTAACAATGAGTACCTGATGCAAAAATTACCCAAGAATAGATTGGATAGAATTGATATGAGGAGAGGCTATATGAAAGAAGATATCTAGGCAGCTATAACAATGATCAGCATGGTACACGGGCTACCTAAGTCCCACCAAATGGAGCCTTGGATGATCTTCTTGATCCAAAAAATAAAAGAAAGGTAGGCAAGGTTTGATTGGGCGACTATCCTAAGTGAACAATAGGATGAACAACTGATTCAGGTGAAGACAGACCCCCACTTTTACATGACATCCTAATTCGTGTACCTATTGGCCACCAGGGTAGTGTATCTAGGATTGACTAAGGTTGGGGCAATAGGTGAACAAAACACATGGCCATTTACCTTGTATCAACAACTAGTAATGAAAGACTTATTCACACAAAATAGCCCAAAGTTTAGAATAGTTAATGATGCCTTCATTTTTGCAATCATACGCTCCATTGAGGGAGACTATGCCAAAAGGCTATCAATAGAAGGAGCGGCTAAAGTAAAGGCCATCTGGGCTTTATATATACAATTCCAACCATTCACGTACATTCAGGTGGCACGAAGCACCTTAGCACCCAAGAAGCTCCTAAGGTATCCTTCTGACAGGGTAGTTCTACTAGAGATAGCAAGATAGCTATCTAATGCCCATGAGCATATCAAGCACAAGAAGAAATATTGCTAGGATTTTCCTATTTCCATCGGCCCCCACTATGTACCAGACATGAAAGTCTAAAAGTCTTTGACTAGAGAATGGGATGAATTCCCACTATCAACCTACAATTTGGTGAGACCTCACTTTGTCCCCATTGGTACCTATAGCCACATAATGGGAAGACACTATGTTCATGAGTTGCATATTGAAGACCATTGGGCTAATTGTGTAGATGATTATGAGGTAAGAGTTCATGACCATTTCTAGATGAGTCTGGAGCTAGCATAGGGTGCCCTTTCACTGAGAATTCCATAGAAGGTGGTAAATGCTGACTTGAATAAGATTTTTGATTTAATATATAACATAGAAAAGGTGTACACAAGGGCTATTCTGAATGCGGGGTAGATCAAGATGAAAATGATCGTATGGATTTCAGAGCTTGACATGTGATAAAGTTGACTAGATCTTGGATTGCTTGTCCTTTCCCAATGCAACTAGTCCCCATGAAGCAACTCCTAGAGAAACCCTCTCAAGAGAAGAAGAAGAAGAAGGGAGAAAAGGTGTTGAAACCACAAATAAAAGAGGTTTCTCCTCTGAATCCAGAGACTGTATATCGGCATGAGCCCCCTACTGCATATGGTCTGGCCACGCATTCTAAGAAAGTGAAAACCAAGATGACCGAAAGTATTGCACCACTAGAGGTACCTTCACCTAACAACCATGATTCTCCAAGCTCGGTGAAGAAAACAAAATTCAAGATCATAGGACCCAAGCCACTTGGAGTCGCTAAAGGGAATGTCTACAAAAGAAAGAAAGGCTCAACGCCTACACAGATAGACACCTTGGAAGAGGAGGATGAAGATAAAATGGATGAGGTTCCCCTCAGTAAGAGGACATGGTATGTGGGGTTCTTAAAGAGAAGAAGGATGATAGATAATGATTGATAGAAAATGATAGATAATGATTGGTAGAATATGCCTAGGTACTGATTGATGATATCATTTATTGAATGCATGGTCTTATCATCATCTTCATCAAATAGTTACAAGTCTAGACCCTCGAAGAACTCCTAGAGCCTAGAGCATGCTTCAAACCCAAAGTAGCCAAGGTTTTGCTACCCTCCCTGGGTGGTTCTCCTAAGTCCACCTCCTCCAACACATGGTCATCTAGAGTGATCTCATTTACACCAAAATCCATTGTAGGAACAACAACTTATGCTTTCCACCTCCCCGTTTGGTCTTGTGTTACATAAGACATTCTCCTTGCTTGGGGAACTAAAGAAGACCTCCAACAGATGTTCTACCAAAAGGAGTAAATTCAGAAAATGCTATCCCGAGAGGAGGAAATAAAGGCTTTTGCAAAGGATTTGATTGACTTTAGAGATAGGCAAAAAGAGATCTTTCAAGGGATCTATTCAAGTTTAGAATTGTTACCTTTATCAGGCAATAAGGCTAAGAACAATTCTAACTGACAATGGAAACCTTTCCTAGCTATGGGTGGACTATGATTGGAAAGGAATCTCCAGATTCTAGGCTGACTCCTATAAAAATTGGCTATCACTTTACTAACCTGAAAAAACTTGATGGGAAAAGGGTAAAGGGAACTTTAAAACTTAGAAACTAAGGTGATACACCAATGAATGAATCAGAAACCTGAAAAGAAAATATCTATTCTAGACCTAACACACAATGAAATTCAGACGATTTGGTACATTGTTCAACATATAGGTTAATGAATCCAATTATTAGGGTTTAACCATAAATAAATCAACACTTAACAACATATATTTCTCAAATAAGGTTTGATTGATCAGATTTATCAATCTGGAAGGAACAATGAAACATTCACTTCCAAATTCAAAATCAAAATTGAAAACACTTACTAAAGAAGAAGAAAAGGAATTGATAATCTGAACACAAAATGAGTTGAACAATCTGGTATATTTTCTTCAAAAATCTTTGCAAAATAGTTATAAAATGAGCTCTTGAGCTTCTAGGAACAAAATAGTTCACTATATGCTCTCTTTCCCACACATGCGACCATTAGAAAAGAAAATCTTCCTTCCTAGAAAGGCCTCCAAAACCCTAATCCGGGAATGTCTATCTCCCCCTAAAAATGCTCCATCTTTGGCCATAAATCATGCCAAATATTTAGACCACATGTCATCAGAACTCAAAAGCCCACCTTCCCCTAAATTTGGCTTTATATAAGGAATCAAAAATCCCTTTTATACAAATATTTAGCCAAAATTTATACATTCTTTTAATAAAATGGCTTTATAATTAAAGAGATAAATCTCTTTATACAAATTTTATAAGCCAAATTATTCAAAGGAAAAACAAATATTAAAAAGTTGTAATATTTGTTAATGCCAAATAATAATTATCTAAAAGTTTCAATATAACTATCAAAACTAAATAAATAACTATTTATATCTATTCTAATCTAGTAACACACTAACTTAGCAACTTTTGACATAGGCAAAAGTGAGGAGTAAAACTCAACCCACTTGCCTTTACATATACGAATGTGCTAGAAAGCTAGGACAGATGGCAATTTTGAATGGAAGAACTGACCTTCTATCAGTCTTAACATTGTGGATGCCAAATTTTATTTTGTTTTGTTTTGGGCATTTTGATAATTGTCGAACTTGGCATTCTGTGGCTTCATTTGCATTTTGTAAGGGTTTCAAAACCCTAGTTGACTGTATGTTAAAGCTGGAAATATGGCACTTGTTGTTGAAGATTTTTGCAAAAATAGGGAATTTAACTCTTCAAATCATGAAGAACTTGGCACATATGATTGTAATTGTAAGTTATTTGCTCCTTTGCACTCCTTTGTCAATGATTATTGCTTCAAAAATGTGCTTCATCTCTACATGATAAAAGGCTCTTTTCACTGCTAGAAATGTACTGACGAACTGTGCATTTTTTCCCTTGAAGTCTCTGTTACATTTTTACTTCAAAAACGTGCCATTACTTGCATGATATATGGCTTCTTTCTTGCACAACATATAGTTTCATATTTGCATAATATGCAATGCTTTACTACTAGAAACATTATGTTTGATCATGCAAGTCAAAACGTGACTCTTTCTTCTCAAAACATGGGTTCTATCTCTGTTACATTTGCTGGTATTAGTGCTTACACATTGCTGTTCTATATTCATTGCATGATAAAAATGTGGGCTCCATTTATTGTTTCAATTGGCAATCTTTTGTTTATTTCTAGCACATAAATATTATTGATTTGAAATTGAAACTCATGGTTTTAATGCAGACTCACTGTTTACAGCCTTTTATATTTGATAATGCCTATAATACCTCTCCTATGGTGATACTTAGACTTTTCTGATTTGGACATTTTATTATTATTATGGTCAAGACTATACATTTACATTTATGTTTTGTGGATGATGACATGATGAATATGCTCATTTATGGTTAGTAATTACATGTTTATGAGATTAGAAAATTATCTATTTTTATATGTTTATGGATCTAACCCAATTATTTGAATCTAACCACTATCATGATGTTTGATGTTTCATGGATGTGTCTGATGTGTTTTTCATGACTCCAGGATGAAGTCGTAGTTACTCACTTAGTTGAGGTCCACACGATGTATCAATCTTGGTCATCTGCTTGCATATATCTGATTTGTATCTCCATATGTATATATATGTATCTCTTCTTGGTGATGCAGGATTGCAGGTACCGGGTATTGTCTCCACCTGGCTTCATAGGTGTGAGCGATCCCTCAAAATCCTCGATCATTGTTGTTGTTATGGAGGTATCACCAGGTCCACAGGAAGAAACTTCACCTTTGATCCTTTTATCCTTAGGTGGAAAGTGTCGAGTCAGTCCCTTGTGAGAATGTCTTATGTGGTTTTGTAGTTGATGGAATTGTGGATCTTGTAGCTAGTTCTTGCCTTCGTGATATGTTCAATTCTATTAGTAGATCATGGATGTAGATTATTGTTCATTTGAGGGTATGATTTAGTAGCATATCTCATTAGGAACGATTTGGAGTGCAATTAAACCATGTGGTTTTAATACCCATGATAAGGATTAATTTTATGGTATTTTAATGTCTAAGGAAATATTAATAAAAAAAAAGGTTTTAAATAATAGAGGTAAAATTTTGTCCTATGTTAGTGGCTACTTAATATATACATATATATTTTAGAATGGGGATTAAGGTATGAATAAACAATATAGTTTATAATAATGTTATTCTAATGTTTAACATTAATAATAATGTACCTTATTTATGGTATTATTTTATAATACTAATAACGACAAAGAGTCTATAGCAATAAAAATAATATGTTTTATAATAATAATATTATGCTTGTAATAATATTTATAATAATAATAATATATGTACACATAGGCATATGGGTGCACACATATGCATATGCATACATATATTTATATATAATTATTACCATGTAATTATTTATTATATTAATAAATAAATAGATCAATTAGCGGTATGGTAAATAGGATTATCCTATTACCATAGTTAAATAATTTAATAAATTGTTTTAAGATTATAATATTTATTTTTAGGGATTTAGATTATTTATTCCTTTACGGGAATAAGTTTTCAAAACCATCTCATTAATGGATGGATAGTTGAGATGGTTGCACAGGTTGGATTACCTGTGCAACCACCTCCTCCATTCTATTTACAAGAAAGATTTCCTGTGTAAAAGGAGTTGGGAGACGAGTTGAGGATTATTATTATTAATGTAGAAAATTTATATTTTTTTTTAAAGAGGGAAGTCCCGTATTCTGTGAGTTTGGCATTTGGATTGTTACGGGTAGAGGCTGGAAGATTGCAAGCAAAGAGATTCAAAGGAGTGTTGGAAACATTGGAGAGGATTTGATCTTCCTTCTTCTCCAATTGGTCTTCGCAGGACTCCAGGTTGGAATCCATCCTGTGAAGTAGATTTATTTTGTAGAATGAATGTAAAATTTAGATTTCTTGAAAAGTTTTTGTATACTGTACTATGGTTGCAAAATATATATATGCATTATTGTAGTATTATTATTATCTTGTGTAATAGTATTGCAGAATGTTTGTGTGTGCATTAATATTATTATTTTGTGTAATATTATTGCAGAGTGTTTGTGTGTGCATTAAATTTATTATTTTGTGTAATATTATTGCAGAATGTCTGTGTGTGCATTAATGTCTTATTATTATATTGTGTATTACTTTTACGGAATGTTAATACACTAATATACCATGTAATAATGTATTAAGGTATTCTGTAATAATGTATTATTATATAATATTGATACAATATTGCATCATTTCTGGTTATATATATTATTGCTGGTCATATACATATATATTAATGTGCAATGCCAGTCATTCAATGTTCATGTTGTGGGATTGTTTTCTATTTTTCATTTGTACAAATTTCAAGTTGCAAAACATTTATGCAAATAGGCCATTAAAGTTTAGGGCATATATTATTGTTGCATTCTCCAGCCATCTCTGTCGTTTATAGAAAGCTAGCCGTTTATAATACACTGTCATTTCAATGTAAACAAGATAACATTTCGTGAGGCCAGGCAAGCTGCTGTAGAAGTTTATCAGGAATGAATATCTCTGTCGTTTGGCTGAATAATATTGTCTGCGTACGTTGTTTACGTGCGTTTAGTTTCTGCGTGTATATTAGGGTTAGGGTGGAAGAATTTTAATATTAAAACTGAAGTAAAATTTTTAGACCAATTAGCATAATAATTATACTTTCGCTTTATACAAGTATAACATTTAAGTATAAGTTTACGTTAATTTCTTATACTTTAAGTTATACTTGTATAAAGGGATTAGGTACCCTTTGAATCCATTGGAATAGGTTTCAAGTTCCTAGGAGTTAAGTTGTAACTTTTAAATTTTAGATTTTTAATTAAATCAGACTTAGTCAATTTTCAGGATTAGCCAAGTTTTAGGTTTAGAAAGAAATATTGTATAAACCTAAGGATTGTTCATTCCTTGTTTAGTGGAGATTATGTTCAGTACATTTAGATGCCTTTATTGAGATAGAATGTTTGTAAGGAGCAATTTAGGGTTTAGATTCTTCTAAGGGGATCAAGACATTCTAAACATTCTTAACGTACCTAATTTCTCTAAACATACATAACTATCCTATTATTTTCAATTCTTTGTAGTAGTTCTCAAATGCATTTATAATATGCTTTTACTATGTGAATGATGTGATTGTGATATGTTGTGTGAGGGTAGAAAACCTAACGACACCTAGTGAGTGGCTCATAGTGCGGGGCCGGGGACCTAAGTGGCTAGAACCAGGATAACTGACTGAAGAGTTATTTAACAAGTGAAAACCTAATTAAACTTATGGGAATGGGTTAAAACATTAAAAAGATTAAATATGCCTCACCCATGCCATTAGCGCTAGTAAAGGATATGGATGGGAGTGGGAGAAGTTACCTATGCGTAGGTACGATCGAATGACGCTTGTCAGTACGAAAGGCATTCGATCCCGCATGTGCCTACTTGGGGGCCAGGGCCCAGAGTGGCTAGTACCAGGACAACCCAAGGGGTGAGGGCTATGTGATGAAACTCACTTAGGTTGTTTCTTAGAGTTTCTACCAAGCCTTAGAACCTTTTGGGAAAGATCTATACTTTGACTCTCTTTTCATTTGCTATTTTGGGAAAGATTACCCAACCCTAGGTTTGGCCTAGCTATTCCTTCTTTGTGGACCTTGGTGTTTATCTCCTAGCACGGGGGAGTGGACCTTATAGGTATCCACGTGGTTGGGTGGTAAACATTTTTATCGAGGTATCTTTTGCAGATACAGTGCTTGAAGATTCATGCTTGCTTATGTACCAATTTTGAAGAATGAAGGCCTTGTGATTATATTTCATGATGTAAAATCTTGTTACCTCTCATGAGGAGTTGAATGCAATGTAATCAGTAATGTATTTCAAAATGATTTATTTGGAATGGGTAGACTTAGGAAGAAGGGAAAAGGGAAATGTGAACTTTATGTTTAAGATGTATGTTGGGAAAGAAAGAAAGATTTTGAAAAATTTCAAGTTATGTAGTATGTTTTCATTATTATTGTTTAAGTGAAGCTTTTGAAAAATAAAATGTAGTATATTTGTAATGTATCAAATGAGTTAGATAAATTATATTTGATTTAAAAGTTATAATGTTCATAAAAGATTCTTAGGAATATAGATGGTGTTAAGAAGGAAAAAAAATAAAAATTGAAATGAAAGTACTTTGTATTTCATAAAGAATCTTCTAATAATATGATGTAATTTTCTTGAGAAGTTATCTTGTTGTTAGTTTAATTATGAACTTAAATGAATCATGGATTTAATAAGAAGGGAACCTAGGAGGAATCTAAGTTTAAGTTTTGATTACATAACTCTTTTCAAAGTTCAAAATTTTTCATAAATTTTTACTTAGGTTTTCTTTTGTTAAGAGAATCTTTGTTCTCTTCCCTGGTTCCCTTGTGGGGCATGACAATGCCCCTTTCTCTATGCTGATTTGGATGGTAGACTGCTAGTTTTTCTTGAATTTGAGCTACTGTTGCAAACACTTGCCTTCTTATGATGTTCTTTAAAACTGTAGATGCACTCAAAGACTGTCATTTCCTCTTTTGTACTCTCTGTTCTGAACAACAAGTTTGTCAATATATTTTAGTCACAAAGAAATGCACATTATCAATTGAACTTGGGACTCTCGATTTCAAACAAAAACTTGAGTTTGAAATAAGCTTTTGCTTGACATGACCTGAGCATGAACTCCATCTTGTAATGTCACCCATTATTCTTAAATGATATTCCAGTTTACATTATATCCATTGTTTTCAAAACTAATAGCAGGTACTGAAATTCCATAAAAAATGAATTCCAAGATGCATTATAACAGCAATACCTCATTTTATTCTTAAGCATAAGCACATTTTTGAACTTTGAGTCCAAATTTTAGAATTTGATCCAGATTCCAGCATTTATAAATTTGATATATCACCTATCAGAAATTGTATATATGAACTAGTTTTCTGATTACTAACAAGTACTGAAATATGTGATCCATTAGCATTTTGAAATTAATAACACCATTAATATTGAAGCTCCTATATCAAATCATTGTACACTTCCTTTTTGATACTGAATTTGTCAATTTATGGTATGAAGTACAACAAGATGTATATGTTTATTATTTTGTTAATGAAGTTCGAGCATGGGCTCGTAATACTCAAAAATGTCAAAATGTTAATGACTGAGGTTCGAACACAGGTTCGTGACACTCAGTCATAACATTTTGTAAACATTCAAATTATGATTCAATCTTGAAGCACTTGAAAAAATTTTAGCATTATGTCATTGAAAGTTTTGAAAATGTACTCTGTAATTGATGAAATCAGCATCTCTTTTTGGTGAAACAATTTAATTCCTTTGAAGATCAGCAACCCATAACTTCTTGTAGCAACTTGGCACAGGAAACCATCTTGTTCTGCATCTTGAAAAATAACTGAAAAGTGAACCAGTCAGCCGTTATCTGCAAAATAACTTATTAATTTCATACAATATCAATGTGAAACATAATCTGAAAAATGTTTCTCAGTTCGGAAACATACTAAGTCCCTTTCATTTAGATTCATGATTGATCAAAATGAAAACATACACCATAATAGGTATTAGAAGTGAAAGGTTTCATGTTCCAAAACACATCCCTTTAACACTTCCTTATAGTGAGTGCTGATTTATGTTTTCTTGCTACATTTATCATTTCAGATTGATATGCAGATAGTAATAGATAGCTGGCATATGGAATTGTTTTCCTTGTATTGCTTAGATCCGTTAGGATCTAACAATTGTTTCTTTTTCTTTTTCAGATGAAGATTTCCCTAAGGACCTGAATGTTGATGGTGACACAGGAGCGACCTAAATGTAGAGGATCTGACAGAAACCAGCAGAACCAACTTGAAAACATGAGGCAATGCATGGGACCCCTATTCCATATTTTAGCTTTCTATTACTAATTTGCAAATGTACTCTATTTATTGAAACATAAAATATGAATCAAAGGACATTTTTACTACATTGTTATGAATGCACAATGTAATGATCAATGATGAATTCTGAATTTGTAATAGTTTGATCAATACTTACAGTACATTTATGAAATTTGAAAATGAATGTAATAAGGACACACAAATTAGCACTCACTATAAGGCAGTGTTAACTAGACAAACTAAAACATGCAATCTTTCTCTACTAGTGCCTATTATGTTGTATGATTTTAATTTTGAGTAACAGGATCAAGATGTCTAACTTTGATGAGGTACTAGAGATAGTAAATAGGTTCAAAAAGGCACATCCAGAAGTGCCTCCCAGCTAGTAAGCCTCCAGTCCAAGTTCTACCAAATTTTGTGTACAGGAAATTCAGTTCTGACACTTAGCCAATTTTGCAGTGCCTAATTTTTGGCATTTCGGCCATGAGGAGTTTTCAACCATCGACAAGTTGGACAAGTCTAAAATTCTGGAAGGAAGACTTGGCACTTGGTTATTTTTGGAGCTTGAGTTTTTTGGACCAATTGTCGGGATTTGGGCATTTTTTGGCATGTTTGAAAGTTAACTTCAACTATCTTAGACATCATTTTTCAATCATCTGGGCTTCCTTATTTGGGTCATTGGTGCATGATTTTGGCATCTCTTTCAGTTAGGTCCATGTGGAGTAGCTGGAGCCATTGATGAAGGGTACAAACATGAAGATTATCAATTGCATGCACAAGTTCTAGCTCCATTTTTGAGATGTTTGATGCTTAATTTATTCAAATCTTTGTAATGCACGAGGTTTAATTCTGTTCTAGGATAGTTTAGTGAAGCTTTACAAGTAGTTTCTTTAGTGCAAGCTTTAGTTTAAGGTTTACTTTCAAGTTTTAGTTGTAGCTAAACCCCAGCTATGAAAATAAGAGCCTAGCTCTATAAATTGTAATAAAATGATGTAATGAGGGTCGACTTGATAATTGATATAACAAATACAATTAGTGCTTCTTTCATGGTGTGATTTATCTACTATCTATGTGAAATTTGTGAATGTGTGGTTTGCTCATTCTTTATTTCAAAGAGCCAATTGGTTGTGTAATGATTTTAAGTCTACGATGGTGTTTGCTAGTATTACATTGTTGTGTTGTGATGAATTTTTTAGAAGATTGTTCTTTGGTGCTTAAATATTAACTTGTCTCACGTGTGTGCACATCTGGAGTGGCTTTGTGATCTAATGAGTTTTGGCTTATCTTACGTCTGCATTTGCTCGATTCTATTGGTGATTGCATCTATTAAGCTGAAGATTATGACACGATCTGATCTCTATTTTGTGGGTTTCTCCATCTTCTTGGTTATTTAATTTTCATGGTGGTGTGATGTTAGCATATGTCCATTATATTTCTTTTCAACAATTTCATTAGAATCTCTTGTTACCTTACATATTCTAACCTTCCTAGCAAGTTATTTTAGTAGATTATTAGCATTGCTTTCACTTCTTAAATCTGAAAATCGGATTAAAAAAAAAGGAGAGATATTGTGGAATCCTAAAGTTTGTTTTGTAGTTTCCCTTGAGAGAAGAACTAGCAAAGACCTCCTTGTTAAAAAATTCACATTTGTCTTCTGTTGAGTTTTCTAAGCGGTTGAGACACAGCCATAAGGAACCTTGAGATTGATTTCATCAGTCTTCCAAGAGGGGGATTTGCTCACACAAATTTCTAGTCATTGTCTTCATGTAAAAATGACACTCAACAGTTCTATTGGTTTAGGAATAATTGGGAAGGTTTAGTTAAGATTGGGGTGGTTTAGGAAGAAGTACAATGAGTTTTCCTTCCATGGTTTTTACATATTTATATTTTTTATTTTAAGTTTTGATTACTTGTATTTAATTTTAAGTGTATTGGTGTATTGAGGAGGTGTGTTGGATATGATACTGAGGTACCTGAATTAGTTATGCCTCAAGGAACCTCCCACAAGCACTCTCCACACCTTAAACTCTTGTTTTTTACAATTTTGGATAAGTTTTGATAGTCATCGTATGAGTAAAGAACCTTGATCCTGTTTACTCATACGTGTCAAGAAGTATGCTCATATGGGCCTGTGAGAATACTCGTATGGCCCTCTGAGAATACTAGTATGGGCTTTAGGGGATCCTAGGGTTTCCATATGGCCATTTTTGGACTTGGGATTGGTCATATGGATTCTACAATTGTTCCTCATGATTAGGATGCATTTTTTATCACTTGTGTATGTCCATCACTTGTTTTGTTGGTGTTGTATGGTTTCTCTTATGGTGTTTCAGTAATTTGCATGTACTTGTGATATTTTTATGAGGCTAGGACTCCTTCTGGTGGTGGGATTTATACCAATATAACATTTAAGTATAAGTCTATATTTGTATAAATACCTTTTAGGATGTTTGAGATAGGTTCCAACTTCATAGGAGTTAAGATACATATTCTAGATTTTGGGGTTTTCTGAAAAATTTCAGACTAAGCCTAATTTCGGGCACGGGAGATTTCCATAGATGGAATGTTGTGTTAATGCATGTGGAAGTTTGTATCACCTATGTATGTTCATTATTTTTTAAAAAATATTATATGGTGTACTTATGATGTTTCTTCACTTGGCATATACTTGAGCTTATGTTATGAGACTAGTACTCATCTCGGTGGCTTGTGTGCATAGGAGGGTTCCCTGGACCTATAAATAAGCTATGGAAAGTTGTATTTATGCATGTGGAAAGTTCTATGTTTTTCTTGAGGTTTCTTGTGATAGAAATTCTTCCAATTGTTCATGTTATGTATATGGCTAAGGTTAGGACTCGCTTTGAGGCCTGAGTGCACATGGGAGTTTCCTAAACCTATGAATCAAGACTTGGAAGTGTTATCTTGTATCTTTGTCTTGTGATGGGGTAAAGGACTAGGAACCATAGGTGTTGGAGCCCTAAAGTGGTTTCTAGATGATCCTATGGGTGGGTTTGTAAAAAGTGATAACCTTAAAAAAATTAACCTGGGAAGGGGGGATTCAAAAGATAATGAAAGAAAATATAATAATGGTCACACAGACCTGATTGGAGTACCAGGACCAGGGATAACTAACAGGGAGGATCCCTACTTATAAAGGGGGTACCGAAGTTACATGGTTGCCAAGGAGGATCCCAATATATAGGTGGTGTGATGACTCTCGCTTAGGTGGTATCCTAGAACCTTAACCTCAATGATTAGTATGATGATATTTTACGTGCTTTGTTCTTGTTCTTTTGAGTCTTGGATTTATTGGTTTTTGACACTTAGATTGCCTTAAGGTCTTGAATCTTGAGAGTACCTTGGTTCTATCTTCTAGCATGGGGGTTGGAACTTTACTAGTTTCACATGGTTGGGTGGAAAATATCTTTCGAGGTACTGTTTGTGGTTCAAGTCATGGCTTAGATTCTAGATTATCTAGTGGTGAAGATTTCCTTTATTGAATCATGTATCTCTATATTTTTCTAACAAGATATAAATATGTGATGTAGCCCTTGGGGCATGTTGATTTAATTATCTTTCTGAATGTCTTCAGGCCATGTGTATAATTGCTATTGTAATTGTAATTGTAATTGTAATTGTAACTAAGAATCGTAAAAAAGAAGTTATGTATATGGGAAAGGTAGTATTTAAGAATCTCAAAAAAGGGATTGAATGTTGGTAAATCAAGCATGGATTATGTTTAAGTAATTCCTACCATATCTCTCTTGTGAGTTTTAAATGAAATTGAAAGTAATGATTCTATGTAAGCTTTTTCAAATGTAGTAATAGATGCAAAACTTCATAAAGGAAACTAGTTTTGATATGTGGAATAGTGAAAAGATATGCTAAGGGTTGAAGGGTATTTCTAGGTGAACTAATAAGCGAAAGGAAACATGTATGTTATTGTAAGTAGTAATGAGATGTAATTTCTTCTCATGTTCTTAGATGTGTAGTCCTATGCAAATGATGAAAGGTTATTTAAACTAAAATTTAATCTCAGTTCTTAATTGGATATATACAAGGTTATAGATGATAATTTGTGATGGTTAAACTTGTGATAAAGATGATTCAGTGAATGGTTTATGGTTGGTTAGCAATAGATGGTTAAGTACTTTACACTCTTTCTATTTTGAATTTGAAGTGAAAATGGAAAGTAAGGACTTTTAATGGAAAGCTTATTTATGTATTGTAAATGCAATTGAGTTGTGCATAGATAAGGTTAAGGAGTAAACAAATAGGAAAGGATAAATATACTTAGTGGATAAGATAAGTAATGTGCACTTTTTGCAGTTCTAAAAGTAAACATTATGTAAGTTTGGTAAAGAAAAATATTTCAAATAGTTCATTAATGTAACTAGTTTTGATGAGGAATTAAAGTAAAGTCTAAATGTAAATTGAAGTGAAAAGGTAGACATTTGATGTGTAGGAAAAAGAAATGAAAATGAAGTAGGAAGTAAAAGATGTAGTTGTAATATTTTATCTCTTATTCTGAAAGGCAAAAAAAAGGAAATAGGATTCATTTGATTAAGTAATTAAATGCAATGCTCAATATGGTAAATGAATTGAATAAGGAACCTTAAGAAATGCACTTGTGAATGTTAATAAATGTTAGAATGTTAGAAAAGAAAATTAGTTGCATTTTTAGATCAAGAGACCTAATTCCTTATGAGTTCCCTGACAGAAACATTATAGAAAGAGCAATTACAAAGATGGCAATTCGACGATTTCATAATCAATACAAGGAGTCATGAAGGAAGTGGACCAGTAAAGAGACGATCCTGGCATTGGAGACCCCGGAGCAGAGTGCAACTTTGGCGACTGCGAGGCCTGCCCTCTAGTCCCGGTCCTAATTCTCGAGATTATCCAGCCTGAACAAATTATTCCTTAAAATATCTGCACTCAAAGGGACCATTTTCTCACATGCAAACAACTCTGAATGTTCTTTATCCTTTAAGGCCTTCCCACGCAGGAGCTTGACATGTGATGCCCAACGCAGGAAATTGACGCAGAATCGAACCGCATAAGTGCCGAGTAAAATGACCGCAGGGGATAATTCAAATTGAAATCTACATGTGCGGGCCTCTTTTCCAAGCCACAGACGCGGGATTTCTGAAATCGCATATGTGTCGTCCAACTGGGCTTTCTTTGACCTCATCCAAGTCCAACGGACCCGCACACAAACCCGAGCCAGATCGTCACTACCTCCTTTATGTCTATGCGCATACTGAGTCAAACAGAAGGGGAAGGGCAGATCGACCTGCGCCATGGGCACGCGAGGACCGAGCTCGACAAACACACGACTTTGCTTCCCGTGTGAGTGCTAGCTTTTCCGGGTTGAAAAGTGGTTTGATTCAAACCTGTGAATGATGGAAGGGCGATTCAGGCCTAACTGAGATGTCACAAATATCCTGTTATAATTCTGGTTGTCGTTGTACCAAAAGATTGATTTATCAATGATCAATACAACCAACAGACTTATAGAATCCATAGGAGGCAGTTAGTACCTTGTCATGAATCTTAAGGGAAATTTTGACTATTTTGCCAACAATCTCCCCGTCGGGATTCAAAACCCTGACCAAGCTTTGATACCACTCATTTCAAGCATGGTTTTCATTGTACCAAAAGATCAACCTATCAATGCCTCATACAACCACTAGACTTATAGAATCCATTGGAGGTGGTAAGTCTCTTGTCACGAATTTTGAGGGAAGCGATGACCATTTTGCTAATAAGTGCACCCAAGACACTCCGATGTCGTTTATTTTGTCACGATCTCATCTCTTCTACCCAACAGATGTGCCACAAGAGAATGGCAATGAGCTGCACACCACTAATGGATGAGCCCAAAATAGACCACGTCCACCTAGGTGATGATGCAATCAGCGCCACTAGGAAGACCCACAGTTAAAGCACACAAAACTTTCCACCACTTCCACCTTCTACATTATATGCTAAAAAAAAATTCAATCCTTCTCTGATAGAGAACCAACATCTATAAAGATAAATTAAAGCACAATAAAAAAGTTACACCAAAGTCGACTTACCAATTGATTGGAGAAGTACAAATAGCAAGAGTGATTGTGTCTAAATAGAAGTCGAACCAAACACTCAATGAGTGGTTGTGAGTTGCCTCATGTGAACCTAGGATGAGATGTCAAAATAGAAATGACACCTCTCTTAAACAACTCCTAAATCGTGAAAATTTGTATGAACAAGTAGACGACTAAGTAAGCTTATGAGCCTAAGTGGAAATAAGCCTAACTAGTAAGAGATAAATTCAAACTAGATACATAATAAGCCTATTAACACTAACAAAATTTTATGTAATACATGACTATAAATTGTTAATGGTTTGCAAAAGTATTATTTGAAATAAAAGTCTATATTTATCAGAATAAAAGTTATACAATATTAGACATCTATCGTGTGGACCTATGTTTTGATCTCCACAAACTTTCATCTCATATTATGTAAAGTTTATCTATATTAATAAAAATATTAGTTTTACCCATTCCGATTAAAAAAAAAACTATAAAATATTAAATTACATTACATTTTGTCCCTTTTAAATTTATATTTTATATTAATTTATATTCACTTTATTTAAATAAATTTTTTACTTATCTACCTTTTAATTTACACAAATTATATTTTTGATATTCTAATTATTTAATATATTATGTGTTGAGATTCATAGTTTATATATAATTACATATTCTACATTGGTTCAATTAAATTCTATTTTCTATATAATTTATATTAAAATAAAATTTATTAAATTTAAATTCTATTATATTTTATTCATACTAAACTCTTTATTTTATATTAAAATTTAATATGTTTAGATTAGATATACGAGTGCAATTATCTTTTATATAATTTTAAAAAATTAACTAAATAAATATTTCTAAGTACAATACTATTCTTAAGATAATTTTAAATATTAAATATAAATGTAATTGAAAAGTATAAATTGATTACATAAGTATAAAAAAAAGTTTATTTTTTCATAAAAAAGTGGGAGCCCCCCAATCTATTATAGATCTCAACAAATGATCAAAGACCTAAACTAGAATAGAACTAATTTTTTAAAAGTAAAACAAGCACCCACTCTATAAATAGTAGAGTTGGAGCTAGCTTTAAAGAGGCTATATTAAACAAAGAGAGTTTAAAAAAAAATACATTGTGTTGTGTTGCTAGTGTTCACTCATTTTATCTCTTTCCATTCACTGAAAGGTTGACATGGCATAACATCCATTCCTTGGTAAAATTTAGCTATTAATAATGTCTTGATGTGAAGTGTGTAGATGCATTCTAAAATTCCTTAATGAAATATAGCTATTACTAATGACTTGATGTGACATGGTAAATGTATTCCAATTTTTTTAATAAAATATAGCTGTTAATAATGAGTTTGTATGAAGTGTGTAGGTGTACTCCAAAATTCCTTAATAAAATATAGAAATTAATAATGACTTGATGAGTAGTATGCATATACACTTTGAAATTTATTAATGAAATATAGCTAATAATAATTACTTGATGTGAAGTCTAAAAAGTACTTCAAAATTCCTTAATGAAATATAGCTATTAACAATGACTTGATGTGAAGCATGTAGATGCACTCCAAATTCCTTAGTGAAATATAGCTATGAATAATGATTTCGTGTGATTTTTGAATTTTGTAAAAATAATAAATGTGGATCCTGTGGTATTGTTTTTTTATACACATCTAAGAAAAGTCAAAGAAATATTGTGTTGTATACAATAAGACATTTTCTAATCTAAATTTTTTTTAAGTATGTAAATCTGAATTCCCTAGTGAAATATAGCTATTAATAATGATTTCATGAGATTTTCAATTTTCTAAAAATGATGAATGTAGGTCCTATGGTATTGATTTTTATACACATCTAAGAAAAGTCCAAGAAATGTTGTGATCCATACAATAAGACATTTGTTAATCTAAAATGTGAAGTGAGTAGATGCACTCCAAATTTCTTAGTGAAATATAGCTATCGATCATGACTTTATGTGATTTTTAATTTTGTACAAATAATAAATGTGGATCATATGGTATTGATTTTTATGCACATGGGAGAAAAGTCCAAGAAATGTTATGTTGTATACAATAAGACATTTTCTAATCTAAGATGTTCTTATCTACCATTCAATTTCTAGAATAGCAAATACAACAAAACCTTTTAATATAGTAATTAATGATCAAAAGATTTACTTGATACTTAAATATTAATTGAAAAGCCCAATTTTCATCCCAACACAAGAAGATAGCATACCTAAACTAGTTTTCTTATTAGTCATCTTAGGAGAGTAAAACCATTAAGAAAATAGGTACCAGTAAAATGATTAAAGTTAAAATATTCATTAAAATTTATCTCCTTAAAATGAGGTTTGGGAATGGATTACTTACTACAATAGCTTACACTTACAATAATGGCAAATCATCAGTAGCTTCATGTGGCAATGTTCCCTTGGCTTGTACGTGGCCATATAACTCCCTTCCTAGAGCTAGCCAAGAGCCTCCTCACATATAGCCTCATAATTTCCTTTGTCTCCACACCACTCAACATTGCATAGATTAAAAGTTAGATATTGAAAATGGAGGAGACACCTGGAATTGAGCTAGTGGATGGCCTGCCTATAGGCATTGACTCCACAACTAGTTTATCTGAGATAGGAAGAAATGACTTATTACCACTACTCTTCCAAGCCCTTGATCTTTGCGAGAAGCCTTTTGGAGAGCTACTGGAACTTCTTTCCCCATATTTTTTCATACATGATGTGCTTCTATGCAAGACTCCTCGAGTTGCCGAAAAAATAGGCATTCCCACAATCAACTTCGGTGTGATAAGCATGATGGCCATCAGTTTCCTAATAGGGAACTTCAGGGCCAGAATAAATTATGTGACAGAAGGCCTAAGGTTTGGAGTAGCTTTTGTTTCTCTTCCAATCTAGTACGAGCAGGGCTTGACTGCTAGGTCAATTTCTGGAGAATTGAAGGTGGGAGTGGAGGTGACAAGAAATGAGGAGGATGGTGAGTTCACTAAGGAGGACATAGCTATAGCTATCTGACGTGTGATGGTGGAGGAAGAAGATAGTCAAATTAGGTCTAATGTTGATGAAATCAATAGGGTTCTTATAACACTACTATATTTGGGGCCAAATTTCAACAGAAACTTCCGACGAGTAATTTTTTTTTATGAATTTGGTTTTTTTTTTGTAAGAGGCCCCAATGGTGTTGGTATTCCAATGGGTTTTAAATTGACCATCGAAATTCTGACATGTTCGGGGTATAGATGAAAAAAAAAAAGTGAAACGCCCAAATCATTTTTATTTCGATTGTAGAGAAAAGGAGTAGGAGAAAATGGCCGGGTGAAAGCTGAGCGCGAGAGAAGGTATGTGATTTCTTCATCTTTGATCGGTATCTTTGACGGGAAACATCTTTCAAGCCTCTGGCATCATTTTCGACAAAAAATTTCAAATGCATTGCATTTTATTTGATCATGAATGCTCTCTGAAATGACCGCATTCTACTGGTGTCGTACCCTAGCTCATGCTTTATCTCTATTATTTGATGTTATTGGTGCTTGCTCTCAAGGATATTGATTCACTGTTTTAAAATATTTGGATTCACGTTTGTTGATATTATTGGCATGTTTAATGATGTCATTATATATTGCTGAGATGCTCACTAAAATGACCACATTCTACTGGTGGCATGCCCTAGCCCGTGCTTTAACTCCATTATTTGATGTTATTGGTGCTTGTGCTCAAGGATATCAATTTTTTTGCAATTTTGACTGTGGTTATCAAATGAACAGCCCATGAACTTCTAGCTAGGCATCATTTGTATTGATAGCTCAGGGCATCAAATGTATTGTATTGAAAGCTAAACACAAGAGAAGGTATGTGATTTCTTCATCTTTGATTGGTATCTTTAATGGGCAACGTCTTTTGAGCCTCTAGCATCATATTTGACTACAAATTTCAAAAGCATTGCATTTTATTTAATCATGAATTCTCTCTAAAATGACCGTATTCTACTGGTGTCGTGCCCTAGCCCGTGCTTTATCTCTATTATTTGATGTTATTGGTGCTTGTGCTCAAGGATATTGATTCACTATTTGGAAATGTTTGGATTCACGTTTCTTGATATTACTGGCACATTTAATGATGTCATTATATATTGTTGAGATGCTCACTAAAATGACCGCATTCTACTGGTGTCGTGCCCTATCCCTTCTTTAACTCCATTATTTGATGTTATTGTGATGAAGGGTGCTCCCCTTAATACCACAAACACATAACAGAAATAGAGAAACAACAACAATAATATGCAAGAACAGAAAATCAACTTCTTATTATCTCCACAAATGTGAAATTACAAACTTTCAAAATTACAATATGCAAAGCCACATGGGCATTCCCTTACAATATTCTATAGGACAAAGCCTCGAATCAATACCCAGATCTACTACCTAGAACTACCCTAGACAACACTATGGGCCTTCTTTATATAGGCAATTTCCACCACTCGAGAAGGTTCCAGAAATTTAGCCCTAAGGGCCGACCCAACTTAGAATTATTTTATTTTTCAATTTATTACATCAAAGTCAGCTCAAAATAACTTTTGAAACCCAAACAAAAATTTTGAAGGAAAATTATTTTCTGCCATTTCAGGTGGCCTGACTTCCGGAGACCATAAGTCATCACCAGTTGACCTGATTGACTATTATAACCCCATTTCAAAAATACCACGAAGTGCTCTACAAGCTTGACAGTGCCCGTCACCCAATTTTTCAACCTCATTTGAGACCTCTAAAGCCTTCAAAACTAAGTTCAAAGTTTCTGTACCTTGCTGCCAATACCGAAAATCTTCAATATCTTCAAAACTAGACCTGATATAGCCATGAAACTTTTCTGGCAGGCTGCTATGACTGAGATGAACCTCCACATGTAAAATTAGAACATTCTGAGATTGTAAGGCCAACTTACTAAAAATAGCAAGTTTCCATAAATAGCAGCTCTGCACAAGATAGCCCTTATTGAATATAAAAATAGAAATATTTTTGGGTGATGCAAGATTGCAAGATATCCCTTATTGAATACAAAAGAAGAAATATTTTTGGGTGATGCAAGATTGCCCTTACACCTAGGATGCTCCTGCATCAGACACCCGAGGTAATTTGAGAAGTGACCCTGTCACGACTCAGGTGTGCAGAGGAAAACCAAGATGATTAACCTCCTCCTTTGTTAGCCATGATGAATCTTCAACAAGTCATCCTTTCCATTTGACCAAATACTCTTCATATGTCCTATTCCTTGTGCTTCTGCCAACACGACTGTCTAGTATGTCTTCAATCTCCTTGATATCTGAACTGGTTGCTAGAATACTCCACTATGCTGCCGCAACCTCATCTTCAACACCTCCTTCATGATACTCTGTCAAATCTAAAATGTTAAACATTGGTGAAATATTCAGCTCACTAGGCAAGTCTACCTCATATCCATTTCCTGAATCATGCTTCTTCAGTATCTTACATGGCCCAAACTTCTTCATTTTCAACTTGTTATATGTACCAACTGGAAATTTCTCCTTTTGCAAATGAACCATGACTTCATCTCCAACCTAAAATTCCTTATGCCTCCTTTTCTCATCTGCCTTAGCCTTATACTGTGCATTCATCTTGGTAATATGCTTCCTCACCTCCTCATGGATGTTCTTCAAGTGCTCTACAAAATCCTCAGCTTCAGCACTACTTATTTCTCCTTTATCTATCTTTCTCAATTCAGATGCATTTCTTGGACTACTTCCATATACAATCTAGAATGGTGATTTACCAGTGCTCCTATTGACAGAATTATTGTATGCAAATTCTGCTTGTGGTAAAATCAAATCCCATCCTGTTGGCTTATCTCCAACCAAACATCTCAGTAGATTTCCCAAACTTCTATTCACCACCTCTGTCTATCCATCAGTCTGTGGATGATGTGATGAACTGAGGTTCAAATCTATCTTCAACTTCTTCCATAATTTATGCCAGAAATATCCAACAAACTTAGTGTCTCTATCTGAAACTATGGTCTTTGGAAAACCATGTAGTCTCACTACTTCTCTGAAAAACAATTCTGCTACATGAACAACATCATTAATCTTTTTACAGGGAATGAAATGTGTCATCTTCAAAAATCTATCAACTACTACAAAAATTAAATCATGTCCCCACTGTGTCCTTGGTAAACCAAGAACAAAGTCCATACCGATATCCTCCCAAGGCTTCTCTAGTATAGGTAATGGCTGATATAACCCTATATTCTGCTTCACTCCCTTCACCATCTAACATACTCTGCAACTCTGTACAAACTTCTTCACATCTTGTTGTAACTGTGGCCAATAATAATTTTCACTAACCAAAGCAAGGGTTTTATCACGACCAAAATGTCCAGCCAATCCTCCACTGCTTCTCTTTGATGAGATTCTCCCTCATAGAACTTCTTGGAATGCACAACTGACTCCCTAGAAATAGCATATCATCCTGGATGATAAAATCCAGCCACTTCGTCCTATCTAGAGTAACAGGTTCTTTACAAGCTTTCCACGCTCCACCAAAATCAGGATCCTCTGGATACAAATTCTTGAGTTCCTTGAACCCAACCACCTCAATCTGCATCTTTGTCAGCAATAGTTGCCTTCTGCTAAGAGCATCTACAACCCTGTTAGACTTTCCACTTCTGTGTTTCAAAACAAATGTATAACTCTGCAAAAACTCAACCCATTTCAAATGCCTCTGATTCAACTTTCCTTGACTATTCAAATATTGCAAAACTTGATGATCAGTATACAAAAAAAACTCCTTAGGAAGAAGATAGTGTCTCCACTTCTTCAATACCTGAACTATAGCATAAAATTTCTGATCATAAATAGAATACTTCCTCTTGGCATCATTTAACTTCTCACTAAAATAAGCAATAGGTTTACCTTCTTGGCTCATAACAGCTCCTATTGCAGTACCACTAGCATCACAATCTACTTGAAACACCTTATTAAAATTTGGAAGTGCTAAAATAGGTTGTTTTGTAACTTTTTGTTTGAACAATTGAAAACTCTTTTCTGCCCCATTAGTCCACTTAAACTCTTTTCTATCCCCTCTCATTGTTTCAGTCAAGGGTCCACAAATACTACTAAAATTTTGATAAACTTTCTATAAAAGCTAGCTAAACCATGAAAAGATCTTACCTCAGTAGCACTCCTTGGAGTAGGCCAATCAAGGATAGCCTGTACCTTCTCTGGGTCCATTTTTAAACCTTCTGCTGAAACTGCAAATCCCAAATACACTAACTCTTTCTTCACAAAACTGCACTTATTCAAATTAATCAACAATTTCTAATCTCTTAGCTTCTCAAAAACCATATGAATACACATCATATGTTCCTCCAATGTCTTGCTAAAGATCAAAATATCATCTAGGTACACAATGACAAATTTACCCAAAAATTCTTTTAGAACCTCATTCATGAGCCACATAAAAGTGCTCAGTGCATTGGTTAGCCCAAAAGGCATGACTAACCACTCATACAGTCCTTCCTTTGTCTTGAAGGTAGTCTTCCATTCATCTCCTTGTCTGATCTGAATCTGGTGATATCCACTCTTCAGATCTATCTTTGAAAAATACATAGCTCCACTCAAACAGTCCATAATATCATCCATTCGTGGCAATGGAAACCTATACTTGATTGTGATCTTGTTTATTGCTCTGGAATCTATACACATCCTCCACTCTCCATTCTTCTTTTGTGCTAATACCATTGGTATAGCATAGGGACTCAGACTCTCTCGAATCAACCCTTTCTACAATAACTCATGTACTTGTCTGTTCAACTCTTCACTTTCTCCTAGTGTCATTCTATGTGCTGCCTTGTTTGGCAAACTAGCTCCTAGAATCAAATCCATCTGATGAATAATCTTCCTTATGGGTGGTAATCCATTAGGTACATTATTAGATACAATATCTTAAAACTCATTCAACAAATCTGCAACCTCTACAGGTACATCCTCTACTTCTTCTTTACTAGCTTTTGGAATTAAAGAAAAACACACATGCTTATGCCTCATACCATCTAGGAATTTTCTTCCATCAACAAATGTTATTCTTGCATTACCACATACCTTTTCTTCGGTCTCCTTCAATGGCTTTAGCTTATGTCGCACTCCATCCTTTGTTAGGGAACAGGTATTCACATGTCCATCATGTACAGCACATCTGTCAAATTGCCACGGTCTACCCAACAACATATGACATGCATCCATAGATATTATATCACATAGTACCTCATCTTGGTACCCGTCGATCTTGAACTTTACTAGGCACTGTTCACTAACCATGACCTTATGGTCATCCTACACCCAGGCAATCCAATATGGATATGGGTGTTTCTATCTCTTGAGCTTCAACTTTGTCACCATCTCTTCTGACACCAAATTTTCAGTGCTTCCACTATCGATAATCACACCACAACATTTACCCTC
Organism: Chamaecyparis obtusa; assembly: GCA_027943335.1. Classification (NCBI taxonomy): domain Eukaryota; kingdom Viridiplantae; phylum Streptophyta; class Pinopsida; order Cupressales; family Cupressaceae; genus Chamaecyparis; species Chamaecyparis obtusa. The sequence continues at coordinate 156,415 of BSBK01010768.1, read as the reverse complement.
ACACTTGCATCTAGTGCAAAATAGGCTCCTCCTTTGTTCAGGTTCATTCTCACCACTCAACAAGACTCTTCTGTTAATTAGCATTTCTCCTCTTTCAGCATCTTCAAAATTTGATGATCTGGCATCTTCATCTACATGTGCAACTTTGGCCTGGCCTTCATTTCTCTTGTCTGTTCTACCTTGGTGCTGAGGACATTCAAATGCCCTATGACCTTCTTCTCCACAGTGAAAACATGTTCCATGGAAGCCTCCTCTTCCTGAACCTTATCCTCTTCCTCTTCCTCTCTGATCTCTATTATTCTGATCTTGGAAATGATTGGAATTGTTTCTTCTCTAATTCTGGCTGCTACTGGCCTCATCCTTCTTTTTTGAATCTTCATTTCAGCCACCATATGACGGTCCACCAGATCTTCCACAATGACCTCTTCCATTTTGTCTGCTCTCAAACTTCTTGTTCAACTTTTCCTCTACTTTTAGGGCAAACTGGTATGCCTCCTCAAACTGTTCATTCGAACCAGATTTAACTCCTCCTAAATGTTTGGCCTTAACCCATTAAGGTATTGGGAAACTTTCTCCTTATCAGCTTCTGTGTGGCCTATTCTAACGAGGAGTCGATAGAACTCTTATGTATACTCCTGAACAGATCTTCCTACTTGCTTCAAACTTTGCATTTTCTTTAATAGGTCAAGCTCATAATCAACAGGAATGAATTGTCACTTCAATTTATCCACCATCTGATCCCATCTTGTGATTTTATCTTTCCCTCTTCTATTTCACTCCAATTGAATTTCTTGCCACCAGATCTTTGCATGACCTTTCAGTCTGGGATTCGCAAATTTGACCCTATCAAGATCCTCAACATCTTCATACTCAAAATATTCCTCACATTCATTAATCCAGTCAATCAATTCCTTTGGGTTAAAATTTCCAAAAAATGTAGGAACCTCAATCTTAGGTCTTTTCTCAATCTTGGAAATCACCCAAAAAAGTCATTCTTCCTCCTGGTTCACAATTTCAGCTTCTCCTTCTTGATATTCTTCTTCAGCTTCATCCTCGCTTTCATCTCTGACATTAAGATTCATTCCTCTATTAATCTCTTCTTTCAATTCTCACACTTGTCTCTACAACTCTCTAACCTCAGGTGTCACAGCACTAGCTCTTCCGCCATGTTCTCTTCATGGAGGCATTTTCATGATGCGCGTTGAAACCCTAACCATGGTCCTGGTGCAAACTGCCTCATAGTCGGTGATCTATTTACACACTCAAGAACTCTTGCTCTGATACCACTTGATGAAGGGTGCTCCCCTTAATACCACAAACACATAACAGAAATAGAGAAGAAACAACAATAATATGCAAGAACAGAAAATTGGCTTCTTATTATCTCCACAAATGTGGAATTATAAACTTTCAAAATTACAATATGCAAAGCCACATGGGCATTCCCTTACAATATTATATAGGGCAAAGCCTCAAATCAATACCCATATCTACTACCCAGAACTGCCCTAGACAACACTACGGGCCTTCTTTATATAGGCAATTTCCATCGCCCGAGAAGGTTCCAGAAATTTAGCCCTAAGGGCTGACCCAACTTAGAATTATTTTATTTTTTAATTTATTACATCAAAGTCAGCTCAAAATAACTTTTGAAACCCGAACAAAAATTTTGAAGAAAAATTATTTTCTGCCATTTCAGGTGGCCTGACTTCTGGAGACCATAAGTCATCACCAGTTGATCCGATTGACTATTATAACCCCATTTCAGAAATGCCACAAAGTGCTCTACAGGCTTGACCTATGCAAAGCACCCATCACCCAATTTTTTGACCTCATCCGAGACCTCAAAATCCTTCAAAACTGAGTTCAAAGTTTTTGTACCCTACTGCCAATACCGAAAATCTTCAATATCTTCAAAACTAGACCTCATCTAGCCATGAAACTTTGCTGGCAGGCTGATATGACTGAGATGAACCTCCACATGTAAAATCAGAACATTCTGAGATCGTAAGGCCAACTTACTAAAAATAGCAAGTTTCCATAAATAGCACTCTGCAGAAGATAGCCCTTATTGAATACAAAAATATTTTTGGGTGATGCAAGATTGCCCTTACACCCATGATGCTCCTGCATCATATTGGTTCTTGCGCTCAAGGATATTGATTTTTTTGAAATGTTGACTGTGGTTATCAAATGGACAGCTTGTGAGCTTCTAGCTCGGTGCCATTTGTATTGATAGATTAGGGAATCAAATGTATTGTATCATTGATAGTTGAGACTTTGTTAAAAGGAAATAGGATAAAGAATGATTTTGATATATTTTCACTATTTTGATCCCTAAGTGGCTTACAACCCTAGTGAAGTATATGCACATTTATGGATGTAGTTGCAGGATACATAGTAGCCAATAATTCATAAGAAATACATGCATCCAATTTGAATAGAAATTAATAAAAAGAAATAGGGTCCTCTAATGGCCCAATCATTCGGACCTTGACTGTCCCCTCAACTAGTCACCCTTTAAAACTGGGTTATCACACAATCAGTGAGTGATCCTTCATTCTCCTAGTCTACCTTGCATCCAAACATATTGGAAATACATAAGGCAATGATAATAAGTCTCTCACAATCCCCCTTTTCTCAAGTAACACTATCAACCATCCCTTCCACATAGCATTTCACTATTGTATGAGTGGATTGTGCAGGAACAGTTAACATTAAATAAGGAGAAAAATCCTCAACACATCTTGGAAACCATTGAATTCAATAATAAATAAAACCTAACACCAACACTATTCCTTCCATTCACTTCTACCAAGAATAAATCATTTAATCCATTCAACATTACATATAATCATTAGACAGTTACATTTCATCACTATCTATAGGAACAGTCATGACCAAAATGATCAAAAGTACTTTCACCCTTGCACAAGCTATTCCAAACTTCAAGTAAAATGAGAAATATGCTATATCAAATCATTCATATTCATATTAACCATTCAAAAGATCATTTTGGCAATGAACCCTCTGACTGTACCCCTACATCAGAGATTGACAATATACATGAAATTTACATTTTTTATTACTAAAAGTGGTTTACACAGTTTCATATGATCTTTGATCGACCATTAACCTTTTCTCCATTCCTCTGGCATACATAAGGAAAAGAAAAGAAATAACATGAGAAAATCCTAAGCAACCCTTGCAAAAATGGAGGATGTCAAGTCAGCTCCAAACTAGGCTACATGTGCATTAACTAATCCTTGTGAGAGAACCCTATAAAAAAGAACTTTAAAGTTTAAACACAAAGATAAATCATGAGGAACTAATCTAGCTAATTCACTTATAGGGAAGATGTAGGGCATTAAACACAAAGGTATGCATTAAGGATCTAACATATCCAATTCACTTGCAAGGTAGATTCTTCTAGACCAAATAGAAGGAATAGGAAAGCTTAGCCTACTACCATGTCTGAGGTGGATATCTGAGGTAGACCTATCAGAGAATCACTTAGATTAAGAGGGACTTCACAAGTGTTGTAGAAACACCAAACTAGCATCTTCATTAGGATCATTCACCTTGATCCAAGCCACACCATCACTATCAGAGTGCACATACAATGTCTTGTGCCACCATAGGCTCTACATAATTTTAAATTCTCCAATGTCCCTCAATCCATCCAATGGATTCCTCTAAACAAACAAATCTCCAAACTATTCCTTACTGGTTGCTCACTAGGCCTATTTCCCTAGTAGCCCTACCAAACTAGTTTTTCAAGGATTTCTCCAAACTTCTCCAAAACACCCAAGAATATTAAGGTATATCTAGATACCCTTTTCAAAGTTACACAACATATCTCAGAATCATATACTACTCTTTTCAACCAAATATCCAAACAATTGTTGGTGCTCTGTAACTAGCCCTCTAATTAGCCCTTTGTTTACAAAGCAAGTATCATTTGCGCATATCCCCAAAACTTCTAACCCCAAAAAATAATTGTATTATGATCCAAATCAATGTATTTTCACACTCAAAGGAGGTAACACCAAGATCCTCTACTCAAACGACAAAACCCTCATTCCGAGGTGCATAAGCATGGGGCTTTGTCAACCAAACCTTTCCAAACACTTCCAAACCCTCCCAGTGGATCTAATAGCATATAAGCATCATATCTTGACCTTATATGAATTAAAATGTGGTCCTCTTTTGGGTAGAACTCTCATACCAAGTGACTAGTCCAAGCAACTAGTAACCCTCAATCAGCATATACCTTCACTCAGAGATCTTTTTCACCATTTTCTTGCCATCCCTACATACAAACATATAATGTCACATATTATACATGTATTAGGTCTCTCCCATAAGACACATTTACCACAGAAAGTGGGAGATCCTAGATCATCATAGGTTCTTCAAAAGAATTTGTTGATTGCACTTAAACAATGACAGGAATAGTCAAAATTCTGATTGTTTCTCTTGCTTCAAAACTCAACAAAACTATTCAATAGTGAATTTAAATGACCAATAACCTAATCTATATTCAATATAATGCATACCCACTCAATATTGAATACAAAAAAGAAGTTTTAACACCATAAAAGGCTGACTGTGCCCTTATGGCAGCAAGCAGGCTATTTGCAAAGAATTAAAATTTATTACTTTCAAACTTCATTATAAACATCTTTCAACAGCATAAGACTACAAAAAAATCACCTACAATCCTCTATGGCTTGGTTACATTAGTTTGTCCCTCAATTTGTGTTGCCAAGTTCACAATGGGATTGTCAACTTTGGAAACCTTTAAATATTTTAAACTTTATTTTCCCCATTCAATTCAATTGGTCAAATTATGACCTTTACAAACATATTTTATTATTAAATCCCTCAAACTAACCATTTAACCCCATAATTATCCTTTTAGGCCTTGTCTTTCCCATATGGAAACTTTTACAATTTTAGCATTTTGCTTGCATTTTATTACATTTGGTGGCTCTAATGGCCACATTTACATCACATAAAGACCTCATAGGCCATTTGGATTCATATTACCTATTATGCTCCTTCAGGATCATGAAGTGACCCTTGTATCCATGGTGATCCTACACTATACTCCCCAACTTTGAAAACTTTCCAAGTCCTCTTGGAAACCTACAAGCACAAACTTGTCATCAAATAAAAACCTTTAATCTTCACCCTTGGCTTATAGAGATCCACACTAGTGATCCATGGTATCTTAGCATGATTTTTCTCCAACAAGTGCTCAAACCTTTAACTCTTTCTCATCTTCAAGTTTTGAGTCTCTCTTCATAGAGACCAATGCATCTTGCATACCTTGCCTCTCCTCTAGGCATTCCAAGCTTTCTTCAGCATCTATAGCTTCCTCTTTAGCCACACTCATGACCCCATAGGCAACTTCTTTCACCCCTACTGCCACCTCTTGTTGGTCTTCCTCCTCATGCCTTTCCTCCTCATCTAAGTTTCATGAAAGGAAAACCAAGAACCATTATCTTCAAAGATTAAAGCATTTTTTCTCACAAACATAGGTGCCATTGAATGGGAATAAAAAAGGAATACTCTCACACAAAAGAGACATAAAATGAAAATATAAGAATGACCCTAATGCCTGCATTTTTGTTTGCATTTTTGTTCATAAATATTGAGATTTTTTAACATTGGAAAACTCTTTAGGAAGATTCAAAGTTCATTATTTACATAATAGAGGTTTACAACCCTTAATCTTCTTTATATACTAACATGTATTAATTGGCTAAAAAATAAAGAAGCATTTAGACAATCAGAAGACAATGAAGATAATTTTAAATGAATTTAACACAAAAATTTTTTTACAAAAATGAACCAATGGCATGTTTACAACAAAGAAATAGAGGGATTATAATATGTTGCAAATTGCATTTTGTTTAATACACACCAAAGGACCAGTCCCAACAATTCTTAAACATACTTTATCTGATATGATGAGTTCTTAAACAATTAAGGTTGGAGTAGACATAGTTATCACACAATTTTTTGTGTGGTACAAGAAAAATTTGGCTGATTAAGAGTGAGGCCTTCTTTAGAATCTCATGAGTGCAGTTAGATTAAAGGGGTGATTATTTTGGTAGTGAAGATGAGAAGAAAAAACATAATTCAGTTTGGTGTTTCCGGTTCATGTTAAAATTTGATTTGATAAAATCCTCAAAAAACACACTGCATGTTCTAAAATGTAAAGAAGTTGAATGTTAAATGTAAGATATATATCTCATCCATAGTAATCAAAAGAAAGGACATGAAACTAAGGAGATTTACCAATCCAAAAATATAAGCAAATAGAAAACAAGATTGGTACCTTATGAATCGGTTTTTGAGGTGCACAATCTTCATCAATCTCCTCAGAAGAAGACCCAGCTTCAATGCTACTGCTTTCTTGTTTAACAATTGGTTTGGAAAAATGCATTTAACACAAAACAAAAATTATAAAACTGAACCAATGGCATGTTTACAACAAAGAAATAGAATGATAACAATATGCTCACCATTTGTTTGATACTAAGCATATTGGAAAGAATGTAATGAACTCTCTTTAAAATCACAATACGTTGCATGTGTAGTACAAAAATCATGAGATTCTAAAGAAGGCCTCACTCTTAATAAGCCAAATCTTCCTTGTACCACACAAAAAATGGTGTGATAACTATGTCTACTCCAACCTTAATTGTTTAAGAATTCATCATATCAGATAAATTATGTTTAAGAACTATTGGGACTGGTCCTTTGGCATGTATTAAATAGAATAGAAGTTTCAACATATTATTATCATTCTATTTCTTTTTTGTAAACATGCCATTGGTTCAGTTTTGTAAAAAAAAATTTATGTTAATTTTTTTTTTTTCTATTTTTACCATTTGATAACCACAATCAACATTTCAAAATAGTGAATCGATATCCTTGAGCACAAGCACCAATAAAATCAAATAATGGAGATAACACATCTGCTAGGGCACGACACTAGTAGATTAAAACTAAACCAATGGCATGTTTACAACAAAGAAATAGAATGATAATAATATGCTAAAAATTGTATTCTGTTTAATACATACCAAAGGACCAGTCCCAACAATTCTTAAACATACTTTATATGATATGATGAATTGTTAATAAAGGTCTAATTCTATAGACTACTAGCATAAAGAAAGATTTGACCTATCCAAATCATCCTTGTACCACACAAAAAATGGTGTGATAACTATGTCTACTCCAACCTTAATTGTTTAAGAATTCATCATATCAGATAAAGTATGTTTAAGAATTGTTGGGACTAGTCCTTTGGCATGTATTAAATAGAATAGAATTTTTAGCATATTATTATCACTATTTTTTTGTTGTAAACATGCCATTGGTTTAGTTTTGTAAAAAAAATTCATGTTAAATTTTATTTTTTTCTATTTTTTCCATTTGATAACCACAGTCAACATTTGAAAATAGTGAATCGATATCCTTGAACACAAGCACCAATAACATCAAATAATAGAGATAACACGTGGGCAAGGGCATGACACTAGTAGATTAAAACTAAACCAATGACATGTTTACAACAAAGAAATAGAATGATAATAATGTGTTGAAAATTCTATTCTATTTAATACACGCCAAAGGACCAGTCCCAACAATTCTTAAACATACTTTATCTGATATGATGAATTGTTAATAAAGGTCTAATTTGGTAGACTACTAGCATGAAGGAAGATTTGACCTAGCCAGATCTTCCTTGTACCACACAAAAAATGGTGCGATAACTATGCCTACTCCAACCTTAATTGTTTGAGAATTTATCATATCAAATAAAGTAAGTTTAAGAATTGTTGGGAGTTCTATTACACCTTTGTTGTAAACATGCCATTGGATTAGTTTTGTAAAAAAAAAAATTTTGTTAAATGCATTTAAATGGAACATTATGCATGGTAATAATATGCTTAATCTATTAGTAATTGGCAGATTAAATGCAGATAACACATTTACCAGTTTAGCATGTTATTATAAGATACTAAAGAAGACCTGCTATTTGTTAGACAAATCTTGATTGTCAGACATACTTTATCTGATATGATGGATTCTTAAACAATTAAGGTTGGAGGAGACATAGTTATCACATAGTTTTTTTTTGTGGTACAAGGAAGATTTTGTTGATTAAGAGTGAGGCCTTCTTTAGAATCTCATGAGTTTTGTACTACACATGCAATGTATTGTGAGTTTGAAGAGAGTTAAATGTTTCTAATTGAAATCAATGAACTTAAAGGTGTTAAAGTCTTGTTTTGGTTTTTCCTTTCCACTATGCAATAAGGAATAGTTTTCAAACATTCATATTCACTTATTGAATGCTTTGGAGACTAGTGGTTTGACTGTCCATGCATTACCAGTGACTGAGATTCATTAAAGGATACAAAACCCTTCATTTTGGGTTATTGCGTGTGGATTTAAATGTAGGTTTGATTTGGTTAATGTTTAGAAGAGATCAATAAAGTATTTAAAGAAAATCTTACATGTTTGGAGAGGTTTGAGAGGCACTTATCATGATTGTACCCTTGCAAACAGTGGCATAGACTGGTTTTACTAAGTTTCTTTTCTCTATTTTGAGGTCCTCATTGCCAAAATGGCCAAAGACTATATTAGGCTTATAAAATATGGGGATTCTCTTTATTGCTACAAATCTTTGAAATTTTTTGCACTTGGATGGATGTGTACCATTGTTAAGATAATTGGACCGAGTTTGGCTTACCTCAAACATGTGAGGTAGCATATGGAAAGGTTGTTGTCTATTGACCCAAATACCAAGAGTATTTTGATCTGTGGGTACCCTAATGTTGGCAAGAGTTATTTTATTAATTATGATGAGTTGTACCATTCTCATCATGTCCCATGCTTACACCATGTGTACCCTCAAATAGAGGATGTAAATCATTGTTCTCTTCTTAACCAAAGGCTTCCATATCTTGAGGTAGTGGAGTTATGTCATTGCTATGAACTCAGAATTATGGTCATACCCTGGTGACAAATTTTAAATGGATAGAAGCACCTTTTTTGTGCAATGGTCAAGCCCAACCTTTATATCTTGAATTCCAATGTTAGATTCCTCTTCTTTACTGATTAATCCATGTGTCAAATCTGCAGACTTGTGAGAATGAGGAAAGGACCCTATACTATCCAAATTCAAAACTTGGGACTTTTCTTTCCTTCCATCTTCAGATTCACCACACACCACTAAATTTAGATTTTCCTCATAGTCTTATTAATTGAGAAGAGGAGTTGGTGTGCCAAATGAATCCCTATCCATGTGTCAACTTCATGTTCTTCACCAATTGCTGATTCAAAATTAGTCTTTGAGCAATCTAAATACTCCTCCAACCTCTCTTGAATGTCCTCACTACAAGGCACATGTGATGACAAAGAACTATTGATCAAACTCAAAAAATTAGAATCATGTTTAAGTTTTTAACAATAATGTCTCCATGGACTGTGGTACCTTGCATATTGCATGAAGCTACAAAATTCTCCTTCACATCTTCCACCATGAATGATAGGAAAACATTATCACCAACCAAAGAGACACCAATTGGATTTATACCTTGTAATATCATAAGGCTGATCTGAATGTATATTCTAAACACTCTAACTAAAGTTGTTTTCTAAAGTCAATTTGCAATGTATTGTATTTGTTATATGAATGGTTTAGTTTAAACAAGAGAGCATTGTATTCAAGTCATTCATAAAGGTTTACTCAAATAACCATGATAACAATTTAATATCATAAACTTCCAATTACAAAATGTATCAAATTTAACTTCAGTCAATACAAAGTGAGAAGGAAATGTAATAACCCAACCTGGTTCAATCTCCATATGTTGAAATACTAGGACTATTTTGATCTGTGGGTACCCTAATGTTGGAAAGAGTTCTTTTATTAATAAGATTACTAGGGCAGATGTGGATGTGCAACCTTATACTTTTACTTCTAAGTCTCTATTTGTAGGGCATACTGATTATAAGTACTTGAGGTATCAGGTTATTGATACCCCTGGTATTTTGGACCACCCCTTGGAGGATAGGAACACCATCGAGATGCTCAGTATTATTTCCTTAGCTCATTTGAAGGCGGTTGTTTTGTTTTTCCTTGATGTTTTGTACTTAATTATATTGCACAATAGGAAACTCTATTTCACAACATAAAATCTATGTTTTCCAATAAGCCTCTTATTGTAGTTTTTAATAAGATTGATTTAAAACCACTAGAGACATACCATAGGACAATGCAAAATTGGCTGCGGAGATGAGATCTGAGTCTAGGAAAAATATGGGTGGGTTATTTAGGAATCAAGAGGGGGGTGGGGGATGATGGCGCACTACTCTCTATGAGAGCTTTGAAGGAAGAAGGGGTGATTGCAGTGAATAATGCATCATGCGAAGGTTGTTGGCGCAGAGGGTTGAAGAAGATCAGTAGTTGTCTCAATAGGATTCATGTTGTAATTCCCAAGCTGTGAGATGGGAAAGAGATGCCCCCTTGTATTCCTCAAGCTATTTTGGATGCCAGGGCGCATGCTGCCAAGGAGGCCATGAAGCTAGAGAAGGATATTGAGAATGAAAATGGTGGGGCTGGAGTTTACTCTACAAGCTTGAAGGAGTGGTATATTTTGGTAAATGAAGAGTGAAAAGAAGATGATATTCCTGAGATCATGGATGGACACAATGTTGCAAACTGTATTGATCAAGATATCTTGCAGAGGCTTGAAGAACTGGAGAGGGAAGAAGGGCTTAGGATGGTAGCTGAGGGTGATGAGGATGATGAGATGGGGGAAGTGGAGTTGAATCTTGATGAAAAGGAAGCTCTAGATGCAATTAGGAAGAAGAAGAAGATGCTTATCATCGAACACAAATTGAATAAGAGTACTGTAGAGAAAAGGCCTACTGTACCAAGGAAGTTTGATAAGAACAAGTAATATGGCTTAAGCAAAATGGGAAGACATCTTTCTAGCCTGGGCTTGGATCCTTCGACAATTAGCTTGATAATAAATGAAGCAAATGAGAGCTAATAAATTAGCTTCCCAAGAAAAATCTCATAAATGAACTGTGTGTACCCCCAATTCCTTTTCCCTCTACGCATACCTAAATGATATATTTGAAACAAAAATGGTAAGGCTTAAATTAACTTCTTTAAGCCTTACCCTTTTTGTTTCAAATATATCATTTGGGTATGCACAAAGGGCACAAGAATTGGGCTGCACATAGTTAATTTATGGGATTTTTCTTGGGAAGCTAATTGTTCATCTATCATCTAATTCATTATTATGAAGCTAATTATCGAAGGATCTAGGCCTAGGCTAGAAATATGTCTTCCCAAACACATAAAAAACATGCACATAAACATGATAGCTAAGAAACATAAATGTAGGCATCATGGTAACAATTTTTTTGAGACAACATAATTTAGTTGTATACCCAGACGATGCTTTTCATTTTTTGGGTATACCACTCAATTATGTTGTCTCCAAAAACTTGTGACCATGAAGCCTACATTTATGTTTCTTAGTTGTTGTGTCCTAGGACCCCTTATGACCCTTTATGACCCTTTACAATCCCTAAGAATACACATCTTAGAGGTCTTAAAATGTCGTAAAGGGTCATAAGAGGCTCCTAGGAGGGGCTAGATGAGCTTCCACCTTCACGTGGTTGGCCCTGTTAAGTAGAGAATGTTAAACTATTCTCAAAACAAAGAGAAGCTCAATAATTTAAGGTCTCAATCCATGGAGATGTTGAAAAAATGATAGGAATCAATGATGGAGATTTTTTAGATACTGAGAAGACGTATATGCAGTGGAGGCCAGAAGGGATTTTTGTGGAGATTTACTAGATGTGGAGATTTTCTAGAGAGGGTTTCTAGATTGAGTACCATTGCATAGATGATGATTTAGTAACCTACATCTATAAAACCTTCACAAATATCCCTTTTTGGGCCTCTACTCATACCTCTTCTCAGAATCTAGAAACTTTGGATACTATTTCTAATCCATGCATGAAATGTGCTAGTGATCATATAAAATTATTTTTGTGAGACTGGGATCAATTATGAGAAGATAAACAACAAGATAATATTATTGTATCATTCATTTTTTTTATCAATTCATATTTTCTACCTTCTCTTATATTGGATACTATGTAGTGTACATAAAGGCAAGGTGGTAATTATTCTCAACGATCGATAGGTATAAGTCTTCCAGGCCTTACCCAGTAGCTAGGACTAAAGATAGTAGAGCTCAAGAGACCATCATAGTTGGTCTCTGTCTTTATTCCACATACTAACAAAATGTTTTATATTTCATTAGCTCATCAAATGTGGCAATTTGAAAGAATCTAATGGATGATATTTTCATGTATAACGTACATTATTTTAGTCTGATGTTGAATGAATTTATCTACTTTGTGCACTTGTAGACATCGAGCATAGCCATAAAAAAGCATCCCCTCATGCGGCTTGAGTAATGTAGGCCATGGGAGGAGATACTTCTTTATCACTTTTCTCATAGTCTACAAGTGCATGGAGTCAATAAATTCATGAAATGTCAACTTAAATAATATACATTATCATGAAAATATTCTATTAATTTTTTTCAAATCCCCTCATTTGATGAGCTAACAAAAGGTAAAACATTTTGTTAGTACATGGACCAAAGACAGAGACCAACCATGATGGTCTCTTGAGCTCTATTATCTTTAATGTGGGTACCCGTCACTTTTTTGACAAAAGATATATTTATTTCAACAACAGTGCTATACGTCCGACAGGTTTTCCTATTGGAGGTTCGCTGCCTATCCGTCGCACTTTCAACAGTTATACTGTCGAAGAGGGTCTCTTTTCGATAGATGTTGGCAATGGTAATGTTATGTGTCTAACGGGTAGACCTATCAGAGATTCATTGCATATCCATCACAAATATGATAGATTATTTGACATATATTTGTCAGAGTTCTGATAGATATACCACATTAAATCCCATAGTGAACTTTCTATTAATGTGGAAATTTCTAACGAGAAAGGTTCTAAAAATTGTGATGGTTATCACTCCCATCGCAATTTGCAACACAAAAACACTGACGGACATATCTGTCAAAATGTCAACAAATAGGCATTGCAAATCTGATAGATAGCCATCAGAAAATGGCCTCAAATGTACTAGTGTTACCAGTAATGATTTACAAGTCCATCAGACAAACATCCACAACTTTGTCACTGCGCTCAAGGAAAAATCCTCTAGCAAACAAAATGTTTGATATTGTATGCATATCAGAGTGAGGCCACCATCACTCTGAGATAGTAGCTATTATGTTTCACATGTAAGAGTTCTACAGCTGTATTCCCTCCCCTATTTCCAAATGGTCAAGCTGTATTCCCAAATGGCTTTCCTACTAGGCTTTGTATAACTATAGAGTTTCCAACTCAATGAAATTGATTAAAGACAAGCCTAAGACTATTTCATGTTAATACAAGAATTTCCACCCATAGGAGGTGAAAGAGGTACGATGATAGGAATGTATTAGGGGTATGCTCATAGGAATGTATTTGTTTCTTATTATAAGACATATGTATATTTGTTAGCATGTTTTAAATTGTTATTTATTTGAAGGACTTTGTTTAAAGTTTTATATGTATTTATCTTTATTATTATTAATGCATATTATCTCATTCTAGGCTTCTTACCCATTAAAAAGTAGAAGTAAAACTATGTGGTCCTTATATATTAGTGTTAATGATATACATTTAAGAAATTAGCTCATGTTAGACAATATAAAAAGATAGTACATAATGTAAAATGAAATAAATTAACTACAAAAATTCATTACCAAATATTGTAGAATAAAATATATTTTGAATTTGCATGCTAAATCTCAAAAATTACAAGTTTACATCATCTTTTAATTCCTAAGAGTAGTTTGAACAATTTCACCCTCAACTCTAATTTTCACAAATGGATTTCCTCCACCATAAACCTCATATAACCTCAACCTTATGAAGTTATGACAATAATGAATTAGGAAATCCAGTGATAGAGAAAACATTTATTCGATAGCCTTAACCTTATGATGTTATGATAACAGAGAATTTAGTTTCCCCAACAGTCCACAATTAGCCTCTTAAATGAGATCATCAGACCATAGTATACAATTCCTTCACTCCAAAGTACCATTAGGCAGAACTAGTAGTACCCAGTGGCTACACTATGTACCAAGAACATTGGAAAAAGTATGGCATATCCATGGCTAGAATGGATGGATGTGGTGATGGCACATGTTAATTCTATATATCTCCAAGTGAGCTGACAAGGCCCCTTGTACTCCTAAAATCTAGCCACATCCTTGACTCTTTCTCACTATCTCATTCTCCTAGGGGAAATAAATACATTCATCTACTTCCCCTATAATTAACTAAACCCAACATGCACCTCTAGGATCCTCTCTCCACCCATCATTACCTATTATTTTCTTATACAACTTGAAAGTGAAGAGAAGCCTTGAACTAGAGGGTATTTCCCTAAAGTTTTATGTGCATATCTTAATAATCAAAATCCAATGGATATCTTGGTTTTTGGAATTGTGTTTATTATCCTTATGTTTTCCTATGGTTGTTCCTCATTACACTAACAATATAATGAGTTACCTATGTTACAATAACAAGAGAATGAGTTATCTATGGTGGAGATAAAGTGTTGAGATTGAAAAAAAGAACAATTTTGATGTCATTATCCTTTGTGAAAGGTGTTGGATATTGCTAATGCATTGGGGAGATTGTTGGATACATTTAATATGTTTAATCATTATGTTGAGTAATGTTGGAATTACTGTTGTTTTCATTCATGCTTTGTCACTAATGTCAACATATGTTTCTATGAAGAGAATAGGGTGGTTATTACAGTGTACGGATACTATACGGATGTTTCAGAATGTGCGAAGTTAGTTGTGAGTACAAGAAGGTTTTGTAATCTTATATCTAAGATTGCATGATGTAATATTTCATATTGGCTAAATTATAGAAGATTTAGTGAAGGTTGGTTACTGGATAGTGATAGTGGAGTTGACAGAGTAAGACTCTGAGTTCTAGGTATATCTTAGAGGTGATGAGGATTCAATGTATCTGAGCTTAAGGGATGACTGATAGGGTACTAAAGAATGTTCGATGATCTGCCTAGGGTATGGAAAGCTAGATGATGTCAGATGTGGCATGTGTTCTGGAGAAGACCTATTTTGGAAGTCGACTTGAGAGTTTTAGCGTGTATCATGAATGGAGAGCATGAATTAAGGATGTTGGTCCTTAATTATTAAATTTTAATCATTGTATACTAGTTCTAGATATCGTTTATATCTTAGCAAGGAGTTATGTAATTATTTGTGTATTAGGAAAGCTTGGTTATCTGACCTGATGGTTTATTTTTTCATAGGATATATATGTAAGATCTTTTTTTAAAATATATATGGTAGAATGAATGTGATGTGAAAGAGTATTGTGGAAGTTGTGAGCTTATTTTTTCTGGATGTAGAGCAGAGGATGTATTATATACTTCATTGGAACTAATCAAGAAAAGACAGTTGCTATCAGACAATTCAAAGATTGTGTATCTCTTTATATACACTTGTTGAAAACAATAAGTTCTGAAGGTGGACATAACCTTCTTTGGGAAGTGAGCCTAGGAAGTGAGCCTACCCTTATTTTTCTTGACTCCTAAAAGGGTCTTACCTCTAACAAGGACTATGTACCATAATGTTTTAATTAGCTCCTAATAGGGCTAGATCTTCTAACAAGGATACTATACTCTTAGTACATCATTAGTGGGTGTTAATTCCCACTTGGATTTTACCTTTAAGAGGGTTTCCTCGACAAGAAATATTGTGTTATTGTGTTGGAATTCATTATGTTCATTTGATTTGATATTGTTTCTATTCAAAGTTTAAAGTTTAATAATTCATCATACAACTGATTCATCCCCCCTCTCAGTTGTATTGGTGGACTATTATTCCTAACAATTGGTATCAAAGCTACAAGTCATTAGAGAGAAAGCTTAATAGCTTGAGGTGATCTTGGAGATGGCGTTCTATAGGATGGATAGTCCATAATTTGATCCTAAAAACTTTGACAGTTGGAAGAACAAGATGAGAGCTCATTTTCTATGTTTGGGCATTGACTACTGGATGATTACAAAGAATCTGGTGGCTATGAAGGTTGAGGATGAACTGGAAAAATCTAGTGATGATAAAAAGAAAATATTTTTGTATAACATGGTCATAAGGGAAGCACTGATCAACACATTCTTTGAAGGAGAATTTACTGAAATTAAAGATTTGCATTCGGCACAGAATATTTGGGAAAGATTAGAAGCACTATATGAAGGAGACAAGTTTACTAAGAAAGCAAAGTTATAGAACTAGAAAAAAAGGATGGAGAAGCTACAAATGAAGTATGATGAAAGCATTAGAGCTTATGTACAAAGGATTATAGAGGTTGTGATTGGAATCAAAAATTCTAGAGGCACTTATGAAGAGGAAGAAGTCATTGTGAAGATCCTTAGATCATTGACACCAATCTACAAGACCAATGCTCAAACTATAGAAGAAATCATACCTTTAACTCCAAACTTTAGTAGATAAATGTTGATTTCAAAGCTAACTACCTTTGAAGCTGCAAAAATGGGAGATTTTGTACCTAAATTCAAAAATGCATTCAAAGCATCTATTCATGGGAAGATAATGTCTACACTTCTGAGCACCAGCAGTGAGAACATAAAAGAAGAGCTCGGTGAATATGCTGAGGAATTGGAATAGATACAAGAGGAGGAAATAAAGCTAGATGAAATTGTTGCACTCATCATTAGAAGAGAAAAGAGAGGTAAGGGTAATTTGAAGGAAACTTATCTTTGAAATTTTTTTCATGCAATAAGATAGGTCACTTTGCATCTAGATGTCCTACAAGATTTCCTAAGAAAAAACCTAAATTTTTCAAGCCTGAGGATAAGGAATGTTATTATGTTAGTGAAGGTATTTCTGATGATGATGATTTGGATTATGATGAGATTGGATTTATTTTTAGTAAAGATGAAAAACTAGTACATGAGGAAAAATATTTAGTATCACATGTTGATAAGAAATCTGAATGGGTTATAGACAGTGGTTTCTCACATCATATGACTGGAGACAAAAACAAGTTTCTTCAACTAATGAGATATGATGGTGGTCTTTTAAGATTCGAAGACAATGTTCCTAAACCTATCATAGGAGTAGGATCTATTACTTTGGATGGAAAGACTAATACTCAAAATGTATTGCTTATCGATGGACTTAAGCATAACTTGTTAAGTGTTGGATAGCTGATGGACAAAGAGTATCAATTGAAATTCATTTATGGAAAGTGTTTTATCAGAAGTAAGATAGGAAAACTGATTGCAACCAATACTAAATCTAGAGGTAATGTGTTTGAATTAAATACATCTAGAGCCTCTTATTTTTTTGTGAAGGTAGATGACAGTTGGTTTTGGCACAAAATATTTTGTCATGTTAATTTTGATAATATTGTGAAGGCAAGCTTGACTAATGTAGTGAGAGACCTACTAAATATTATGAAACCATCTAACACTAGGGTATGTGTAGGATCATCATATACCAAACTATGGGCTTAAGTGGCAATGTAAAATTAGAAAATCAAGGTTAGTCAACTTAACGTAAAAATTTTAACATCTTATGAACCTTATGTGAAAATGTTGTAAGAATAGAATCTGTAGGAAATTGAATGTAGTTTCTAAATTACTAGCCCTTGTTTGAGAAAAAAATTATCTAATTGTTCAAAATTTTAGATTTCAATGAAGTGGTATGAAAATTCCAAGGAAAAGATAAAAAGTACGTGTATGTCTGACCACCTTCATCACAATCAAATGATGATATATTTTCCCAAGATTCTAGATATAAGTAGTAGACTCATTCATGGATGTGACACATGTTTTTGTAATTTTTTGCAAAATAAATAATTAATTATAAATTTTCTACAACTTTTTCAGAATTAAAAAACTCTTGTGCCTGACCACCTTAACTAATTATAAACTTTACAAAATTGGAAAGAAAAATTTCCTTATAGTAGCCGAAGCATACAATGTGACGTATGTTTCAGATTTCAAAAAGGTTAAATGGTTTGAAAGTTATAGTTTTTTTCAATCAGTATGTCAATTACAACTTTAAAGATAACTCAATTGAAAAATAAGTAATAATTACTTACCAAACTTGAAATTTGATAGCAATTATATTCATGGAAAGTTGATATTGTCTTTAAGAAACCCTTTTCGTTTCATCAATTTTGGGTGAAAAAATAGTCGTCAGCTACATGGTCGAAGTCTTGATATCAGAAACTATCTCCTGAAATAGGCCTAAATGGTTGACCACCCACATTTGGTATTACCCAAGAAAATACCAAGCCTAATCAAATATCTAATAAAATTGGATATCCAAAATTTTAGGATATCCGATAATATCAGATATCCAAAACTTCCCACCTATTTTGAAATTTCAATTGCACTACTTTTCTCAAATTCAAGTTTCACATTAAATGTTATTTTTTATGGTAATATTAATTGTGTTGTGTATTTTTTTCAATTTTAAAATATATTTTACAAATTATTTTTTTAAATATTAATATTAATTAATAATAGCATAGCATTAATATTATAATATAAATTTTTATATTAGTATGTATTATATTATTATTTATTTGTGTCTTGTATAATAGTATAATATTAATTTATTAAATATTTATATTATATGTTCAATATTATACCTAAGAGAGAGAGAGAGAGGGATTTCCCCTCAATTGAGTACAAAAAATTGATTTTTGAACTATGGAAAAGAAATTTCACACAGATGTAGAACCACCATACACTCATCATTTGTCTTAAAAATTGATAGTGGCATAAATATTTCATTTGAATTAAGAGTAGGAGAGAGAGAGAGAGAGGGGGAAGGGGAGTGAGTAGGAGAGAGAGTGACAAGCAGAAGGGGAGTGAATAGGAGACAGAGTGACAAGGGGAAGGGGGGAGAGAGAGAGAGAGAGAGAGAGAGAGAGAGAGAGAGAGAGAGAGAGAGAGAGAGAGAGAGAGAGAGAGAGAGAGAGAGAGAGAGAGAGAGAGAGAGAGAGAGAGAGAGAGAGAGAGAGAGAGAGAGAGAGAGAGAGAGAGAGAGAGAGAGAGAGAGAGAGAGAGAGAGAATTTTGGTAGGAGATATTGGATATCTAATTCTTTTTTACTAGTGAAATATAAAAACAATATTCTCTGGGTCCTGAGAGAGAGGCACATTTTTTTGCAGAATTATGGGAGTCAAGTTGCAGTGAATCACATTTTGTCTGTAGAGAAGACAAAAATCCACTTTTGGGTTGGATTTTCCCTATTACCAAAGGTATTTTCATCACCTTTTTTCATCTAACTATGGGGATTAGTAGTCGTCGAAAGCATAAATGGAAGAGGAGACACACGAATGAAGATGTTGAATTGTATAGGGAAATGGATAGGGTTGTCCATTGGAACAAGAGACAAGGTATGTTAAATATTAATGAAGATGTAAGCATAGACCCACCTTTGAATGTGGTTTCAAGTGAAGAACATGAATTTGAAATGATTTATGACAATAATATTGAAAATGAGAATGTAGGGATTGAAGATGAAAATATAGGTTTTGAAAATGAACATGTAGATGTGGACAATGGAAGTGTGGACATTGTCAATGACAATCGACCAATTGAATATGAATTAATTGAAAATGATAATGGTACAGAAGAACCAAATCAATGTAACACATCTCCAAATTATATGAGAAATGAAGTCCCTTCGGAGGAAGAAAGACAAACTTCAAAATTGAGACCTTCAAAAACAACTAAATTCTTACTTGAAATTGATGAGAACATAATGAACAATTTCGATGGCAAGAGATCAGAAAGAACCATTCGGTTGTGGGTTTCAAAACTTTTTGATCAATTTTTTAGCCACAAGATGTCGGTTGAGAAATGTCAAATGTTTGTGCAATTGTTAGAGATGTAGAAGATGAGACGTATAGTAGTCAAATTGAAGATTACTGTGAACAAGAAAAATGAGAGGAATGCTATTATTGTGAGAAATATTTTTAGTGCTCTCAATTCCATTGGGAAGACTACAAAGGAAAAAGATAAGAGATCCGCTAGGAGGGTTATTACAACCTCCTTAGTAATTCATCATTTGAGAAAGGCTCGTTTGATGAGACAAACTTGTGTTGACTTGAATCTAAATCATAAAACTTTGGATAGAGCACTTGCAAGAAGAGAAAGACTTGATGATCCTATTCAAAATGATACATCGGCTTATGGTGGGAGACTTTCACATTGTGATAAGAAGCTTATCAATGCTCTGAAGGATCAAATTCAACTATTTTGGAAATCTAACTCAAGAGTGTCACCAAATGTGAAGGATGCCTTGAAGTTGAGAATTGGCATTCGAGACCACACCCTGCATCCCAAACATTATTTGGAGGTGAGTCAAACAATGTTGCTCAAAAAAAATTTTGAGACACATCCAACATTGCAAATATCACAAAGATCTTTTGAAGCCCTAAAGCCTTTTTTTGGTGTGCCTCTTAATATTTGAAATACTTGTTGTTGCAAATATCATGTGGAGTTTTCAATGCACCATGAATTGTTACGATCCATTCATTATACTTTACATACCAGTGAAATGTTGGAGGAGTGTGGTGCAAGTGCTCTTCCAAAATCATCAAGAGACTTGCTAGATCATTTTTTATGTCCTAGAGATGATGGAAGTTTCTTTTATAGAAAAGATTGCTTAAATGACAAGTGCTTAGAGTTTGGTGGGCTAGTGAAGTTTGTTGAATGTTTTCATGACAGCTGCGAGATTGATTTTGCAAAGAAAATTGTCCAAAAAAAGGTATATGAAACCATTAAATATACATTAAAAGGTGGAGGTAAAGGCTCTAGATGTGAGTTGGTTACAAAAGAATGCAATGTAGCTGATTTTATTTCAGATTTCAAGAAGAATCTTTTTTACAGGTATGCAAGGCATAGTCACAGGTCTCAGTGGTTGGATCAACAATTCAGGATGTGTAAGGAAACTTATCGATTGGCACTGTTATATCAATTGTTGACTTTGTAGAGAACTATACATTGTAGACCCAAAATGAGTTGCAAGCTCAATATTACAATTCTATTCAGGTTTCTATTTTTGTGCACATAACATATAGACATTCTCCTAATAGTACAGAAGATGACTGGAAGATAATCAGAGAGAACCATTTTTATATGGGTGATGATAGATCGCACTCATTTGAGTTTGTCCAACATTGCTTTGAGAATTATTTTGAGTGGGTATAGGAAAAAAATATTGCTATGGATAGACATCTCATTTGGTCAGATAACTACAAAGGTCAATTCAAAAATGTTTGTATGTTTTATTGGTTATGTAGAATGCATGTAGAGAGAGGTGTACCTCATATTTGGAGTTTTTTTGAGGTTAGACATGGAAAAGGGGAGCATGATGGAGCAGGTGCATGCATAAAGAGAGCTCTATTTAAGGAGCAACTGAGGATTTCAGGTGTAGAAATCATTGATGCTCATTCTATTGTTGATTGGTGTACTTCAACATTGTCACAGGGGGGGACTCTTGATTCAGTGGTGAACAGATTCTTTTGGTTGGTTGAGTTGGTCACAATAGGAGATAGGTTGGATTGTCAAACTATGAAAGATTCTTCAAAAATGCATTCATTTCAAAGCTCAAATGCTAGTACATGGACCAATTGGATATGAGAGTTGGCTTGTTATTGTCTGAGTTGTCTTCAGTGTGATTGGGATCAATGTGAGTCAAGTGAGTGGGTTGATACATGGGTTCCACATTATCTTACTCCTTTATCTCTTACAGTCTCTGTAATAAATGATGACATGAATTTTTCACTTGACTACAACCATCTTTCAGATCTTCTATAGCCAGGACATGTTTTTGCATTGGTTGCACCACAAGGGAATGATGAGAGATCAAATTACTAGTTAGAACGTTGTGTACGAGGAAAGAAAAAACTTGCACAACTAATGATAGATGATGATATGTTCACATACCCAACAAGATCACATGTTGTTGCAGGAACATGGTTGCACACAAATATGATTAGAAATAATGGCATTCCTCTATTTGAAGACTATGAGAAGCACAAAACCATTCTCATGTATTCACACCTTATTATAGCAGCCAATGTTAAGTTGTTGAAACATCAAGGAAAACCAAAGAAAAAGGAACTTTGGACTATTAGTACTATTGATCATGAAGAAATATTGAATACCCTCAAGCAAAGAGATGACCCTTTAGGAACACTTCAGTAGGTAAGTTCAACTCAAGTTTCAAGGTTTTCCATGTTTATTATGATTACGTTCAATAAATTAATTACAATTTTTTGCTTTATTTGTTTGAGCCAATAAACTTGGTTTTGCATGTGGATTGTAAATGCAGTTGGATACATATATGATAGATATAGAAGATCGAGGTGTGCATTTGATTAGCCCATCTATTATGACGGTAAACTTCACTATGCATTGTCTAGTCATGTTATTTGGTTTGTTTAGTTACTTACATATGTTCATAATCTTTTTCTCAACCTATATAAACTTCTTATATTCTCTATTAACTTCTCTTCCACCTTTCGAATGCAAGGATTAGAGTGAAAAGGACACTTATTTTTTATATATAGTTGTGTAATTTGAATATTTAGATGCCAAATTTTGTATATAAAAACAGCAATCGAATGTAATGTGGATAGTTAGATGCCAAATTTTGTATATAAAAACAACAATCAAATGTAATGTGCATATTTAAATGCCAAATTTTGTATGTAAAAAAATTGATCCAAAATTAGATGCAAAATTTGAAATATAAAAGAGCCCATGAGGTTGATTTGCAAATTTTAAGAGCCCACATTTGTATTGTCTTAATGCCATGTAAAGTGAAAAAAATGTGTTTCCTTACTATGAATGTTGTATCCTTATATAATTTGTATCATCTTAATTTTGTATCCTTACATTTATATTATTTTAATTCCATGTACATTTGTATCATCAAATGATGTAATAGTTGGAGTCCTTGAGTCAAAATTGGTCAAATGTGTCCAAAGTAAAATGATGATTCTCTATGGTGAAGGGATAGTGTTTAAGAATTGCATCCTAGCACTAAATGGAGCATGCCATTAGCTTCAGTTGGGTGGTTGAATGCTAAGGACAACCTTGTTTTGACCACTGAGTCACTAGAACGTTCCAGACCATGCCGGACCAAACTGTCCCCAAGGTGCACTAAGCACGATTTGGCAGAGAACTTTAGAGGCTCGTATCTTGGACCCCATGAGAGGTATCAGTGATATGTGAGGTGATATAGGACCATGTTTCTAAGGCCTGCAATAACCTCTCTCCATTCTGGGAGATTCAATTTTGTTTGAATTTGGCACTCCAGTCTTGCTTGATGCCAAAACTTGTAGTGAGGGTCAGTTGAAAGTTCCACCACTAGATTTCTTCCAAACCATTCATCTTGGCACTAAATGGACTATTCCATTAGCTCTAGTTGGGTGTTTGAATGCTAGGGACAACCCCATTTTGATCACTGAGTCACTAGAACATTTCGAACCATACCGGGCCAAAGTGTCCCCAAGTTACACTAAGCACAATTGCGTAGTGAACTTTCAAGGCTTGTATCTCAGACCCTATGAGAGGTATTAGTGATCCATGAGATGCTACAAGACCAAATTTCTAAAGCCTACAATAACCTCTCTCCATTCTGGGAGATTCAAACTTTTTTGAATTTGGCACTCCGGTCTCGCTTGATTTCAAAACTTACAATGAGGGTCAATTAAAAGTTGCACCAATGGGTTTCTTTCAAACCATTTGTCCTGGCATCGAATGGACAATTCCATTAGCTCTATTTGGGTGGTTAAATTCTAGGGACAACCCCATTTTGACCACTGAGTCACTAGAACATTCTAGACCATGCCCGACCAAAGTGTTCCCAAGGTCCACTAAGCACAATTGGGCAGAAAAATTTCAAGGCTCATATTTTAGACGCCATGAGAGGTATTGGAAATCTATGAGATGCTACAATATTTTGCTTCTAAGGCCTACAATAACCTCTCTCCATTCTGGGAGATTCAATTTTTTTTGAATTTGGCACTCAAGTCTCTCTTGATGCCAAAACTTATAGTGAGGGTTAGTTGAAAGTTGCACCACTGGATTTCTTCCAAACCATTCATCTCGACACCAAGTGCACTATTCCATTAGCTCTAGTTGAGTGATTAAACACTATGAACAACCCTATTTCAACCATTGAGTTACTAGAATGTTCCAGACCATGCCGGATCAAAGTGTCCCCAAGGTACACTAAGCACGATTGGGCAGTGAACTTTCGAGGCTCGTATCTCAGACCTCATGAGAGGTATCACCAATCCATGAGATGCTACAGGCCACATTTATGAGACCTACAATAACCTCTCTCCATTTTGAGAGGTTCAAATTTTTTTGAATTTGGCACTCCAGTCTCGCTTGATGCCAAAACTTGCAGTGAGGGTCAATTGAAAGTTGCACCACTAGATTTCTTCCAAACCATTCATTCCAACACTAAATGGACTATGCCATTAGCTCTAGTTGGGAAGGTAAAAACTAGTGGAAACCCCATTTCGACCACTAAGTCACTAGAACATTCTAGACCATGCCAGACCAAAGTGTCCCCGAGGTGCACTAAGCACGATTGAGCAGAAAATTTTTGAGGCTTGTATCTCAGACCCTATGAGAGGTATTGGTGATCTGTGAGGTGCTACAAGATTGTATTTCTAAGGTCTAAAATAACCTCTCTCCATTCTGGGAGATACAATTCTTTTTGAATTTGGCACTCTAGTCTAGCTTATGTCAAAACTTGCAGTGAGGGTCAATTGAAAGTTGCACCACTGAATTTATTCCAAACCATTCATCCCAGCACTGAATGGACTATGACATTAGCTCCAATTGGGTGAGTAAATTCTAGGGACAACCCCATTTCGACCACTAAGTCTCTAGAACATTCTAGACCATGACGGACCAAAGTGTCCCCAAGGTGCACTAAGCACGATTAGGCAACAAACTTTCAAGGCTCGTATCTCAGACCCCATGAGAGGTATCAGTGATCCATGAGATATTACAAGACTATGCTTCTAAGGCCTACAATAACCTCTCTCCATTCTGGGAGATTCAAAACTTTTTGAATTTGGCACTCTAGTCTCGCTTGATGTCAAAACTTGCAGTGAGGGTCAGTTGAAAGTTGCACCACTGGATTTCTTCCAAACCATTCATCTTGGCACTGAATGGACTATTCCATAAGCTCTAGTTGGGTGGGTAAACACTAGGGACAACCCCTTTTTGACCACTAAGTCATGAGAACATTCTGGACCATCCTGGACCAAAGTCTCCCCAAGGTGCACTAAGCACGATTAGGAAACAAACTTGTGAGGTTCGTATCTCAAACCCCATTAGAAGTATCGATGATCCATGAGATGCTAGAAGACCATGTTTTTGAGGCCAACAATAACCTCTATTTGTTTTGGGAGATTCAATTTTTTTTGAATTTGGCACTCCAGTCTCACTTGATGCCAAAACTTGTAGTGAGGGTCAGTTGAAAGTTGCACCACTCGATTTCTTCCAAACCATTCATCCTGGCACTAAGTGTACTGTCATTAGCTTTGGTTGGGTGGGTAAATTCTAGGGACAACCCCATTTCAATGACTGAGTCATTAGAACATTCCAGACCATGTCAAACCAAAGTGTCCCCAAGGTGCACTAAGCACGATTGGGCAGCGAACTTTCCAGGCTTGTATCTTGGACCCCGTGAGAGGTATCGATGATCCATGAGATGCTATAGGACCACATTTTTGAGGCCTAGAATAACCTCTCTCCATTTTGGGAGATTCAAATTTTTTTGACTTTGGCACTCCAATTTTGCTTGATACCAAAACTTGCAGTGAGGGTTAGTTGAAAGTTGCACCACTGGATTTATTCCAAACCATTCATCCCGGTACCAAATGGACCATGCCATTAGCTCCGGTTGGGTAGGTAAACACTAGGGACAACCCCATTTTGACAACTAAGCCACTAGAATGTTCCAGACGATGTCGGACCAAAGTGTCCCCAAGGTGAACTAAGCATGATTGGGTGGCAAACTTTCAAGGTGCGTATCTCAAACCATGTGAGAGGTATTGACAATCCATGAGATGTTACAAGACCACATTTTTGAGGCCTACAATAACCTCTCTCCATTTTGATTGATTCAAATTTGTTTGAATTTGGCACGCCAGTCTCACTTGATGTCAATACTTGTTGTGAGGGTTAGTTGAAAGTTGCACCACTAGGTTTCTTCCAAACCATTCATCCAGGCACTGAATGGACTACACCATTAGCTCTAGTTGGACAACCTCATTTCAAGTCTTTGAGTCCTAGAGATAAGCGAGGATAGGATTTTCTTCTTTAAGCAAGGGATAATTAGGCCTAGATGGAGAGCTAGAGTGTGGAGAAAGTCTTCACTAGTTAAATGATGAAGGACTAAGATTGAGATGAATTTAGTAGCTCTGAAAAGGGTATTATAAAATGTAAATACCTTGTTAGGTTGTTTGGAGATTTTGAGAGTAATTTTTTGATTTCAATGTTTGGAGCGCTACTAAACAGGCCTAGAAAGGCTATATAAGAGAAATGGTTGAAGTTGAGGTGATTAGAGTGAATGGGAAGTTGGAACATGGTAAATAGAACATGATAAGAAGATCCATGGTGTTGGGATCAAGGTGAGAGGTCTCATTGGAGTTTTGGTATGGTGGAGGCACTAGGTGCACTAGGTAACATAGGATGGTGTTGGTACTTCGAGAGATTGGTGTAAGGAAATGAGATAGTGAACTCATGAGCATGGCTATAGGATTGATCAATAAGTCAAAGAACTTTACTAGATCCTTGAGTGAGGTTAACTCCTTGAGTGGATTCCAAGTTTTTTGTAGAATCCTCAAGTTCAATTAGTCTCCTTAGGGTGGTAGTGGAGGGCTCTGCATCAGTAAGCCTTTAAATGGATCCAAAAGTGGTGCAAGGGCACCTAGAAACTACAAGATAACCATGAAGACTATGCAAAAAACCATGAAGACATTGAAGTCACTTAATGAAAATCAGAGGTTCAAGAAGGTCAAAGGCATCATCAATGGTGGAAATCACATAAATTATGATTTTTATTAGTTTTCTTTTGTTTTGGAAGTGTAACTTGTAACCTTGAACCTTTCCATGGACTCAAAGGCCTAGATTCAATGGAAGGATGATACTAACAATGTATCATCCTTATATACCTCAAATGATGAATTACACGTGTGAACACATGTAGCACATAAAGCGTACACATAAATTTTGTTAAGTCATGAAGCATACATGTAACACATAGATTATAAAGCGTACCACATGAATTCACTTAAGTCATACACATAGCCCATACACATGAATTTAGGTTATGAATAATGTACTTGAATATACTTAAGGCATAAATCATACACATGAGTACATACACACAAGCATATTTACATACTAACAATGAATAAATGAACACATGTAATTAACAAATTGGATCAAATATCAAGTTTGATATATATCAAAATGAACAATAATTTTGTACATATTTACATGTCAACATATCTAGATACAATGTAGCATACGCCATCTCAAAATGTGTCATATGACATCTCAAAATAAGAAGTTCAACTACAAATTTTTCTAGGATATCCTATTCTATTGGTGGATCATCAAAATGAAGCCTCTTTGAAGTACTCTTTGGCTTTGATAGATCCTACATTCAAACACAAAAGTGAAACCCCAAGTTAGATTAAAATTTAGAATCATAGTCAACAATAATAAATAAAATTTAACCTAAAATTGAACTCTCATATACCTCACCTCTCTATCTCCTCCCATGGATAGAAGACCTAATATATGTCCTTGGTAGTGCAGGAACAGTGCCACCAATGTCGACTCCCACTTGTATATGTTTGCGAACATGAGATTGATCTATGAGTTATACTATTTAATGTTAAATACTTGGTAGAAAATATATGTTTACAAAATAACTGAAGTAACATTAAAACTTACATGTGCTAAACTTTCTTTAGGGAATGTTGTCTAAGTCATCAACGATACAAACCCTTTGGTGTTCTACCTCCCTCAAACTAGGAGTGACCTACAAAAGTCAAAAAAATACTTCATACTATCATAGCTTGACCATATTATATATACTTGATAGTAAAATTGATGCAGGAGAATCCTAGGATTCTTGGCAATGCTGTATCAACCAAAATATGTTTGTCTTTGAAGGTAGTTTTTTTATTTTGATCTCGGTTTGATGGATTTCTTGCTCGGTTTGGGAGACTGGTTGTTCGGTTTCACTATTTTCCTAGGTTCTCGGCCTCTGAGGAATGATCGGTAACTGAAGGTGTTGGTTTCCTAATGTTCATTGATAACTATGTTGCTGGGTCATGCTTGGTGTGGTTTGTTGACTGGTGCTCAGTTATTTCCTCTGTTGCTCGGTGTTCTTGCTTACCGACTAGATTGTTTTGGTGACTCAGCTTGGCCAATTGGTGCATTTAATTTGGGTCGTACTCCTTAAGTAATGGATTGACCGTTGGATGTGTGAGGACCTAGATCTTGTATTTTTCATTCTTCTATGTAGATCTGATGACCGTTTGGGGACATCTTTGAGAGTTTATTTATTTTGTAAGGCTATGTGAGAGCCGACTGATGTTTTAGCATTTAATATTTGTTTGTGAGATTTATTGTCTCATCAACTAACTTGTGGCTAGGAATCAGTATTTATAAGATGCTTTGGTAGATGTTTAGGCATAAGATTTTTGGAAGGAAGGTTATTATCCTATGAGCTTAGGAGTAGGAAGATTGCTTGGAAGTTGGAGTACAAGTTTAGATCTTTCCTGGGTGCCTACCAGTGTGCTACCTATCGCAGACCTAGACTAGCTAGATGCTAATGTTGGGGAAAATATTTAGCTCCTACGAGATCTTGTAGACTGTTACTTGCATTGTAATTGGTCATAATTAGGAAGGCCTTACAGCCCTACACATTGCATGTAATCAGTGTTTTCATGAATAAAGACTTTTGTTTCTTTGTAGATCTATTGTTTTCTTATGTACTTTCACTGCATATTGGTTTGGCTGCAAGGTTGGTCAGTCCTTAATTGGATCCACCGAGCTTGACTGCATTAAGTGGTATCAGAGTGAATTTTGTTCCTATTTGAGAAAAGTCTATTCTTGTTGGATCCGAGTGGATCTTGTGTATCTAGATCTTGATTTGAAGATGCCTCTGAGGAGAAATTGTGAGATCTCAGAGGAAGAGGAAATTACTGGAGAATTAAGCCTTGATGATTTTAGGGATTTGCAAAAACAAGTGCAAGACCTGCAAGAGGAATTGAGAAAGAAGAAGCCTACCCTGAAAGAGGATAGTGATGATGAATCTGAGGAAGATCATTTTGAAGAAGCTATTAAAGAAGCTAGAGATTCTGAGGAGAATCAAATTCTGAAAGCTATGTCTGAGATTGGGAAAAGACCTAAGATTGAAGTTTTTGCATTTTCTAGAATCCTTAGGCCAGAAGAGTTGATTGATTGGATCAATGCGATTGATTAATACTTTGAGTATGAAGAAATAGAAGATCATGATAGGGTTAGATTTTAAAAGACTAAGTTGAAGGGTCATGCAAATATCTGGTGGAGAGAAGTTCAATTTGAAAGAGGTAGAAGAGGAAAAGAAAAGATCACTAAGTGGAACCAAATGGTTGACAAGTTGAAGAAGCAATTAATTCTAGTGGATTATGAATTGGACATGTTTAAGAAGATGCAAGCTTTGAAGCAGACTAACAAATCAGTACAAGATTATATCGAGGATTTTTATAGAATTCTCATTAGGACTAGTCATTTGAAATTTGATAAAGAGAAGGTTTCTAGGTATGTCTATGGTTTGAGACCTAGTATTCAAGAAGAGTTACTTACTATGTAGATGACAACAATCGGCGATGCTTACCAAATGGAATTAAAGATTGAAGAGAAGTTGAATACAAAGTATGAAGGAAAATAGAACAATAGGAACTGAGGTGGTAAAATTGGTGAGACAATTGCTGAGGGTAATGTGACAGAGAATCCTAAGCCTAATGTGAGATCTGGCAGTGGTCAAGTTACTAACAATTTTGGATAGACAGGAAGGTGGAAGAATGAGTTCATCGACACTTGTTATAAATGTGGTGAAGCTAGTCATAGAAGTTGGCAGTGGCCTAAGAAGAGAGTTCCATTAGCTATTGAAGAAGACATTGATAATGTTCCAGAGAAAGGTGAATATCTTGTCACTAGGAGATTGGCTACATGTGTTCCTAAACTGGTGTAAAGAAGGAATTTATTTAGGACCATATGTAAGTGCAAGGATAAGGTATGTAATTTCCTAGTTGATGGTGGCAGTTCTGAAAACTTTGTTTTAGATGAAATGGTTAGTAATTTCAATTTAGAAAGAAGGAAACATCCTAATCCTTATCAAATTAGTTGGATACAAGATGTTTCTAAAGTTAGAGTTGAATAAAAATTCAAGGTTAAGTCTTAGATCGGATCTTACCATGATGAGATATTGTGTGATATATTGCCTATGGATGCTTGTCATCTATTGCTCGGTAGACCCTGGCATTTTGACAGAAATGTTTTGTTTGATGGTCATGCTAACACCTATGTGGTTAGGTATGAAGGAGCTCAGCATAAGCTGATACCTTTACAAGAGACAGGGGTTATAAGATGTGGAGTTATCAGGTATTGTCCTTGTGACAAACCTTAGGAGCATAAGGTTGATGAACCTATTCCTGTTAAGTCTAGTTTGAAGGAGAAGGAGAATGATATCTCTAAAAAGTTTGTTGAGACTCAGAAACAAATTGTTTTGGTGGTAGAGGTGGTACAGAAGATGGTGGCATTTTTGATATAGGGAGATGCAAATGATACTGAGTTGGTTGAGGAATCTGGAAGGGATGCACCTTACCGAGGCACTAATGTGATCGGTAGTGGTCAAAGTTGGTTGCTATTATTTGTCGAATGAAGGGATAAGCATAGTGGAAAGTAGAAGGACTTCATGCATGAGATAGTGAATGAAGTGAAGACTACTTGGGATGAAGGACAAGAAGAGGTGTGGATGAAGAATAGATTCAGCATACCTACTCTGATTCCCTTGAGGTGTTCCTGATTTCTGTATGAGAAAATCTTTCTTACCTATGGTGTCTGATGCAGGAGCATCCTAGGTTTCTTGGCGATCCTATATCAACCAAAATATGTTTTTCTTTGAAGGTAGTTTGTTGATTTTGATCTTGGTTTGATGGAGTTCTTGCTCAGTTTGGGAGACTAGTTGCTCGGTTTTAGTGTTTTCCTGGGTGCTCGGTCTCTGAGGAATGATCAATAACTGAAGGCATTGGTTTCCTGATTCTTAGTGATAACTGTGTTTCTTAGTCATGCTTGGCATGGTCAATTGACTAGTGCTCAGTTATTTCCTTTGTTGCTCGGTGTTCTTGCTTACCGACTGGATTGTTTGGGTGAATCAGCTTGGCCGACTGGTGCATTTAATTTGGGTCGCGCTCTTCAAGTTATGGATTGATCATTGGATGTGTGGCATTCTTTTATGTGGATCTGATGACCATTTGGGGCCATCTTTGAGAGTTTATTTAATTTTTAAGGCTATGTGAGAGCTGACTGATGTTTTAGCATTTAATATTTGTTTGTGAGATTTATTGTTTCATCAGCCGACTTGTGGCTAGGAATTAGTATTTATAGGGTGCTTGGGTAGATGTTTAGGCATCAGATTGTTGGAAGGAAGGTTAGTAGCCTGTGAGCTTAGGAGCAGGAAGATTGCTTGAAAGTTGGAGTACAAGTTTAGATCTTTCTTGGGTGCCTACCAGTGTGCTGCCTATTGCAGACCTGGACTAGCTGGATGCTAATGTTGGGGAAAAGATTTAGATCCTATGAGATCTTGTAGACTATTAATTTCATTGTAATTGGTTGCAAATATGAAGGCCTTATAGCCTAGCACATTGCATGTAATTTGTCTTTTCATGAATAAAGACTTTTGTTTCTTTGTAGATCTATTGTTTTCTTGTGTACTTTCGTTGCATATTGGTTTGGCTGCAAGGTTGGTTAGTCTTTAATTGGATCCACCGAGCTTGATTGCATTAAAAATACACACAAATAACTTTATAAATGTGCATACCATGGGGCTATCACTGTGAATGGATATGCATGTGACTCTATCGTGATGATAGGGTCTCATGGCATCTTCATATGCCACTCTCTTTCAAATAAACCATGTAAATTAAAAATGAGTATGCACAACTGACAAGTATACATGTATGCATAAACAAACTAAATTACTTAATTACCTTTCCCTTGTCAATGGCTAACACCTGGACCCCCTCACATTGCCCCCTAGTGGCAACTAGTGACACCTGCATTAGTATGTAAAAGATGATAATAAAAATTAGAAAACAATGTACATATACTATTATCATAATTTAAAAGGAAACCAATGAGTACATTAAAACATATGTATCGTGGAAGTGTCAAGACCAAATGATATGGTCGAAAGCATGGACCCCTCCACCTATGTCATCTCCTCCTCTGTCATCAATTGAACATAAATGTAACACATAAAAAAACATAAGTGGGAAATTATTATAAGGAAATTCTACTAAAATTATGAAAAATAAAATTTAAATACAATGTAAAAAGTGAACTTTTTACCCTTACCATAATAGTGGGAGTCCATGGCTCTATAGGCCCTTGATGCACATCTCCCTGAGATGCTTCAATGTTGATAGCGTGCTATGTAGAATCGTTGACCTTGAAGGCAAAGTTATATGTATCACTATCATTCAGGGGACCTAAGGACATATTATTGCATATAATGCAAGTGTGGGGCACAAAAATATGTGAGCTCATGGAGGATGTGAAAGCACCAGAAGCATCACAATGAGGAGGCAACAATGTTGTGCTCTGTGTAACCAGTAGATCACTCAAGGTGTGAATGGATCGAATAGTCTATGAGTCAGCCTCAGTAATAATGTTAGGATGTTGCACTGTGGGAGGTGGTCAAATCTTGGGAGGCGGGACATATGTGCGGGATTTCACCTATTATGCCCATGGCCTATCCTGAGGAGTGCCTAAACCTACACCCCGGTTCGGTCTCATACTCCAATAATTGACCTTGTGACCAAGCACAAATTCAGAATACAATTTTTTAATAAAATAAAATGGGACATCCAAATTGTTTTGAGGTGGTCTATCAAAAATCATCCACCAATGGTCCCAAAAGTTGTCACGTATTGCACTATTTGTGCACCATTTAATTGACAACTTGGTTTTTTAGGGTCTATTTTTAGACCGGTTTTAGGATCCACAAAAGGATTAGCTATGTCATGTTTTGTTATATTTAGGTTCATGACTTGATCATAATCAACCTCATCATCAAATTGGGCATGCATGGAATCACGCCAAAGAAGTGCAACACTATGTTGTTGTGTAAGTTTCTTGATGTTTTCAATAATTGAGTTCAATGTAGTAAACATGGGGTGCAATGTGGGGATATTGGCATTGGTGGTTTGAAATCCTCTAAGTTTATTTAGATTATCTCCTAATAGATCTTCTAAACGGTGAGGGTTTCTGACAGGTACGTCTTATGGAGATGGGGGATTATTGGGAGGTGGTTCTGGCTTGTTTGTGGGATCATTAGGAGGGTTTTCTAATTCGATGTCTAATTACATTGAAAAAACAAATAGATAATTACAATGATTTTTTATTTATTTTTTTAAAAACTCATTGCTACCCTAATTTTTATATAAAAAACTATAAATTTCTATTTAAAAATAATAAAAACAATAAAAATTAGAAGATTTGACTTACCTTGGGATTTAATCAAAATCAGATAAGATATTTGTGTATCATCTTAAAATGGAAGCACTTCCATCTTGATAGGTTTAGCACCCTCTTTTAGTACATTTATCATGATAGATTTGCATTTAGGATGCATTTTGCACTTATCTTCTTCATTCTAGGTGAAATTAGGGTTAGGATCCTGAGGATTCTCCTAAATTTCCCCTTTTCCCATGGCTTTATTTTCTAGGTAGGACTTAGAAATAAATCCTCTTGGCCTTCATCACATTCATCAAAGGATTTTATGCTTATCCCTAGCATTATGTCCTGTTCTGATATCATTTCTAGGTCTCTGGGCATCCCCGGGACCTCTTGTCTTGATTCTGATTGGATCTAGGCCTAGAGTCAAATTCAAGGTTGATCCTAACTAGGTTAGGATCGAGCTCAAACCTAACTAGGTCAAGATCGAGGTTGTACCTGACTCGGTCAATCCCAACTTTGATTTTTCCCCCTTCCTTCAAATCTTCAAAATCCTTGATTTTCGGGCATCGGGCTTTCAGGATATTTGTTTTCCCACCTCCAAGTTAGTAATTTTGGGTTTTAGGATGGTAAATCCTCTAATTTCATTTAATCTAGGTATATTTTCTAAAGGTTAGAAACTAATTGGGATTTAATTCTCCAAGGTTGCCCCTCTAGAGGATTGTGCCCTAGTTCACTATAAAAGGAGGCCTTCCTCTCATTTTCTCATTATTCACAATCAAGCATTCTCATGATCAACTACTCTAAAGGAGTCAATTTCATGAGCAAGAAGATTTCAAGAAATCAAGGAATGGTGAAGATGCAAGATATCAAGAGGATGGTATAGAAGATCAAGCCATTGTTGACATCAATCATCTTTATGAACACATATTTGGAGCAAGAGAGATCCTTTCCTCCTTGATCCACCATTATCAACTTTCAAGCATTCAAAGAATCAATCATGGAGTAACAATTATGAATTGTGAGTTTGGTAGAAGTAATTTAGCCTTGGGGGCTTGGTATGCTTTTCTATCTCATTCAAATCTATGCATTTTTATTTCATACATATTCATGCTAGGTTTTTGATCTAGAGGATTAGATCTTGGCATTACACTTTCAATACATACACACACACATTCTATTTCAATCGGCTATTTGTGGAGGTGGAGATCACCAAAATGGGGGTTTGACTAAGGCAAAACCCTATATAGCCACCCTAAAAACCCCCTTTTCAAATATCTACATTTGTTGTTTCGAGAATCAAAGGATAGATTTGAGTACCCTTTTCGCCAAACTTTCAGTATCTACGAACAAAATCAGAATTGGGCTTTAGAATAAAAATGTGGTATTTGACCTTTTATGAGGGTCAAACTCAACCTGCTATTGGAAATATGAAACTTTTCTTAGTTTTCTCTGTCTCAACTTTCTGATCATGGATCTGGTTGCAAAATCTTCCAAAACCTCACACAGACTTCAGAAAAAAGGTATTTCTAAATCAATTTCACAATGAGGTATGTATCTTGACCTAATTAACTTTCAAATGTTTCCAAATTTACTTATGGTATTCCAATTCCAATTTCAATTCAAATGAATAAGTGTTGAATGTTAGGTACATTACTAAGCTTCCACTTTACTTCTATTCATTTTGGTGAATTCGACATGAATAGAAGTAAAATGGAAGCTTAGTAATGTACCTAACATTCAACAATTATTCATTTGAATTGAAATTGGAATTGGAATAGCATAAATAAATCTAGAAACATTTGAAACTTAATTAGGTCAAGATACATACCTCATTGTGAAATTGATTTAGAAATGCCTATTTTCTAAAGTCTGTGTGAGGTTTTGGAAGATACTGCATCTAGATCTGTGATCAGAAAATTGAGATGGAGAAATCCCAGAAAAGTTTCATCTTTCTGGCAGCAGGTCAAGTTTGACCCTCATAAAAGGTCAAATACCACATTTTTATTTTGAAGCCTGATTCTAATTTTGTTTGCAAATCCTAGAAGTTTGGCGAAAAGGGTACTCAAATCTGTCCTTTGATTCCTGAAACAATGACTATAGATATTTGAAAAGGGGGTTTCTGATTTGGTCATTTCGAGTTTCATGATGGTAAATCCTCTAATTGCATTTAATCTAGGTATATTTTCTAAAGGTTAGGACCTAATTGGGATTTAATTCTCGATGGTGGCCCCTCTAAAGGATTGTACCCTAGTTCACTATAAAAGGAGGCCTTCATCTCTCATTTTCTCATTATTCACAATCAAGCATTCTCATGATCAAGTGCTCTAAAGGAGTCAATTTCATGAGAAAGAAGATTTCAAGCAAGCAAGGAATGGTGAAGATGCAAGATAACAAAAGGATGGTATAGAAGATCAAGCCATTGTTGACATCAAGCATCTTTATGAACACATATTTGGAGCAAGAGAGATCCTTTCCTCCTTGATCCACCATTATCAACTTTCAAGCATTCAAAGAATCAATCATGGAGTAACAATTACAGATTGTGAGTTTGGTAGAAGTACTTTATCCTTGGGGGCTTGGTATGCTTTTCTATCTCATTCAAATCTATGCATTGTTATTTCATACATATTCATGCTAGGGTTTTGATCTAGAGGATTAGATCTTGGCATTACACTTTCAATACATACACACACACATTCTATTTCAATCGGCTATTCATGGAGGTGGAGATCACCAAAATAGGGGTTTGACTATGGTGAAACCCTATATAGCCACCCCAAAAACCCCCTTTTCAAATATCTACAGTCGTTGTTTCAAGAATTAGAGGACAGATTTGAGTACCCTTTTTGGCAAACTTCTGGGATCTGCAAACAAAATTAGAATTGGGCTTTAGAATAAAAATGTGGTATTTGACCTTTTATGAGGGTCAAATTTGACCTGCTACCAAAAAGATGAAACTTTTCTAGGTTTTCTTTGTCTCGGCTTTCTGATCACGAATCTGGTTGCAGAATCTTCCAAAACCTCACACAGACTTTAGAAAATAGGTATTTCTAAATCAATTTCACAATGAGGTATGTATCTTGACCTAATTAACTTTCAAATGTTTCCAGCTTTACTTATGCTATTCCAATTCCAATTTCAATTCAAATGAATAAGTGTTGAATGTTAGGTACATTACTATGCTTCCATTTTACTTCTATTCATTTTGGTGAACCCCTTTATGACAACTCTTTCTTTTATGGTGTTAGATTTAAATCTTGTATGCTTATAAGATTAGATTTCTTGCATTTTCTTTTATCTATATTTGAAAATACAAAAACATTGCAAAATTCCTTTCGAAATACAAAAATATTTACATTTTCATGCTTTTAGTACTTTCTTTGTATTCAACATGTATGATTCTTATTTTGAGTATTTTGATGAGGCTTTTATTATACAAGAGGATAGATTACCTAATGAGGTACATGGTAGTGAGGATGAAAATGGTTCGAATATGATCTCCATGGATCCTATTCCTATTTCACTCTCCTCCACAACCTCTCAACTTGACCTTTACCATAGGGTGTGTGCATGGTTATCTTCATGTCCCACTATTTGCAACATTGATAAACCTAAAATGATATATACTACACCTTTGATGACAGTAAAAGGATGTCCTTGTATAATAATTAAGGGTAAACCTAGAGATCCTTTGGATTTCTTTTATAACATTGATTCTATTTCACATACTTATCGCACATGGAATAATCCTCATCCTATTGTTCCATTTTCTTTACCTCCTTCTCAACCTATGCTTCCTCAAGCACCTAGGTATCCATCTACCTTTAAGGAGTATAACTTAGTTGAATAATTACATGCTACTCCTGCAAAGATATCTTTATGGGAATTACTTCAAACCTCCCTGACATATCATTAGGCATTGCAAAAAGCTTTATCTACTCTTCCTGCTTCACCTCCTAATCAAGAGAACATTCATTCTATTTTGGATTGTATGCATACTATGCCTTCTGTACCTCCTATTTTGTTTTCTGATAATGATTTACCTTCCCTAGAGGTGCAGAATCAATATGATGCTCTTATGGTGGTTGTCTCTATTAATCAAAGTATCATTCAAAGAACCTTAATTAAAAATAGATATGGGCTTAATGTTTGTAGCATGGATATGCTCAAGGAAATTAATGATGATCTATCTACTATTCAACTTGATAATCTGCCTATATGTGGATTTGATAATATTGCAAAAAGAACTTTGGGCATTATTACCTTACCTGTTAAAGTTGGTCTAGTTATTCTAAATACTCCTATTCATGTTATGCCTAGACCTCTCAACTAAAACCTTCTTTTAGGAAGACCATGGTTACATACTATGCATGCAATTCCTTCTACACTTCATCACAAGGTTAGGCTCATCTATAACAATCTAATGTATACATTACATGCAGATGATGCCCCGAACCATTTCTTAAATGCAGAATATGCCAAACTCTCTGAACCTCTTCAACCTAGTAAAGAGATTGAAAAACAATCAGAGATACAACAATCTGAGATAAAACAACCTGAGATTCAACAACAAGAAGCCCCATCTTCTTTTTTGATTGAGGATGATTGGGGGACATTGAATTTTAATCCTATGTTTATTGGAGAATAGAAGGTCTCTAATTTGGAATTCATGAAGCAACAAAATGAATTTGAGAAAAAAGTGTTTATTTCTTCTTCATTGTTTGAAGAATTAAAAAGTAATTTTTTTTCCACTTCGATTAATGAAACTCTTGACACTATAAAGCCTGATTGTTATGACATTGTGACATATGCCACTCCTTGGACTCCCTCTGACATGACTGATCGATATGGTCCTAGTTATCATTGTCTTAAGAAATCAGGATTTAATGGAAAAGGATGTGGTAAATATGAACAAGGTATACAAGTACCTTTGGATAATGAAGTTTATGATCATACATATGGATTAGGATTCAATCCTTATAGACAACCATCGACTTTTCCTCTTAATGTTAATCATATTTGCAATGGATAGTTGAAGTTGGTTAACCCATTACTTATTGACCTTAAACAATAATCCTCTTTGGATATTTTTCCTAAAGATGAAGCCTTAATGGAATTTTTAGGGGTTTATGAGGATTTACCTAAGTTTCATCACAAATGAGGAAAGCCTTATTGTTTGAAAACTTATGCTTATTTTGATGAACATGAAGAACATGATATTCTACCTTTACCAATGGACCCTCCAGTAAGAAGCGATTTGTTAATTACTAAAACTATTGATATTCAAGTGGGTGAAAATGACTCTGAAAGGATGATAAAAATTGGGAAATGTTTGAATCAGGATGAACTTGATCAGTTGATTTCCCTTTTTCTTGAATTTAAGGATATTTTTGCTTGGACATACTTAGATATGCTAGGTATAGATTCTAAGATTTTTACTCATAACATTGTTTTAAAGCCGAATATGAAGCCTGTGAAATAGAAAATTTGAAAGATGAATCCACGAATTACTTTATTAGTCAAAGGTGAAATTGAAAAATTATTGGATTCTAGATTTATCCATTCTATTGATTACTCCGATTGGATTTCAAACATTGTGCCTGTGTCAAAAGGAGAAAATAAGATAAGGATGTGCACTAATTTTAGAGATTTAAATAAGGCATCCTTGAAGGATGATTTCCCGCTACCTAATATTGATATGATTGTGGATTCAACAGTGAGCCATACCTTGTTATCTTTTATGGATGGTTTTTTGGGATACAATCAAATCTTTATCCCCCCTAAAGATTAATTTAAGACTACATTTATAACATCTTGGGGAACCTTTTGTTGGGTCATGATGGCCTTTGGATTGAAAAATGCAAGAGCAACTTATCAACGGGCTATGACTTTGATTTTTCATGATTACATTCATAAGATCCTTGAAGATTATGTGGATGACATCTTGGCAAAATCTATACAAAGAGAAGATCATGTTACTATTTTACAATAGATATTTGAAAGGATTAGAAGTTATAATATGAGATTGAATCCTAAGAAATGTGTCTTTAGAGTTGATTATGGTAAATTATTAGGATTTATAATCTCTAAGCGAGGCATCGAAGTAGATACTGAAAAGATTGAAGCTATTGTTAATATGTCTTCTCCTAAGAATATTTCCCGGTTGCGAAGCTTACAAGGAAAAATACAAGCTATTTGTCACTTTATTTCTAATTTAGCGGACTGAACTATTCCTTTTACTTCCTTTCTTAGAAAGGATACCACTTTCTCTTGGAATGAGGAGTGTAAACAAACTTTTGAGCAATTTAAGGAGTATCTTGTGAATCCTCCTATCTTGCAACCTACAAATTTTGATAAACCATTTCAATTATACACTTCAGCGACTCCACGGGCCGTGAGTACATTGTTAGCTCAAATTGACTATAATGATAAAGAAAGACCTATGTATTACATTAGTCAAAATTTACTTGATTATGAAACATGATATATAGATTTAGAAAGATAATGTCTAGCTGTAGTTTATACATGTCAGAAACTCAGACATTATTTGATAAAGGCTGAATTTAATGTGATTATCAAATTTGATCCTTTGAAACATCTTTTCTCACAAAGTAATCTCTTTGGTGGGTTACCAAAATGGGTTATGTTGTTTACCGATTTTGATCTTAATTTTATTTCTCAGAAGTCTATTAAGGACAAGCATTGATAGATTAGATTCTAGCTGAAGCTCCTTGTCCTCACTCTGATGAATGTTCTACTTCCATAGAATTTCTTGATGATAATATCCTAGCTCTTCAACAAGAGGATATTTGGGAATTATATTTTTATGAATCTAAATGTAAGATAGGTTCTAGTGTGGGTATCATCTTGATTCCCCCTACAAAAAAACCCATCCCTTTATCATATAAACTAACCTTTCCTTGCACTAATAACATTGCAGAGTATGAAGCTCTTCTAGCTAGACTATGAGCAGCTTCATCCATCAATATCAAACATTTACATATATATGGAGATTCACAACTAATAATTGAATAGATTAAAGGAGGATATCAGACTAAAAATGATAAAATGACACAATATAGAGATTTAGCTCTTGATTTTCTTTCACAATTCTCCTCTTATATGATTCAGACTTTACCTAGGAAGGACAATCAACATGCAGATGCCATGGCTAGACCAGCTTCCTTGGTTTGTCTTGAGAACAATGCAGAAAACTTTCAATTTACTATACAAACTCTTAAATGCCTTGAAATTTCTAATAAGATTACCTCTAACTATTTTAACTTGCATTTGGATGAATGGTATTCACATATTTTTCATTTTTTGAAGGATGGTACTTTTCCTGAATCAACAACAAGGAACATGCGTAATCGTATTAGGAAACTTGTAGCACGGTACATCATTTTAGGAGATACGCTTTACAAATGCTCTTATGAAGGATTATTATTAAGATGTCTCAATAGAACTGAAATTCCTATGACTTTAGCAGAAGCTCATTCTGGTTCTTGTGGGGGACATTTTGGTGGAAAATCCCTGGTTAATAAATTACTTTGAATGGGATATTATTGGCAAACAATGGAACAAGATTATTTCATGTTTGTTAAGAAATGTCCTCAATGTCAACAACATAGTAATTTGATTCATGGTCCTACTCGTGAGCTTCATAATCAAGTTTCTCCATGGCCTTTAGTGTTTGGGGTTTTGACCTTATTGGAAAAATCTCATTGACTTCTTCTCAAGGACATACTTACATTCTCACTACTACATATTAGTTTATGAAGTGGGTCGAAGCTGTCCCTCTTCATTCAACAATGGCGGATGTTATTTGTGATTTCATCCTTAATAATATCATAACAAGATTTAGTATTCCTTCGATGATAATTTTGAATAATGGAACATCTTTTAAAAACAAAGAAGTTGTAAAATTCTTTGAGAAATATAGGATTCAACATCAATTTTCAACTCCTTAATATCCTCAATCTAATGGACAAGCTAAAGCATCAAATAAAATTATTGAACAAATTTTGAGAAAAATAGTTAGTAAGCATGTGAAAGATTGGCATACTCAACTGACTTATGCTTTATGGGCCTAAAGGACTAGTGTTTGTACTATCATGGGTACCTCTCCTTACAACCTTGTCTATGGTACTGATGCTATTATGCCTTTGGAACTAGAAATACCCTCTTTACGTGTTTCATTTCATGGGATAATTGATAAAGATACTTTTTCATGAACAATGCTTACAAGAATTAGAAAGGTTAGATGAACAACAAATACATGCTTTAGAACATATAAAAGCTTATCATAAATCTCTTCAGAAACAATACAATCATAAGGTAATTGAATGAACATTTGCGATTGGTGATTTAGTCCTTTATGAAAATCAACAAAATGTGAATGCTTTACTGGGTGAAAAAGGAAACTTTAGCCCTAATTGGCTTAGACCTTTTGTTGTTACTGAAGACTATGGTTTAGGTGCTTATAAATTGGCTGATATGGATGGTGTTTCTTTTAAGGAACCCATTAATATTATGCATCTTAAATGTTATCATCCTTAATTTCCTTTGTTCCATGTGCATTTATGTATTCCTTATAAAGATTTGTTTTATAGGTTATGTAGTTTTACCAAAATTACATATTGAATATGTTTATGCACCTTCTTTTCTTTCTTTCTTTCTATTAAGTTTTATATTGATGAAAGAATAAGTAATCAAACATAGAACTAATTAGTAGAGAAAGCTTTTCATTCATCAAAAATTAGTTTTCAAAGTTTTTGATACATAAGTGGCCAATGGCCCTATGTATCACTACGTCTATCACTATGTCGCTTTGATGGCCGATGACTCCTAGATCTCTCTACTCTTTGATGGGAAGATGAATATTTGTGTGTCTGTGTATGGCTCTTGGATATGCTCATACCCTATACACATCCTCGGAGACTCTATACCTCTACCATCAGCTTCTCCTCTCTCTCTATGCACATCCTCAGCTCTCACTAGATACATACAAAGATGTCAGCATGTATGTCGGGATCTTTGTGACCAATGGAAGACTCTCACTCATTGGCTGGTAGTTGGTAGGATATAATGGTATCCTTGAGAATCTTAGATACAAAGCTCCTCCACTCCACTACGCTAGCTATAGAAAGAAAAAATTCTATTAGTCTAGTATCCTGTCTATTCAAATCATATATTCAACCAAATTTCAATCAAGTTCATACCTGGGTCTCCCTCCTAGACATCACTAAAGTGCCTAGATGGTGGGGGCATGGAGTGACTACTCTCTCCATGCTCGCTATATCTCAGTCTCGATGGTGGTGTCTTTGTGTGGGGCCATGGGGGCCGTCATGATCTTAGTGGTGATGCGTGAGTAATAGGTATATTTGTACCAATATCACCACCCAGGGGCATGTCCTCAGCTCTCTCCTCCTCCTCCATTGGATCTCCCTTAGAGATGTGCTCCTCCTCATCTCTAATATCTTCATCCTCCTCAGTGGCTCTACTTTCCTGGTGTGTCCCCTTTGTAAAGCCTGGATCACCTATAGGATAATCCTTGGGAAAGATAGGATAGGTCCCCTCCAAACTCCAGTACCTGATGTAATCTTAGCTCATGCCTGAATAGGCTACATCTTATGGTACCTCTATATCCTCTATCTCCTCTGGATCACTATCCTCTATGTCTACTATCGATGGTCAATGTATGGTATTGGGTCTCTGATAGTATCTAGTCAGATGAACGTAGCGAGGTACTGCCTTAGGGACTCCCTGTAACAGGCCGAACTACCTCATCACTCGATCATAATAGTAGGGCATCACTATATAGCTCTAGTGACCCTCTAGCAGATTACACTATTGTGAATATCTCATTTGGAATCATGTATCAGGCCACTCTATCATCTAGT
Organism: Chamaecyparis obtusa; assembly: GCA_027943335.1. Classification (NCBI taxonomy): domain Eukaryota; kingdom Viridiplantae; phylum Streptophyta; class Pinopsida; order Cupressales; family Cupressaceae; genus Chamaecyparis; species Chamaecyparis obtusa. The sequence continues at coordinate 112,519 of BSBK01010768.1, read as the reverse complement.
AGTAGGGTCTCCATATCACATCACTGCTGGCAATGCGGTCTAGATGTATTCTCCAATAGAGCATATCTCCAAACTGCCAAACATCTCTCAAAGGATATGTGAAGGCTCTCATTGTGCTTGCATCTACCATCACTAGAACTCCTTGTGGACATGTACATGTGAAATGCCTAAAAATCCATATCTGCAGAACTGTGCATGTCGATAGACTCTCCCACTAATACCTCACTAGCTGACCCAGCTGATGGTATAGCTGAGCTAGCATGTTGTGACCCCATGAGAACATGGTCTTCTCTCTCTCCATCCTCCATATGAGATGTTTCAAAGGTGAAAAAAATAAGGTACCCTTTGATTTGGGTAACACAACCAAGGCTACTATACATAACATCACCTTCCGTACTAAAGGTGTAGGGCTTGATAGTACAGAAGAAAGTGGAATCTAATCTAACCGGGTCCGCATCAGTGGATGCACTCCTATAAAATAATCTATGTTTACATGGATCTCCTCAAAACCACATTGTGCTCTGGGTCTAATGGTCTCCCCTCAGATTGGAAGCCGCATCATCCTGTAGACATCCTCCAAGGTCACTATGATCTCACCAAAGGGAAGATGGAAGGAGCATGTATCCTCTATTAGAAATTTGGCTGAGTTGATTGCATAGATGCTTTAATTATGGAAACATATGATCCACATGAAGATCGCACAAGTCAGAGAGCAAGCATGACAAAGCACATTGCATATTTGTCTAAGTATGAGACAGTATTTTCACTAGTGTACCTGGACATAGTTTTTATTTGTGACATTGATTGGAGTGAGTTCAGTGCTTGTGCACTTAAACATAGACTCTATGGTGACTAATGATGACCCATCTTAGATTGAAAGTCATTACAGCATGTACAGAAGAATTTATGATAGTTTTACCGAAGAGAGTGTGAAGCCAATAGGACAGTATATGAAGGCAGAATTGGTAAAGAGTTAAGGGATTATTTTGTTTATCAAAATAATGTCTTAACAATATAAAGGGACAACATCTTATATTTTTACTCTTCATTAAAGCTATTGGTATATATGTAAATGTAATTGTAAAATGTAAGAGTAGTAGTAATTGTAATAAGCAGCAAGTATTTGTAGAAGTAAGATGCGGAGTATATGAAGCATATGTAATAGCGATAGTGAAAGATCAATGAAGAGATATTGTTGCAAGCAGTATAAGGTTATGTACCTTGAACTATTTTGTAATCATTGTATATTGTACATTACTTGTTTGGGCAGTGGGCTCAGCTGGTAATCACATTTTTTACTACCAACTCCTAACAGGGTTGAGGCTTCTAACAAGGCCTATAGTCCATTAATCAGGAATAATACACTATATGTTTGTAATAGACTCCTAACAGGGTCAACATCCTTAATAGGATACTTTTGATTAGTGGATCTTTTTGGGTACCATCCCCAGTGGGGTTTTCCCTTGGCTAGGGTTTCCTCGAGAACAAATCATGTGTTATGAGTTCTTTAGTTTTATTGCTATGCATGTTGTTTAGCTTCTTATGTTATGCATGTGTAAAGATAATCTGTTATATCCATAATTGGGAAAAAGATAAAGTTTGTAGAATACTGATTCACCCCCCCTCTCAATATTCCCTATTTATAACAATTGGTATCAAAGCTTAGTTACTTAGAAAAGAATCATTCAAGGAAAGCCTAGCAGCTTGAGTAAGATCTCTATGGATATGGATCAACTATAGAAGAATCTTGAAGAAGCTCTTGAATAGATTGATATGCTTACTGATGAAAGAGACACTCTAAAAGGAAAATATGATGATGCAAATAACCTCATTGAGAAACTAAAAAATAAATTAGAAGATCTGAGATCTAAAAAGAAATCTGAAGTTCTTATTAAAGATTGTGATGACATTTTGGAAAAAGAAAATGAGATCCTTAAGCATGAATTGAAGATAGAAAATTTGAAGCTTAGTTTGAAAGATAGAAATGGCAAGAATGAAGCAAATCTGGAATCTAAGAATGAAAGTCTAAAAACTAAAAATGAAGGACTGAAATCTAAACTTGGAAATGTAACATCTGAACTTGAGAAAGTCAATTTGCAGTATGCTGAACTTGATAAATACAACAAGATTGTGAAAGGTTAACTGACTCAATCCAAGCAACAACTTGAAAGGCTATATTCAACTAGTGAGAAGATTGATAGACAAGCATATTTTCAGAAACCATTCTATGATAAAACTTGTCTTGGATTTAACACTCTTAAAGAAAATGATGAAAATAAGGAACCAGATCTGAAAGTATTTGAAAGCTTAAATAAGAAGAAGTCTGACGAGATCAACAAATTTGAAGATACACCTAAAGAAGAAGAATCACTGAAGCAAGATGAATCATCCAAAGGTATGCAAAGAGAATTCAAAGGTAGATGTTTTGCTTGTAATACTATTGGTAATATGAAGAAAGATTGTACAAGTAAGCAATTTAAACCTCTTAATGGTTATTGTTATAACTGTCATGGATTTGGACATAGAGCTATTGAATGTAGGAAACCTAAATTTATTGAGAATAATAATAATAATAATAATAGTAGAATGTTTAGGAATACTAACAATGCAGATAAGAAACCCACTGAAGATATGAACAAAAGAAATGGAGTAATATATTATAGATGCAACAAGGTTGGACACATTGCTAGAAATTTTAGATCACAGATTAATCCACCAGGACCAAGATATGGAAGCAATGGAATTGTTTGTCAAATATGCAACAAGATTGGACATACAACAAGGTTTTGCAGAATGAACAATGGAGTTTTTCATCCTAACCCAAACCCAGAAATCATGAAAGAAGAAATGAAGATACAGGTAATAGATAGAAAGGTTGATGTAGCAATATAGATGAAGTGAAGTTTGTTAAAAGAATAGATCAAGGAGACATATTCAACATTGAAGGTAATCAGAAAGGTGAAGTATCAAGTGGTAAGAGTGAATCCTTACCTGAACTATCTTAAAGCACTTAATTTATGAAAATTATAGTAGATTAGGAACTTAGATTAGTGTAGAAGTAGATTTATGATGAATTAAGTCTTGTGTAGATAATGGAAGGTAGTTTATGATATTATAATTCTATGGTTAAGAGCACAAAGAAAAATATTATGTTTTATGAGATCGCAAGAAGTTTTAAGTTTTACAGGATAGCAGGAAACAACTTTATGGAAAGAAGCAGCAAAAGAATTGAATGTGATGTCAGAACTAAGTGAGATTGAAGTAATAAAAGATTATGATTGGTGTTATTTGATCATTAAAGAGAACACAAGTTTTAAGGAGATCAAAGAGCAGTGATTGGAAGCTTTTTTCAATGATTTGGTGAAGGATTTGAGCATTGAATCTACGCAAGCCCTAAATTTGCAAAATTGAGGTATTTTACTTGACAAATATGTGAATCGGTAAAAGGAATTTGAAGTAATCATGGATGTATCTTTAATTCACAATGTCAAAGATAAAAATAGACCTAGAATGAAGAGGGAACTAGTTGAACCTTTGGAAGAAGACCCTAAGTTAGCTTTATCATCTGTACTAGATGGAGTTTTGCATTTAGAGAATGTAAGAAGTTATCTTGGATGCAAGTTAGAAACCATCAATGATAGTGATTTTACAAGTGAGTATGAGAAGATCTACAACTAGGACATGTCATTGAAACAAGGATATGATCATCTGAAAGACAATGAGATTGTTAAGTATGCATTATAGTATGAGTTTGATAATGAAGAATGCACTAAGATAATCCTTAGCAGAATTCATAATGGGAAGTTTTGGCTAGAAGATAGAGTAATAGACATTACAGCTGATTTGATTCATGAAGTCACTAGACTATCTAAATCTGGAGCTATTCCTTTAAATGAGAAGAACATGAGAAAAATAGTCATTGATAACACTAATTCATCCTATAATGGTAGAGGAATTTTAATTAGTAAGATCCAACAACATGATGTTAGATACCTATGAAAGATCCTAACAACCAAGTTTTGTGCAAATTCAAGAGAGGATGACATGGTAGCTGGAATGGTACACATAGCTTATTTGATGTGTGTTGACAAAGTCCTAGTTGATATGTGTTAAATTCTAAGGATTCAATTGTTTGAGAACTTGGAGAAGATTAAGAAGACAAAGTATGCACAATTTAGATTTTCATCTTTGATCACTTACATGTTTTTTCATCTTTTGAGGAGATTTTCTTACACCATAGGAAATGATTGCAATGATGGACAAAATACAATGGAAAGGATTAATGTAGTATATAGAAAGAATGTTATTGACAGTGTTAATGAGAGTGTAGTACTTGTTATTAAGACATTTCAGAATATTTTGTCTAGTAGATCAAGGATTCCATAGTCTCTTGTGGAGAAATACAAGAATGAAATATGTTTTATGGTTGACACTGACTTTACATACATTGAAGCATTTGAACCTAGAATTGAGTTCATAAACCCTCTTGGCTATGAAATATCTAAAACAAAGACAAAAGAATATGTGAACGGGCTAGTTAAGTGCAAGGTTGACACCCACAGTAATAGATTTAGAACTTTTGAAGAAAATTTCAACTTTGCAAAGGCTATACTTGAGGAGAAACAGTCTAAGAAAAGAGTTGAGAGCACTATTAAGAAAATATTGAAGGATACAGGAATGATAGAGAGATAATTTTTAGTGGAAAAGTATAAAGCAATAGCAATTAGAGATACTGGATAGAAAGAGATTTTATCTATACCTCCCTTATCATCTAGTGCAGCACCAATCAAGGTGAAAGTAGAGGAACCTGAGAAGGAATAAGTAGCAAGAAAACCTACTAGATCTACCTCCTCCACACTAAGAAAGAGAGTGAATGAAATAGCTACTGGACCTGGTAAGAGGAAGAAAACTTTGGTGCCACCAGTACCTAGGAAAATTGCATAAATTAAAGATGATAACACTTATGTGAAGAAGAAAGCATGGAAACCTAGAGTTGAGAGTGAATGAAGAGATTATAAAAGATGGAGACTTTACTAAAATGAATAAGTACTATGACCTTTATGAATATTCTAATAAATTGAATCTTGAAAATGCAGTGGTCAAGCATTTGATTCTAACTAATAAGAGTTTTGACTCTATTCAGGGAAAGATACCTGATGACTTATTGAAGAAACTTGCTAACAGGAAGATGAGAGCACAAGAAGAAGACAAATCTATCAGAGAGAATCTTGTGAAGAAACAATCTGATGTAAGAGATGATGAACATCTTAAACAGATTTTGAAGCCCCTTAGTACCCATTTAAGGACAAAAATGAGAACCATTCAGATCATGGCAGGACAATATGAACAAGTGAATGCAGAGACTGAACAAGCAATAATCAAAGTTATGGCAAAAATTGTTGGAGAGACATCAGTTGCAATAGAGCAAGCAGAAGAAGAAGAACAAAAGGATATTCCCTCTCCACTAGCTATTAACATTGAAGAAGAATCTATGAATGTTGAAGGTACAAGGATCACCTTGGATACTAATGATAGTGTATTCAAGAATCTAGAGAACATTGTTGACAATTTGGCTCTTGATGAACTAAATAGAAACGTAGAAGCAGAGCAGACCCAATTTATTATTGAAGAACCCAAAGTATCAAAAGTACAAGCATTTGTACCCTCTGTAGAAGAAATCAATCTTACTCTTGAGACTGGAAAGAAGAAGCAAACTAGATCTTTGTTTGAGGATTTTGGAAAAGAAGTGGATGATGATGATCAAATGGAATTGATCACATCTTTGAACAAAATCATTGGGAAGAATAAGAAAGTTAAAAGTCTAGAAGGATGTCTGAAGGACCTTACTGAAAAGCTACAAAGTATTGTGACCACACAGATTGTAGAAATAGAACCTATGGACAAGGCAAAGAAAGTGATGAGCACTTTTGATGATGAGTTCACTAACCTAGCTGATATTGCAAAAGTGAAAGCACGGGCAAACTATGAGGCTAGAATGTTGTTAAACAGTAGTCAATACATCAACAATGATATCAATACTCTTGATATTTGTAACAAAGATTTGAGGAAACATTTGGAGATAGGAAAATCTTTGTACATACAGTGTACAAAATCAGAGACTTTGACAGCTGAGGAAGATCAGAGATAAAATTGAAGGAAGTAGAGATTCTGAATGAAACAAACCTTCTATCTAACCCTAATGTGAAGGTCTGTGATATTGAGAAGAAAGTTAGCAAACTTTTTGATGAAATCAGAACTATACAAGATGAGAAAGATAGGAAGTTAATGAGATATACTCTTTTGAGAGAGCTTTTTTCTATGAAGTTAAGTGTTATTGTAGAGTAGCTAGAAGATTGTCTTACAGCTAAGACATCTTTTCAGAAATTCAACTTTGAAAACCTCCAAGCTTGTCAAATAGCATCTTATGGACTGAGTGCACTACTCAATGTGGTTGATTCCATTAAGAAGTCATGGGAAAAGGAGATAGAAAACATGAAGACATATTTTGTATATTGTGCTACAAGCCTACCAGCTTTGCAATAAATAAATTGAGGTATAACTCTTTTTGTGATACAATTTTGTAGCCCTCCCTACCATTATTTTGTCATTATTGTCAAAGGGGGAGAGATATTTAGTAGAGAATTGATAGTATATGATAAGAGTTGATACTCTTAGGGGGAGTATTGTATGATAGATAATATTTTTTAGGAGTTATAAGGATAGTATATATATGTTATACTATTGCCACAATTTTGTCAATTTTTGAGATTTTGGAGTTGCACACTTAGCCAATTTTCTCATATGTTGCCACCAATGAAAAAGAGGGAGATTGTTGGAAATTTGGCTGAGTTTATTGTATAGATGTTTTCATTATGGAACCATATGATCCACATGAATATCACACAAGTTAGAGAGAAAGCATGATAGAGCACATTGCATATTTGTCTAAGTATGAGACAATATTTTCACCAGTGTACCCAGACACAATTTTTGTTTGCGACATTGAATAGAGTGATTTAAATGCTTATGCACTTGAACATAGACTCTATGGTGACTAATGATGACCCATCTCAAAGTGCAAGTTAGTATGACATGTACAGAAGAAGCTATGATAGTTTTACCGAAGACAGTGTGAAGCCGACAGGACAATATATGAAGGCAGTATTGGTAAAGAGTTAAGGGATTATTTTCTTTATCAAAATAATGTCTTAAAAATATAAATGGATGACATCTTAGATTTTTACTCTTGGTTAAATCCATTGGTATATATGTAAATGTAATTCTAAAATGTAAGAGTAGTAGTAATTGTAATAAGCAGCAATTATTTGTAGAAGTATGATGCGAAGTATATGAAGCATATGTAATAGCGACAATGAAAGATCAGTGAAGAAATATTGTTGCAAGAAGTATAAGGTTATGTACCTTGACCTATTTTGTAATTAGTGTATATTGTACATTACTTGTCTGGGCAGTGGGCTCAGCTGGTAATCATATTTTGTACTACCAACTCCTACCAGGGTTGAGGCTTCTAACAAGGCCTATAGTCCCTTAATTAGGACTGATACACTATATGTTTGTAATAGAATCCTAACAGGGTCAACATCCTTAACAAGATACTTTTGATTAGTGGGTCTTTGTGGGTACCATCCCCACTAGGGTTTTCCCTTGGCCAGGATTTCCTAAGAATAAATCATGTGTTATGAGTTCTTTAGTTTTATTGCTATGCATGTTGTTTAGCTTCTTATGTTATGCATGTGTAAAGATAATCTGTTATATCCATAATTGGGTAAAAGATAAAGTTTTTAGAATACAGATTCACCCCCCCCTCTCAGTATTCCCTATTTCTAACATCCTCATCCAGCCTCTCTATTAGATCTGATAACATGGCTCATTGTAGTCTGAGATGTGTAAGGACTAATACTCAGTATAGTCCCACATCCCTCAGTAATTGCATCCCCTCATCATCAAGCTCAGGTAGTCTCTCCTTGACTTTCACTAGCAATTCCCCAAAAGGATGCTCTTGGAAGCAGACTAGGTCCTGCAAGCACAAACAAAGATCATATCAGTCATCTACATCATCAAATCTACAAAACTAACTAAACTAGGTCAAAGTTGACCTTACTAGGTCAATGTCAACTTTACTGGGTCAAGGTTGATCTCATCTCAAAAATTGACAGAAACCCTCTAGTCAATGTTGACTTTCATGGGTCAAAGTCAACCTAGATGGGTCAATGTTCACCTAAATGGGTCAAGGTCAACCTAAAAGGGGAAAAATTGACCTTTCCTATAAAAAAAAATAGGAGTTTGGAAAGTACAAAGATGGAGGTAGTGACCGTTTGATAGCCAAGCTGTGTCTCAAGGTCTCTAGGTGTGTCGCTCGATGTTCCTCTCTCCTCAGAATCTTCCTTCAAATCTAAGAATGGTAAGAATGAGTAAGTATTTTTCTCTTTTACTTATTTATAAGTTCAAATTAGGGTTTTTTAAGGTTTTCTTAGAATAAACTCAGAATTTCTTTCTTATGCATTTAGACAGGCATCCACTCTTTTCATCAGAACTTGAGTTCAGTAACTTCATTTTTAGTGTTGTTAGTGGCATTGGAATCATGATTTAGATATCTAACTCCTTGAACTAGTTTAGGAAGGTTAGGAATCCTTCTAATTGGTTTAGGAGAGGACTTTTCAACACTCTGCATTTTTAGTATATAGAGTTTTTCTTATCACCCTGTTTCACCCTTCCGAAGTAGAAAGCTGAAATAGGGGGGCATAAGGGGCTCTATACACTTCTCAAATTATCATATAGTAAGCTTTAGGTGATTTATAGATTTTCATTAACCTTGTGTGTTGCAAGTTCTAACAGTTTTATGTAGGATCTTTACATCGAGGACTTAGATATATCCTTTTTATTTACTATGATGTTTTCTTACTTTAGCTTGCATATTCACGTAGTGTCATATCTAAGATAAAGTGGGAGCTAAATGTATCATCTTAAAATGGAATCACTTCCATCTTGATAGGTTCAGCACCCTCTTTTAGTACATTTATCATGATAGATTTGCATTTAGGATGTATTTTGCACTTATCTTCTTCATTCTAGGTGAAATTAGGGTTAGGATCCTGAGGATTCTCCTAAATTTCCCCTTTTCCCATGGCTCTATTTTCTAGGTAGGACTTAGAAATAATTCATCCTAGCCTTTATCACATTCATCATAGGATTTTATGCTTATCCCTGGCATTCTATCCTTTTCTGATATCATTTCTAGGTCTTTGGGCATCCCTGGGACCTCGTATCTTGATTCTAATTGGATATGGGCCCAGGGTCAAATTCGAGGTTCATTCTAACTAGGTCAGGATCAAGCTCAAACATGACTAGGTCAAGATTGAGGTTGCACCTGACTAGGTTAGTCCCAACCTTTATTTTTTCCCCTTGCTTCAAATCTTCAAAATCCTTGATTTTCGAGCATCGGGCTTTCGGGATATTTGTTTTCCCGCCTCTGGGTTGGCCATTTCTAGTTTCAGGATGGTAAATATTCTAATTTTATTTAATATAGGTATATTTTCTAAAGGTTAGGACCTAATTGGGATTTAATTCTCCAAGGTGGCCCCTCTAGAGGATTGTGCCCTAGTTCACTATAAAAGGAGGCCTTCCTCTCTCATTTTCTCATTATTCACAATCAAGAATTCTCATGATGCTCTAATGGAGTCAATTTCATGAGCAAGAAGATTTCAAGAAAGCAAGGAATGTTGAATATGCAAGATAGCAAGAGGATGGTATAGAAGATCAAGCCATTGTTGACATCAATCATCTTTATGAACACATATTTGGAGCAAGAGAGATCCTTTCCTCCTTGATCCACCATTATCAACTTTCAAGCATTCAAAGAATCAATCATGGAGTAACAATTATGGATTGTGAGTTTGGTAGAAGTACTTTAGCATTGGGGGCTTGGTATGCTTTTCTATCTCATTCAAATTTATGCATTTTTATTTCATACATATTCATGCTAGGGTTTTGATCTAGAGGATTAGATCTTGGCATTACACTTTCAATACATACACACACACACATTCTATTTTAATCAGCTATTCGTGGAGGAGGAGATCACCAAAATGGGGGTTTGACTAAGGCAAAACCCTATATAGACACCCCAAAAACCCCCTTTTCAAATATCTACAGTCATTGTTTCAGGAATCAGAGGATAGATTTGAGTACCCTTTTCACCAAACTTCTAGGATCGGCGGACAAAATCAAAATCGAGCTTCAGGATAAAAATGTGGTATTTGACCTTTTATGAGGGTCAAACTTGACCTACTACCAAAAATATGAAACTTTTCTAGGTTTTCTCCATCTCGACTTTCTTATCCTGGATCTGGTTGCAGAATCTTCCAAAACCTCACATAGACTTCAGAAAATAGGTATGTTTAAATCAATTTCACAATGAGGTATGTATCTTGACCTAATTAACTTTCAAATGTTTCCAAATTTACTTATGCTATTCCAATTCCAATTTCAATTCAAATGAATAAGTGTTTAATGTTAGGTACATTAATAAGCTTCCATTTTACTTCTATTTAATTTGAAACTGGATATCCATTTTCACTAGCCATGTTCATGTTTTCACACTAAAAAATTTTGAACATGGCTGGGGTATGTAGATTTATATTTACTAGCAAATATCGGATATCTGATTAAGCCTTTTTATTTGGATTTTTTCTTGGCCAGGTGTAATGACACCCAAGCCTACTAAAAAGTCAACATATAGATTTTTTCTCTTTTGGATGAGTGAAAATAAGTTTTATTCACATCACCACCTTTTGGCATACCATGATCCTGCACATACCCACCATATGTAGAGAATGTGTTATGGGAAAGAAGACTAGAAGTCGTTATAAAAGAAAATAATATACAACAAAAGGAAAGTTAGATGTGGTACATACAAACCTATGTGGACCTACAAGGACAAGATCATACTATGGTGAAAGGTATTTTATACTTTTTGTTGATGACTTTTCTAGAATGATGTGGATCACTTACTTGAAAGAAAAATCAGAAGAATTTGATAAATTCAAGATATTCAAAGAAAAAGTAAAGAATGAATAAGGTTTAAAGATAAAATGTTTGAGATTAGATAGCGGTGGAGAGTTTACTTCAGATCTATTCAATTCATATTGCAAAGAGCATGGAATACAAAGGCAGACTTCTTTTCCTAGGACTCCACAACAGAATGGAATAGTAGAGCGAATAAATAGAACTATACTAGATGTTGCTAGGATAATTTTTCTTGAAGGAAATATATCTCATATGCATTGGAGAGAAGAAGTTGGGATAACTATGTACACCTTCAATAGAATTCAAATCAGAGAAGGTACAAGTAAGATTCCTTATAAATTGTGGTTTAATCATACTCCTGTAAAATATTTCAGAATATTTCGTAGTAAATGCTATATCAAAAGAGATGATGAGATAGGGAAATTTGATGCTAGAAGTGATGAAGGAATTTTCCTTGGTTATTCTACTAAAAGAAAGGCTTACAAATGTTTAACCTGAGATTAAGGAGGTTGCTACTATAGAAGAAGAAGAACTTGTTGAGCCTAAATGTGAAAATGAGACTTGTGATGATGACACAAATGAGGCTACTAATATTCCTAAGACTCCAGGGTATGTAAAGAAAAACCATCTTGACAATAAAATTATTGGTAATACAAGTCAAGGAGTAATGAGTAGATCAAAGACAAGGGAAGAAATTTGTTTGATTTCTTAAGTTGAAGCAAAGACTACTGATGAAGCTTGTAAAGATGAATCTTGGATCAATGTTATGAAGGAAGAGTTCGATTAGATAAAGAAACATAACACTTGGGAATTGCTTCTTAGACCTAAAGACAAAAATGTAATAGGAACTTGTAATACCCCAAAATTGGCACCTATTTATTTCAGGCAAATTTTGGTGTATTTCTTCAATTCTATGTCATCAAAGTCCTATCTCACTAGGAAATTTTCTCTCTCCTACTTGACTCTATTTGACTTGATGTCAGTTGCAAAGACCCTAAATTGCAATAATCAAATGCTAAATTAATTCCTAAAGTCTTTGACTTATATTAGCTAAATTACCCCTATGATAATTTAATTTAATTCTAAAGTCCTACGTGCTTTAAATTATATTGAACTTACCCCTTTAGCTAATACACATCAAAAAGGAATTAATATCATTTAATTATTTGAGTGGACATCTCTCTATTTGAATTTAATTATTCAAATTATTCAAATTAGTCGCACCCCCATATGTGGCATAAATTCCACTTTTTAATTAAATAATTCCATGTCTATTTGTCCAAAAAGTGAAGAGCCTTAATGGAAAATGAAGTCACTTAGGACATGTGGCAAAAGGAGTTACATGCAAGATTCCCCCTCTTTTTCTATTTAAGAGCTTGCCTTTTCATTTCAAAGGATCGAATTTTTGAGAGCATAGAGATTATAGTGAAATTCTACTACATTCTTTGACATTCATAGCTTTTGATTGTTATCATTTTAGTTAGTTAATTTAGTATAATATTGCATTTCTCATCTTCTTAGTTTACTTACTTGTTCTTAGATTTAGTCACATTTTCCTTTGAAAACTCTAAAAAGAACTTGCATTTTCATTTTAGATTACATGCATCCATATTAGATTACTTGCATTCTCATATTAGATTACTTGCATTCTCATGTTAGATTACATGCATTCATGTTAGATTGCTTGCATTTTGGATTTAATACATTTTATTTTCTTTTAAAATCCTCCATTGTAGTTCGGTCTTATGGTTGTTGGCTTTTGATCTAAGAGAAATCTTGAAAACATCCCGTCTACATAGGAGGCAACAGATCGCTTCACTACGGATTTCAAATTGAATAAATAATATTCTTTTCTATAATCTGATCATGTGAGTAATGATCATGTTTCATGTGTGTTTAATTTGAGGTCACATTCACTCATACACATTTTGGCGCCCACTGTGGGGTAGAAAAGATCAATTTCTGGCCTCATTCTTGATTGGTTTTTCAGTTTTAGTGTTGGTTCCAGGACTTGTACGGCCATGTAAAGCCTGGAAACCTTGTAATATAGTAATGGATGGATATAATGATGAATCCTATTTCTCATGCTTTTGTTTTGGTTCATTTTTATAGAGAAATGAATAAGTTATGATCATTTTGGTGAAAGTGGGTATTTGCAGATTTGAGATTCTCTGAATACAGTCAGATTGAAATGTCTGGTACAGACAAATTAAGAAGAATAAATATCTATAATAATATTAATTGAAAATATATGTGAATTATCTTTCATTTCCTTTTGTTTTGAGTTATTTTTATGTATATTTGTGAAAGTTATGGGCATTTGAGTGAAAACTGGTTTTTAACAATCTGTATTGGAGTTGCAGGCAATGATTTATTCTTAGAAAATGATTTATGAATGGGAAAAATAAATGGCTTAAATATTTGGAAACTAGATTCATTAATAATTATTGTGAAATTGGTTTGGTTTCATTTGGATTCTTTCTGAGAAAGATATGTGATTCCCTAGGTAGGGCCTGGTGTTTTAAATTTGGTTTATGACAGAAAAATGGTAGTCTGAAAAGGTTATTCGTTGAGGAAACAAATTGACTCATAAGACCTTGTAATTTTGGGAAATGATAGTTCTTGATGTTGGATAAAAACTTTATTCTTTTCAGAAATTTTAATATTATAATTTTATGGGTCAAATAAATCAATCTTTAAATACTGTCTTGAAGACAACAATGTTACATATCTTACGGTTTGCCATTCATTTGTCTTGATTCTGTACTTTCAGATGTGTGCTAAATGCTAGATTTCAGATCTTTGGACCTAAGGTGAGTTCTTAAAATCTCTATAACACTTGGTTTTGGCATAAAATTAATCTCTCATGTGTTTGGCTTGAGTGTTACATGCTTTTATAGAACACATTTTTTATGCTCTTAATGGGAAATAAACGAACATAGATTTGCTTTCATAGAAGTTTGTGTTTAAGTGCATGCTTGTCTTTTAAACATTAAGTAATTCTTGGTTCAAATATCAAAAAAATATCATTGAGTAATCTAGGGCATGGATTCATTCTTTTTTTACATGAAGAGTTAAATGCCCCACTTTGTGGACTCACTTCATGTTTACTTGGAAAGTTAAATATTCCATGATTCAAACCCTCTTGCACTTATGACTAGTATTGATTAGCAGTCTTAGATTACTTGTGATTGATTTAGATTTCTATCTTGGGTTATTGGAATCACTAATCCACTAGCCCCTCATCCTACCCCATGGTTGCAATCTCAGTGCCACATTAAAGGGGAGGGGTCTACAGGAAAGAAGCATTAATTGTTCCACTAGGCAACCCTTTTGTGCTTTTTGGAACTCACTTGTTTTCTAGGGTGTGGACTCACTTTGAGTTTGTGTGAGGAGTTAAACGCACCACTTTGTGGACTCACCTTAGATTTACTTGAAGGGTTTAAATGCACCACCTTTAGTGCTTTCCAATACTTTTGATAGTGAATTACTTACTTTTTCATTTCTAGAAGGCCTGCTTGGGGATTTCATCACCTCAAGGGATGACCTTAACTCCCCTATTTTGATGGAGTATAAATATCAAGAGGTGAATCCAAAGACACCTCTCTTGGGAATGAGTTAGATTTCACTCTTGGCTAAGCCTCAAAGAACTTTATACCTTTGAGAAGTGAAGGAGGAGATTTGGGTTACCATCTCCCCCCGACTGTGTGATTTCAAATTCTTCTCATCTACAGATTTGTGCCTCACATACCTTGCGTATATCGAGGAATCCTTTTAGAAAATCCATGTATATCCTTGTAGATAACTTGCTAGGATTTTGTTGTGTTTTAAGTGCCTACTAAAACATTTTCAAGAACATACACAAGTAGAGTCCTTAGGGAGTAGAAATACTATGTCACTATTCCTGTTCATGCACAAGGTTGCTTTGTCCCTTGACCATTGCTTGAAGACTATTTGCTTAAACTCCTTGATTGCTATCTTACATGCTTGATCAATGACATAAATCTGATCTACCTTTTTGTCTGTGATCTATTTTTTTATTTTCCTGTCGTTCACCATCAGAAACTATTTGTCTTGAGTTAGGAATCGATCAATCTTTTCTTTGACTCATGTTGTCTCTCATTTATTCATCTTATCTCCTTATGCCTTTTGTATCTCATGTTGTGATAGTCTTATCTTGACTGTTCTAGCCATCTCTTTTGATGACTCATACCAGGTTCATCTTGCATCTTGGCTGTTCTAGCCATTCATCTCCTTTCATTATCTTTGAGAAAGAGTCTATCATTATCCCAAATCTTCTCTCATCACATCTTCATCTATGACTATCACGACTCGAAGTGGAAAGACTTATCCCATTCACAATACTGATCAAGATAGAAGTAAACCTTGTAATCAAGGAAGAGGTCATTCTAAACCTGTCGCACAATCTGAACTTTGTGAGGGATCCTCACATTCCTCCTCATTCCAAGAGTATTATAATCCATTGTTTCAAATACAGTCTAACTTATTATTTCAAGAATATTATAACTCATTGTTTCAACATTAGCAAGGCTCTAAAGGGTCACTTTTGAGAATTGAACCCATTGACTCTTTTGATCTTATTTTCATGACCTCTCAAAATACTACCAACAAGATGAGAGATCCATTCCACTTCCCAAGGGGAGGCAAATTCAACAAAATTCATGAGCAACCTCAGAATGACCAAGGTCATGGTCAGTCTCTAAATGACAAGCATTATGATCAATCCCACAATAGTCAATATCCGGTCAACATCCGAGACCTTTGCAATTTGAAACAACAACAAGGGGAGCCTTTCCTAACATTTCTCCAAAGATGGAGACAATTATGCACAAAGTATCCACATGAATTACCCAAGTTTGAAAAGCTCGATATCTTCTTGGACAATCTTGTCCCAAACTTTGGATACCAAGTACAATTACGAGGTCCCCTCACTTTTGACAATATGATTAGGTGGGCTATGAGGATAGAAGTGTTTATGGTCAAGAAAGGAGAATTGACTTTGAACAAAGACAACAAGAAAGGACCTTCTCCCTCGGACAAGGATAAGGATAAGACTGTCAATAGAAACATAGATGTTATGAATGACAGGGTTGTTGACAATGTGATGCCAAAACCCTCAAAGTCTATCTTTAATCTCAACTCTAGCATACAAATGATCAAAGCCACTGAGAAGGCTATGATAGAAACTCAACCACCTTCAAGATTTTCTAGAAAAAAATCTTGGCTCTCTCAACCTGAGTGTGACTCCACTTCCTTGGGAAAACCTCTCAATGTGGTTTATAGGACTTTGGTACAAAACCATAACAGGAATTCAAATCATTGGGAATTTAAAGACTCCTTTCCTCCTCATGGGAAAAGTGAATTATCCAAGTCTAAAGGTACCAATGATGTGGTCAACTACATGTATGATACTAGCGACATTGTCACCAATGAGATTGAACCTATTGATGTTGAGTACTGTAACATGATCATTGCTCTGAGGAATGAGGATGCTCCTAAACCCAAAACTCCCTTTATCTTGTGAGGCCCTGCACCTCCCTCTTATAACTACACACAATCTCTAGCTTGTGCGAATGCTATCCCTCGATCTCATGCAAAGATCATTCTCCAAGGTCCCGAGCCTTTGACTTTCAGACCAAAACTATCTATGGATAAAGCCCTCACCAAGGCAAATGTCCCCAAAGATCTCAATCTCGACCAGTTTCAATCTATGGTGGATCATTTGACCTCACCTCATTATTTATCCTTCCTTGAAGAAGATGATCACTTGCGGAGCCACCCACATAATGCTCTCCTACACACTGAAGTTATGATAGGCCCCAAGAGTATCCCTCATGTCCTCATTAAAAATAGTGCTAGCCAAAATACTTGCTCTACTAAGATGCTTACCAAAATGATAGACATCTTTGTCCCCACCAATAGAGAGTCCATTGAGTTCTATGATGCTAAGCTAAAAGAAATAGAAAAGACCTTGAAGATTAAAGATATTGACATGGGGGAATATCAGTTTGAGTCCATGTTGACACTGACAACTCTCCCTCCATCTCCACATTCCTATGAGGAACCTTCTAAAGATAGATTTGGTATTAGCTATCAGAGCTATGAGCTTGACCAACCTAGCTGTAGCTTGCACCCACATGAAGAAACACAGATTCAGCCTATGACATATGAAAGACCTTTGAATGATCAAAATTATGATTCAGACTACCAGAAAGAGTCTTATCCACCTTCTCAAGTGCTTCAAGAACATGATCTTGGTCCTCACCAGGAGGATTTTATACACTCTACTGAACAGATTTCTACTACTATAGTTACTACTAAATACGTCATTTCCTCCAATGGCACACATACTGATTGGGAGCAACTATTGGGCACTTCGCTTATCTTGGGTATGCCTCAAGGTATGCCTATTTTAGATGGTTCTACCACTTCTACTGTTGAATAGACTCCTACTGCTACCAACTCCAATGGCACACATACTGATTGGGAGAAACTATTGGATGCTTCCCTTATCTTAGGTATCCCCCAAGGTATGCCTATTCCAGATTACTCTACTGCTTCTACTACTGAACAAGATCCTACTGTTAAAGAAACACTTCCTATGTTAGATGACAACTATGAAGAAAGTCTACCTCCGACTATCTCTCTAGCTGAATGGGACTCTATATCAGATGCTACTATGGAAATACCAGTTGATGCTATGCACCTATATGCTAGTTTTAACAACTCAAAAAGAGGAGAAAGTTATGATCCTCCAGATCAAGCTATTGATGATGATCCTTTCCACCCTCCTATGGAGATCATTCCTATGCCTCCTAGGCCATCTATTCCAAGCTATACTCCTACTACTCTAGAAAATCATGGTTGTGTAAGACCCCATTCCGTTAGAGCTTCATGGAATATTGGTAGATCCAGAATTGAAATGGTTCCTGTTCGTGCAATCTTACCACCTGAAAGGGGAAATAATTCTTGGAATAGACCATCTTGGTTAGGCTCACATAATATTCCTCCAAACCTATCTAGCTCTTCTAAGATGACTCACAATCAACAATGCTCTATGGAAGATCACTTTCTTGATCTATCTGATGCATTCATGAATGATGAGGATGATACTGATATATTTTCACTTGAGCCCATCACATCGACTTCTCTTCCCTCTTCATCTCCAAGAAAAGTGGCTCGTCCACTTCAATCTCCATCTCTCCACCTTGTACACACTAAAATGGTGTACTTCTATGAACCACTACATGCAAGGTTTCTCAACAATGAGGCCTAACAAAGCAGCTCATAGCTCTCTAGGCATGGAGTTGCAAGGGACTATGATGTATTTGCTCTTAGCTAGAGCTACGAGCTTGTGACCTTGCTAGTCAACCACACAAAGAGAGATTCAAATGAGGACAAGGGAAAGAGTGCCAATATCCTCAAGAATCACTATGGAAATGCAATGCAAACTAGTCTAGAGAAATGAAAATGCAATGCAGCTAAGCTATGAAATGGAAAGAACAAGTGTTACAAATCCTTCCTATTAAGCTATGTGAAGTTATGCTATTGCATGAAAGGAAATCTAAGCTATGAAAGTCATGAAAATGAAACTACTATGTAAGAATGTAAACTACACTATGAAGCAAATGAAGAAATCTAAAGTAGGATGCAACAATGATCTCTAAAAAGCTTCAAAGTCTTCAAGGATTCCTGCAGCATAAGGTTAGTAAAAAAATGTGATATGAAAGTGGAGGAGAGAGCTTTCCTTTTATAAGAAATGCAAAGGAATGGACCATTAAGATTAAGAGGCAAAAGTCTTAATCGGTAGTGGAGCTTGAAAGAGGAGCGATCCGTGTGCACAAGTATCCTCCAATAGGAATTGACCTTGTGCCCATGTGAGACAAAAGTGCTTTTTTTCCTTTTTGTAAAATAGGAATAATGTTTTATTTGTGCAACTTAGGATAAGAGGAAAAGTGGGGCTTTTTATTTAATCAAAAGGGGAGGAAATATTCCTTTTAATCAAATAAAGACTTAGGATAAATGATTAGCCCATAGAATAAAAATCCAATATATGATCGAAATTAAGACTTGATCAAGAAATTGATAATGTTGAAAATATTGATTATTGATAAAATTGATTCAGGATTGATAAATCAAATAAATGGGGCCCAAAGTATGGGTGACCATTTTTGGGTGCATACATTTGCCCCTCTTTGACTAATGTGTGATCAATTTGGGAACACATGCAGTCAAAGAAGAATTGAAATGTGAGATTGATCTCGGATCACAAAACAACTCATATGTGAGGTCGATTCGGGATCCCATTCAAAGTAAGAGATAAGAATCTCATATTTGAGCAAAAGCTCACAAATTTTTTTTGAACCAAGAGCATCAAGATGTCACAGATAAGGATCCCATAAATATTGCCTCCTCGGAATCGAAATTGAAATCAGGTAGAGGAGAGACAGCAAATTGATAAAGATTTGATCAAATTGAAGGGAAATCATAATCGAATGTAAAGGTCAATAGGTTAACCATTAGGCAATGAAACATGCCCCAGTGAGAAAATAGAAAGAGGGTGAATGATAGACTAGAAGGTTGAAAGACATGGAAATGAAGGAATTCCACCAAAGATCGGAGAAGTATGCCTCAAAAGGTCAATCAACTGCGTAGAAGGAAAATTTTTGAAATGTGATTTTTAATATTAAGATAACCTTGTATTTTTATTTTGAGTCCAAAAATGGATCCAGGATGTTGAAATTAGGTAGGGGTGCAATTTTTGCACAATTCCGAGGTGTTTTGAAATTCGGTCAAAAAATCAAAATGCTATAAAAAGGGTGAAAATGTCAATTTCAAAAATCATTTGTCTTTGATTAATTTGAGAATTTTGAGAGCTCTGAGAAAGAAAATGGCACAACAGGTAGGAGTTCCCATCCATAGGCATCGATTCGAGCGCGCCCGGTTGCACAATCGGCCACCACACTATCCTGCCCTAGTACGTTTTTGAAAAACTCACTATTTTTGAGTCATTTAATACATTTTTTAGCACATTTATAAATTTTTTAATTTTCAAATTTTTTAGGTTACGTGAAATGTTGCACGATACTTTAGAAGTATCGCACCCTTTGGGGAGAAATATTGTGCGATACTTCGCGGGTCCCCAAAGTATCGCGCGAGTATAGGCACCAGTATCGCATGATACTAGGCGAAATATCACGTGATACTGGGAAAAGTATCACATGACCCAAAGTATATCGCACCACTATAGGGAGAAGTATTGTATGATACTTCTCCAAAAAAGCAGGATCACCCAAGTGTAAAATTTGAAAGTTTAGGTCTTTGTAAGCAAAATGACATGGGTCCAGACAATTTTAGGTGTTCAAAGATGTGTTAGACTAATTTTGAGGCATCCATCATGATATGTTCTAACAACTGGCTTGGTTTTAATGGCTTGTAGGAGGTCTTTCTGGCGCTGATCATTAGAGCACTGAAGGTGATCAGGCTAAGGTGTGTCCAAGATCTAGATGATCCAGGCAATGCTAACATTAGGACCATGGGGTTCATGTATTTATTGAGATTCCCAAACATTGGAGCTGACCATGGGTTATTGATTGCGCTTGTCGAGAGATGGCATAGCAAGCACAACACCTTCCATCTTCCCATAGGTGAGGCATCCATCATGGTGGAGGATGTCTACAGGATCCTATGAGTGCCATGTCATGGAGAGCCGGTAAGTATAAGCATGTTTTTAGATATAATCATGTAAAATGTAATGTTTCCAAAGCATGAAAACTGACATGATTTGTGTGATGGCACAGGTATACTATGATCAGGATGTGACTAAGGGGTGACAAATGATCTAGGAGATGTTCTAGGATGTGACTATCCTTGATCGGCATGTCAGCTGGGAGCGGCTGCTAGAGGATTTTGGTAGAGATTTTCTAGTGCCATGCATTATGGCATCCATTATTTCTCAAATCCCGATGACTGATCATAGTCAGAAGGGATTCCTAGTTGGATAGGCTAGGCTACTGATTGACTTGGTAGGTAGACCTCGTCAGATGGCATGGGGACCAGCCATTCTTGCGAAGATGTATCACGAGCTATAGGAGATCGTGTATAGGGATAACTAGTCGTGGGCTTGCGGTGCCATCCTGGCACAGGTGTGGGCTTGGGAGCACATTGCTGTGATGCACCCGAGGGTTCAGCCAAGGGAGAGGAGATACCCATATATATATATATAGATATATGGGTTTCACATCACATGCTCATACGGGAGATGTGACATACTACAGGAGGATCCTAGATGAGATGGTGACTTTCACATGGAGGCCATACAGGGATGTTGAGGCATGGGGTGATGTAGAGGATGAGCTAAGCTACATGTTTTGTACCTGGCCATTGTTAGGTTGACACTCAGAGATAGTTGAGAGATTTTGCATCACTCAAGTATGGCGACAGTTTGGGAGGTAGCAGTGGGTCTTGACAGAGACTACTACATATGCTAGAGCCAGGGATGAGGAGGGACATGGGTGGCTACCCATGTTAGACTACCAGTAGGTGATCATAGAGATAGCTAGTATCAGGAGCGAGCCCTGGGAGTATTACCCAGATGTGGTAGATGCAGGGGCTGATGCAGCATATAGGGCACAGTGGCAGAGGGCGTCATTTCCTCGGTTCACTATACCAAATGCACAAGTACCAGCACAGGGGGGAGATAGAGGTGATGATGGGGGGGATAGAGGAGATGAGGAGACAGAGGGGATGGAGGAGACAATGGGAGGGGGAGAGGGAGGAGGATGGAGAGAGGGGAGAGATCTAGATCAGGTGGCCAAAAATAGTCACTGGGACAGAGATCAGTGATGCCTGAGGCTGAGGTGAGAGCAACTCACCGGTAGGTAGAGGCATAGTAGGATCAGCCTGTGGGTGGGGATGATCTGAGAGTGAGGATATAGGTTCTTGAGGCTGAGATGTTGCAGCTTAGGATTACTATAGCAGTGAGAGAGTAGCAGCTCACTAATCAGCAGGCAGAGACAGAGCGGTGAGAGAGAGCCTTACAGGTTGCCCTGGCAGAGAGATAGAGAGGGGCAGCGCGAGTTGCATATTATTATGGCCTCTACATTCAGGCAGTCCCAAAGGATCGGAGAGCCCCATCATACTCTGGAGTAGTGGGTAGATCAGATGTAATCCCTAATCCAGCACCACCTCTGCCAGCACTAGGACATGAGGGTGGCAGTTAGTCTTAGGTTTAGGGTTAGATGTTGTTAGATATTGAGACATATCTTGAGACATTGATCCAGATTTTGGGATCCCATATTGTATATTGTATCATAACATTGGTGTATATATGAGATTACTGGATGTTCGATATATCATGTGTTTATGTCTCACTTGTGATGGATGTATCAGTTTATGGATATTGTCTTGTCATTTTGCTCAAAATGTTTATGTACATGCTCATGTATATTCTCTCTCATAGATGTGTGTTTGATTCTCATGCGTATGATATAGACTCATGTTTCTGAAAATGACATTTCTGAGGTATGGATACAATGATATGATTAACCCCTTGTGATGAACAGGAATAGGTTGTGATGTAAAAGACAAGGAGCGAAAGACATGATCGAGAAGAAGGAAAAAAGATGAGCGCAGTTGACCGACTAGTCCGTAAATGATGAAAAGGAGCACTCTCTCCATATGCAAAATGCAACACTAGACTAACATGAACCTAAAAATGCAAACTACTATGAAAGTGGTTGACTTGCAAGGTCACAACACCTATAGACATCTAATTATCATCACCGAGTGTTATTGGTAGCATCACAAGATCATACAATGCACACTAGCATAACTATGTGGATATGAATATGATCTTTATCAAATAGAAATGTGGAAATCCTACCTAGGCATCAAAGACATGGAGGTCAAGATGACTAGTGCAGTGAGATCACCTAAGTTTGATATGGTGAGATTATGCTTGTATAAAGACACATGAAAGTCAGGATAACTAGAAGCATGCACTCGCAAAATAGTCAAGGATAATACCTTGTTAATCCATAGTGTCAAGTAAGACTGGCATAAATGCTCATGACAGTTAGGACCAACAAACTATACCCACAAGTAGATAAAGAAATAAAACATGTTCTCATGCCCTCAGTCTTCTAGCTATGCATCATCAAAAACTTCTCAGGGAGAGACCACTCATCAAAGAAATCCTCATAGATAGCACACAAAGAAAAATAAAGCCAACATATCTCAAGAAAGTTGATTGTTTAAGTGTGTGTGTGTGGGTCATAGAGTCAAACTTTGAGTATCAAATTTGCAAATGAGCAATGTTGCATCATACTAGACCATTGGGTAAGACATCTGATAAGTGTTAAGGAACACTCGACGCAATGGTAGTGTTGAAAAACACTATTTGGGGTGGTGTTGAAAAACACCTATTTTGAAATGCCCTAAGAGACAAACGCATCTAAAGGACCAATGCTAATAGGTATGCCCCCTAGACAAAGACAAAGACCAATTCCAAACTAGGTCAAATAAGTTCAAGACACGATGGAGAAAGGTTCAGTGTCGAGGACACATGCTAACAAATAGGGGTGCAAAGACCTCAAGTAGCACCTATTTCCAGATTTTCACCACTTGGATTCTTTTTTCATTTTTCTTTTTTTCTTTTTTTGTATTTTTTTTTTTTTGTATTTTTTCAGGACTTTTTATGCTTTTTAGGATTTTTTCAGCATCATATATCAATTTTTTTGGTATTTTTTAGGATCAATAAAATATGTACAAAGGATTCCCCCAGATAGAATGAGCATCAAGGATAGAACTTCTTGAGGTGCAAAATGTTGATGGGATCAGGGAGCTATTTTCCATCTAGATCTGACAGTAAATATGCACCTATACCAAAAGCAGTTATGATGACATATGGTCCAAGCCAGTTAGGTTCAAACTTACCCTTTTGTTCTCTATTCTGTTGGTTCTTAGTGTTCTCTCGCAAAACAAGATCACCTATTTGAAACTCTCTATGGAAAACCTTCTTGTTGAATGCTTTGGACATACACTTCTGATACACTCTCATATGATCAAATGAAGCCATATGCTTCTCATCTAGAAGTGCAAGTTCTTGTAACCTCATGGCGCGGTAATCCTCATCTGTTATCAAGCCTTTGAGTGAGACTCTAAGTGAAGGTATCTCTACTTCTAAGGGAAACACCACTTCAGCACCATATGTAAGAGCAAAAGGAGTAGCTCCTATAGGTGTATGAATGCTAGTTCTGTAAGCCCATAGTGTGGGATTTATTTGCAAGTGCCAATCCCTTGCATTCTTGTGCACTGTCCTTTGAAGAATCTTAAGGATGGTTTTATTGGAAGCCTCTACCTATCCATTTCCCTATGGAAAGTAAATGGAGGACCAATGTTGCTTGATTTTAAACTTTTTGCATAAATGCTTTAGGTCCTTATTCTTGAATTGACCTCCATTATCAGTGATAATCTCAGAAGGTACTCCAAATCAGCAAATAATATGATTCAAGATGAACAAAGAGATAGTCTTCCCTGAAGCTACAGAAAGTGGCATGGCTTCCACCCATTTTTTGAAGTAGTCAGTAGCAGTAATAATGAACTTATGTCCACTTGATGAGTTGGGGTGAATCTGCCCAACTAGATCAAAGGCCCAACGCTAAAATGGCCAATGAGAAATAGAAGGAATCAACTCCCTACCTAGAGCATGAATTAGGTTTCCATGTTTCTGACATTTTTCACAAGACTTAGCAAAGGCTACTACATCTATCTGCACCATGGGCCAATAATACCCCACCCTAAGCAACCTTTGGGCCATGGCAAGACCATTAGAATGTCCACCACAAATGCCCTCGTGGATGTCAACTAGCGCTTGGTTGGATTCCTCCTTTTCCAAGCACCTAAGGAGCGTCCCATCTAAACCCCTCCTATATAAATCACCAGAGATAAGGGTGTGGTGAGAGGCATTACGAATGAGGTTTCGGTGTTCAGAACAGTTGAATGTGTCAGGGATGATGTCATCAAGAAGATATGAATAGAGAGCACCATATTGGGAAGACTCATGTGTGACAAGGGTACAAATGACATGGCTTTCAAATGAGTCAAATATGGGATGGTGTAGCTCTTCCACCAAGAATTTGAATCTTGATTCATGTGTTTCCAACTGAAGGAGTGAAGCTAATGTTGCCATAGCATCTGCAGCTTTGTTCTCTGTCCTAGGGATCTATTGAAATGTCGCAAATGTAAAGTAACATCTCAATGAGTCAACCATATTTTTGTAGGGTATCAATTTATCATCCTTGGTTTGATACTCCTCATTGACTTGGTTGATGATTAATTGAGAATCCCCAAAGACATGTAACTCTATTATGTTCCATTCTATAGCCATTCTCAATCCATTGGTTAAAGCTTCATATTCTGCAATATTATTCATACATGGGAATAAAAGTTTGTAAGACTTTGGAATGTTGTACCCATATGGAGAGACAAATAATACTCTAGCACCTGATCCATTTTGCATGTGGGAACCATCGAAGAATATCTTCCAAGTGCGGGTAGTCATATACAAGATGTGTTCATCTAGGAATTCTACCTGAATAGGCATATTATCCTTAACTGGAAAATCAGCTAATTGATCAGCAATAGCTTGCCCCTTTATGGCCTTTCTCTCAATGTACTCTATATCAAATTCAGTCAAAAACATCATCCACTTAGCAAGTCTACCCGTGAGAGCAGCCTTACTAAGCAAGTACTTAAGAGGATTAATTTTTGCAACCAAATGTATAGTATGAGCAAGCATATAGTGTCGCAACTTTTGAGAAGAAAACACCACTACAAGACAAGACTTCTCAATGTTATTATAATTGATCTCATAGGAGACTAGAGTACGACTGATATAGTATATGGCCCTTTCTTTCTCAGTATCATCTAATTGAGCCAACAATGCCCCCAAAGAAGACTCTGTTGCTGAAATGTATAAAATTAATGGTTTCGCAGGAACAGGTGGCATCAAAATTGGAGGATTAGCCAAGTATTGTTTAATTTGATCTAGGCTCTTTTGGCAATCCTCATTCCATACACAAGAAGCACCCTTATGAAACATCTTATTAAAGGGTTGTGCTCTATCTGCCAGCAGTGAGATAAACCTCCTAATTGACTGGAGTTGGCCCTAAAGACTTCTCATCTGACTAATGTTTCTTAGAGGTGGCATATCTAAAATTGCTTGGACCTTTTCAGGATCAACCTCTATACCTTTTGTTGATATTATAAATTTTAAAAGTTTGCCTGAGGTGACACCAAATGCACACTTCTTTGGATTTAATTTGAGTTGAAACTATTCAATACGATCAAGAATTACTTCCAAATCGGGAAGGTGTGCATCCCTTTTTCTTGATTTAGCCAGGGTATCATCCACATAATCTTCCATGTTCTTATGCATCATATCATGAAAATTTGTGGTCATAGCTCATTGGTATGTTGCTCCTACATTCTTTAACCCAAATGGCATGATGTTCCAGTAATAGGTTCCCCATGCACATGTGAACATTGTTTTCTCTTGGTCTTTAGGAACTATTTTAATTTGATTATATCCTGAGAAGCCATCCATTAGAGAGTATATTTCATAGCCCGCTATCATGTCCACTATCATGTCAATGTTTGGAAGTGGAAAATCATCCTTTTGGAATGCTTTGTTTAAATCTCTAAAATCTATGCATACACGAATGGACCCATCATGTTTGGAAACTGGTACTATGTTTGAGATCCATTCTGCATAATCGATGGCTTTGATGAATCCAGCTCTCAAAAGTTTTTCTAATTCCACTTTGATAGGGAGATCTACATGTGGATGCATTTTTCTGAGTCTCTGTTTCACTGGTTTGACTCCTGGAGCTATGGATAAGTGATGCATTATAAGATTTGTGTCAAGCCCTAGCATGTCTGAATAGGTCCATGCAAAATTAATTTTCTTCTTTTGTAAGAATTGTATATATGCCTTGGTTTCTTCTTCTGATAAATACTGAGCAAGATGAATTATTTGAGGAGCTTTCTCTATGTTCAAATTAAGTGGTTTTGTTGGCTCAATCAATACTGATGATCTGTCCTGAAAATAACTCAACAAGTTATTAAGTACCCCATCCTTAGGTGCCTCAAAGAGGTTTTCACCCTCAGATACGTCATCTCTTTTTACTATTTTTGGTTTTGATACTGCCACAAAGTGGTTTTCACCATCAGACCTATTTTTCTTTCTTTCTTTTTCTTTTATTTTTAGACTGAGGTACTTAATATCAGGCTCCGTCATACTTGTTATCGGTTCACTGGTGGAAGAAGTCATGGGTTCAAGAGCATTCAGATAGCAGGCAAGTTCATAGTCATTCTAAAAAGTGAGGAATCTAGGCTCTTGATGGCACTGAGACCAGTCAATTAGGTCATAGTGAACAAGGGGTAGGTCAATGACTAGTTCAATGTTATTTATGTGAAAAATGTTATCTCTGGTGACCCTATAATTGGGATTCATCAAGTCTTCTCCTAAGATACCCAAATTAGGACTCATCCTACCAAACGAAGCATCATCCACTAAGGCAATTTGAGGAGTACAATCCTCTAGTCCTACACTAAGCTCGTTGGTCACATTAGGTTGGGTACTATAAGTATGGACAACATCCATGTCCAAATCAACTATTGCATTTGAAAGTGAGTCCCATTCATACTCATGTGAGTCTATGTCTGAATCATCATTTGGGCCTTGTGATGTAGAAGCCTCAAGGCTGGGAAAGGTTTCCCCTTCTCTAATGCTAGCATTGTTACTATCCGTCGCAGCTAGGATAGCAACACTTTCCATTGTCAATCTAGCATTCATATAGTCACTATCCATCACAGCTGGGATAGTAGGATCGTCAATTATCAAATCTTTTGAATCTCCCCAAAGAAGATTTGTTGAAGGCACCCAATCATCAGACATGTATTGTTGATTAGAAAGATCAGGTGTGTAGTCTGAATCATTGTCACTGTCTGTCGCAGCTGGGACAGGGACACCTTTCTTCTTCTTATTTTCAAAACCTAAGCCAATTGTTGACTTATTCTTTCATCCAAAAAGGGTATGGTTAAGAGGCTCAGCTTTAGCATCCAACCTATGGCTAAGGGGACCATATCCTAGATAACTCATATTCTTAACCAACATATACCCTCTCCCATAAGCTTTAGGTGAAGGAGCAAAGCTCTCGATCTGTTGGTATTTTTCCTCATGATAGATCTAGTCCCTTACAACAACTTCCTCTTTCTCTTCCTCAATAGGAACCAAAGACTCAACAAAGTTTCCAAATAATGTCATTGCTGATGATGAAGGTTTCATATTTGGTGATGGTTTCCCATAAGACCTAGGAGAGATTGGAATTTTTGTAAAAGAATCAATTTTATAATCTCCCATTCCAAGATCTATGGTCTTAAACTTCTGCTTGCATTGTTCAAGTGAAATACTAGGACTATTAGCTTCCCTATTCAAAGGTACATGTGATCCAGCAGAAATGTTATTAACTGACAAAGCACTATCTCCAGGCATGCAAATTTCTACACCATTATGGGGAAACTTAACACACTGGTGATACGTTGATGTGACTACTTGCATTTCGTGAATCCATGGCCTACCTAGAAAAATGTTGTAGGCTAAAGGACCAACATCAACAATTTGAAATAAGATGTCCTTTTCTACTGGACCAATGCGGATAGGCAAAATGGCCAATCCCTTAGAACTTCTTTCTGCTTCATCATATGCTTTGATTGTGATCTTTTTCCTTATGTCAATGACTTCTTCAGAATATCTTAGAGCCTCCAAAAAACTCATGATACAAATATTGAGCCCTGCACCCCCATCTATCAATACACGCCTGACACAGGTTTTATGAATCATGACTTCAATGTGTAAGGCCAAGTTATGTGGGTGACTGATGGATTTGTCATCTTCTTTTGAGAAAGTGAGGTAATGAGGGCTAGCCAAATGGTTATATTGTGGAATTGATCAATATCTAAGTTGTTAGGGACACTAGCTACTCGCAAAGCATCCTCAAGGACATGCTTATGCTTAGGGGACAATTCTAA
Organism: Chamaecyparis obtusa; assembly: GCA_027943335.1. Taxonomy (NCBI): domain Eukaryota; kingdom Viridiplantae; phylum Streptophyta; class Pinopsida; order Cupressales; family Cupressaceae; genus Chamaecyparis; species Chamaecyparis obtusa. Next base: position 83,359 of record BSBK01010768.1, on the reverse strand, counting down.
AAGTTCAAAAATAGATATCTACGCTAGTGTACGTTGTAATTGGTCAATAAGGTTATAATTGGAATCAGGACCAACAATAGATTTAGGAAGAACACCCTTGGACATGGGCTGCTTAGACTTGCTAGAGCTAGGACCTCTGATAATAATGGGAGCTTGAGCCTGACCCCTAGTGATAGCATTGAGGGATTGGGGCATCCTTTGTGAGAGAGGACCTCTTAGTACCACAACGAGTCCTTCATTAGACATTGGAGTTGAATCCACATCATATCCATAAGGATCTTTCCCTCTCATCATGTTGATATTGTCATCAGCGACTTCAAGCATATTAATAACATTTTTAGCATTTGTGTAGGTATAGTTGATAGCAGCCTTGCCATGCTTGCTATTAGAATTCTCCCCTTTCTCATATTTGGGCAAGGGTTCTTTAAAAGCCTTATGATCTGCATTAGTAGTTAAACCATCAACTTGTAATTGCCCACTTTCAATGAGGTCTTGGACAAGATGTTTAAGCCTAAAATAATTTTCTATATCATGTCCCATTCCATTTTGGAAGACACAAAAGGCTTTCTCATCCCACCAATGAGGTTTAGGATTGGGTATGCGGTGCTTGGCAGGATCCTAAGGTTGTGCCAAATTATGAGCAATTAGTGTCTTGAAAATGTCTGCATAGGAGTCCCCAAGTTTGGTGAATTGTCTCTTTTCCTTCTTAGGTTTCCATTGATACTTGGGTTTGTTCTCTTGTTGTCCTGAGGATGCTTGTAGCTTCATGGCTTGTACCACATTGGAGAGATTAAGAACTCCTTCATTCCTAGGTTGTGGTGAGTCAACAACTCCGTCATTGACCACCTATTTATTCTTGTTCCAATAGGAGTTCTTTGTGTCCTTATTACCATTATTGTTGTTGTTTTGGCCATTGTTGTTATTAGTTGATTTAGCCAAAATTCCTTGTTCTTTTAGGACATCCTCTATGCGACATGCCACTTCTACCATGGTATCAAAAGAATTAAACGGTATCTTTCTTACCTCATATCTTAATTTTGGCACTAAGTTACTCACAATGATGTCTATTCTTTCCTCCTCAAGAATTGTCCTTGGATATTTTGAGCACAAACATCTCCATTTTTGTAGGAAAGTGACAAAAGGTTCTCCTTGATTTTGTTTAAGCTTGCACAATTCAAGCATTGTGACTAACCTTGATAGATTATAAGCAAAATGCTGAACAAATCTTTGGATGAGTTCTTTAAATGAATTTACTAGAGTAGTAAGGTTCATGAACCACTCCATGGCTTGACCTTTGAGACTCCTCGAAAATAATCTCATCAAGTAGGAGTCTTCATGATGAAAAGAAAAGCTCATTATGTAGAATTGTCAAACATGGTCATGAGGGTCACCAACGCCATCATATTTGTCATAGGTTGGAAACTCAACTTTCTTAGGGAACTCAACCAATACCACACTCTTGTCAATTGGGTTGGGACATATGGAGTCCAAATTAAATGTGCTCTTAGGAGCCCTCATCCTTTCTATATCCTTCTACATTTTCATGATCACCTCATTGGTTGAAGGATTCTATTTCTTAATCTTTTGGTGGACATCAAAATCATATGGACCTTTAGCACCTTTGTTGATGAGGATTTCTAGGAATTGATCCTTGTTTTGTTCCACATATCATTCTACATATGCTTGAAAGGATGGTTCCTGTTGCATAGTCATAAAATCCATATGGTCAAATTGGGCATTCCTCCATGTTGTGAGCCATGATGTGCTCATTGGGAGGGTTGTTTTGAATGTTTATGAGGTGATCGTCTCTTATGATGATCATATCTTGAAGCCCTTCTTCCTCTAGGGCTCGGGGATCGTGAGGGTGTCCTTGATCTTCTTCTAGGACTTGGCAAAGGGGTAGATGGGGGTGAGTTGGTCCCACTATTGGTTCCCCTCCCATTGAATCAGCTTTGGAGTTGTTGTGCATAGAGTCTATCTTCTTCCTCTTGGGCAACTCTCTTCCTTATGTCCAATAATGCATGTTCCTCTTCTTCTAGTTGTCTAAATTTCTCCTTTTTAGCAGCTTGTTCATCCAAATAGGCTTGCTTCTCCCTCTCAATGCTTTTCAATCTCGTATTTGCATATCGAGAGGTATCTTTAAGTGGGGAGGATGGTCTTGAATGCCTTATTGCATTGGCTGCATTTATGTGGTGATCACTAGATTCATTGTTCTGGTCCTCGTGTTGTGACCCTAAATCTGAGTGAGTTTGCTTATGATGTCTCTCAGCTCGTTGGTGAGCATCAAAATACCTCACATTGTTGGGAGGTGACCCAGGTGGACTAGCATGAGAAGAACCACCGTACTCTCTCTTATGTCATTGGAAGATATCCTCAAGAGTTTGATTCATGGCTTCTCTTTGTTGTCGAGTGAAAGTGTAACTCATGTCCATGCTTGATGAAAGTGGTACAAAAGAGGTGCTCACTTCACTAGGATTAGCTTTTGGATTAAAACAAACCTCAAATTCACTCTTAGGTGATTGATCAAAAAGGGGTCATTTTCCCTTATGCTGTCGACGAGTCTTAACTGGTGGTAACTGGCTAAAGGCAATAGGGGGTCGCTTCCCTTGATTGACTTGGTACCTTGTTGTAACTGACATGAAAGAAAGATACTCTCAATAATAAGATGACCTCTCAAAGTGTCAGCACCAAACTAGGATAATCAAAGTCCTCTATTGTCCAAAGAGAAATGAAAAGATAGAAAAGGGGCTTTACCAACACTGTCAAAGAGGTGCTTCAAATCAAAGGGTGACTACCCTTGCACTTTTAAACTAGGAGGTTGGACTAGGCCAAAATATAATTGAAATCAAGATTTAAATGAAAGCGATTTGGACAATAAGAGCACTAAAATTTTCCAAGAATGTAGCTGACAATCCTAGAGATGAACCTTGGCACCAAGAATGGCCTTCTAATTTAACAATTATTCCCAAAGTGATTTCATAAATCAGATGATGCTATCCCAGAGGACTAAAACCAGAAATGTAGAGTCAAGACAGGTCTCAAATGACAGAGTAAGAAGCCTACTCCAAGACCTAACCTGACTAACAGCAATTGAAACTGATCAAATTGGAAGCATGACATAAACTAACCAGGTGATATACTCCGGGCTACCGAGGTGATACACCTACAACTGGGTGATACTTCACCTTATATCAGGTGATAGACCTTATAATAGCTGAGCGATAAACACTAGGCAAGTCGGGTGATAGTCTATTTGGGGTGAACTATCGTGCAATATTTCCTCTCAAAGCAGGTGATAATTTTTGGACCTACGAAGTATCACACGATATTTCACTCTAAAGGATGCGATACGGTTGCAAAATTTCTTAACTCTTGACCAGAACTGTGTAAATTTACATTTTTGGGTCTGTTTGGTCAAAATTTTTTGTCTGAGGGTTGATGTTTTTGATTTCAATCACAATATCAGTAGAATTTTGGTAGGTTTGCAAATAGTGAGGGATCAAACATGTCTCAAACACTTGAAACAAGGGAAAAAGAAACCTTGCCAAGACAAACACTTATGATATCAGAATTGAAAAAGCACATTATGAATGCTACCAATTGTTTGTATGTAAGAACATTTACACTGGCATCACACAACCGAAGACAATTCAAGAAAATCTATCCTAAAAAGGTCAAGGCTCAATACTTACCAACTTAGCCCACAACTTGATGCCCCCTTGCCTCACACCAAGTAGTTACCCATGAGAGATATTGGCTTTGTCGTGGAAGTGTCAAATGACACAACCAAAGGGACACATATGGTGAGTATCTTAAGCTCATCTAGGTAAACCACTTGGATCAATCTTTGCACTAAGAAGATAAGCGGCCAAACAAGGTGGCTTCTGTCTAATGGTTCTTAATAAAGAATTCCATTCATAACACCCCTCTTGCTCCTCAAAGAGGACTCAGACCTCACGGCCTCAAGAGTACCTTAAGCATTCTCATTCTATGTTTTCCCCATGGTCACAATCCCATGAGCTACTCACATCAAACGAAGACAAGTGTTACGTCTACCAAGGTTTTTGGTGTCCTTGATAGCCTTTAGATTATAGTGAGTTAAAATCACTCACCACCAAGGAAAATGATGACAAGGTTGTCCCCACTTGAGTCGTTCCTCTTGATTGCTCAAGAGCAGGCCCGCTAAAGGATTCCTAAACTAAATAAAATTGGATAATTTTTGAGGTTCAAGATTTTTGGTTCACCTCAAGGGTGAAGAGCATACTCCCCTATCTCAAAAACTTCTCCCAAACACACCAAGCAAAGAGATTCAATTACTCCCTTGCTTCCAAAACCTTAAGATGGGTCAAGATTTTCTGATTCACCTAAAAGTGAAGAGCATACTTCTCCTACCACCTCAAAATCTCTTTCACAAGGTATTAAAGTTCCTAATAAATGAAACAACTAGTTTTTGCCACACGTAAAAGGAAAGCAAATAAACAAGCAAGATTTTTTTTTTTGTTTTTATACTTTTTGGGCAGCCCTGCAAAAACCATTAGTAGCCCTCTTTGACATGCGATTTTTGGCAAACTTCTTAAGCAAAGGCAGCTACAACCACAACTAGTTAGACCCACAAGGTTAGCAAAATCCAAAATCTAAATGAAAATATTTGCAAGAAACTGATTTACCTAAGCTAAGAGATGTAGGTTAGACCTATCTAAATATAGTAAAGTAAACTAGAAAATTAAATGTGATCAAATTCGGATGATAAAACTTGAACCACAGGTCTTTGTCAGATCAGGTGATATACCTCAAATGTCACCAGTATCGCGCGATACAGTTTCCTATATTTGCAAGATATACCTCAGTTCGGGCGATATACTTCTCTATATGCAGGTGATACTTCACATGACACATGGCGATATACCTTAATACTGACAGGCGATTCTTCTCTGGGGTGAAGTGTTGCACTAGTATAGTAAGGTATATCACGCAATATACTTGAGAAGTATCGTGTGATATTTTGAGACAAAAAAATAGAGACTGCAAAATTTTTGAAAAATAATCCGAAAAATGATGAAAATGTAAGAAACTAAAAGACAAAGCCTATCTACTCTACCCCACGGTGGGTGCCAAAAATGTACACACTAAAATGGTGTACTTCTATGAACCATTACATGCAAGGTTGCTCAACAATGAGGCCTCACAAAGCGGCTCATAGCTCTCTATGCATGGAGTTGCAAGGGACTATGATGTATTTTCTCTCAGCTAGAGCTACAAGCTTGTGACCTTGCTAGTCAACCACACAACGTGAGATTCAAATGAGGACAAGGGAAAGAGTACCAATATCCTCAAGAATCACTATGGAAATGCAATGCAAACTAGTCTAGAGAAATGAAAATGCAATGTAGCTAAGCTATGAAATGGAAAGAACAAGTGTTACAAATCCTTCCTATTAAGCTATGTGAAGTTATGCTATTGCATGAAAGGAAATCTAAGCTATGAAAGTCATGAAAATGAAACTACTATGTAAGAATGTAAACTACACTATGAAGCAAATGAAGAAATCTAAAATAGGATGCAACAATGATCTCTAAAAAGCTTCAAAGTCTTCAAGGATTCCTGCAGCATAAGGTTAGTATAAAAATGTGATATGAAAGTGGAGGAGAGAGCTTTCCTTTTATAAGAAATGCAAATGAATGGACCATTAAGATTAAGAGGAAAAAGTTTTAATCGGTGGTGGAGCTTGAAAGAGGAGTGATCCGTGTGCACAAGTATCCTCCAATAGGAATTGACTTTGTGCCCATGTGAGACAAAAGTGCTTTTTTTTCTTTTTGTAAAATAGGAATAATGCTTTATTTGTGCAACTTAGGATAAGAGGAAAAGTGGAGCTTTTTATTTAATGAAAAGGGGAGGAAATATTCCTTTTAATCAAATAAATACTTAGGATAAATGATTAGCCCATAGGATAAAAATCCAATATATGATCAAAATTAAGACTTGATCAAGAAATTGATAATGTTGAAAATATTTCTTATTGATAAAACTAATTCAGGATTGATAAATCAAATAAATGGGGCCCAAAGTCTGGGCGACCATTTTTGGATGCATACACACCTAAACCAGTCATATAAGCCTTTTTCATCCACAATTCCTAAGTCTTTTGGAAGTAACTTGGATGTACAACATAAAAGAAAAAATAATAAGAATCCACTTATATCTCAATATCACCATGTCCCATCTAATCGACATGTGACTCCGAAGAAAGAAAAAAGAAATAGAGGTGTTTAAAAGACCGCAAAGGTCCTCAAAGAGAAGAAGACAATCAAAAGATAGAAAATAAATTAAAAATGGATCTTGAAATCCATCTTATAGGCGTTGTCATCAAAAGCACCTCAAAGTAAAGAAGAAAAAGTTCAAAAGCTAAGTGGATTCCAAAAAAAGGAAAATCAAAGTTGCCATTCGAGCTTCCAAAATTCTCATGCTTCCCTCCATTCCATCGCCCTTGCCTCTCATACTTTACCCTCTTCACTCCATCTTGCCTTTTCCCAAAGTGCGTATCAGTATCTCCTTATTGCTAATGGCATGACTAAGAAAAATCTAGAACGTACTCTTCCTAAGCATTTAGAGTGTGGGAAATCTGACAAAGAGTTAGGATGTGTCCATGAGGATATTTGTGGGTCTCACCTAAGTGATCTTTCCTTGACTATGGATCTATTGACAGTTGGACAGTACTAGTTGGCTCTCCTATTACTGCTACAACATATGGTTTTGATTCTACTGACTACTACTACAAATGACCATGTTCTCAGAGATCTACCACTGAAGGAGAGGCACTCAAAGAGCCAATCAATGGTCTTCATTTGAAGTTCTATAGCTGACATTCTCTATGTGCTCATGTACATATTTATTGGTCATGAAAAAATCCTAAAAATTGATATATTGCAAAAAAATCCTAAAAATTGTAAAATATCCTAAAAAAATGATCATCTTAGTGAAACCTTGGTAAACAAGTGCTTTGATGTATCTATTATCCTAGTGAAAACCTGGCAAATAGGCACCTTGATAATACTAAAAAAAATAGAAAATTTGAAAAAATACAAAAAAAGCAAAAAAAGAGAAAAGTACAAAAAAATTGAAAAAGAAAAAAATGTGCCATTGCTGAAAACCTGGTAAACAGGCATCATGCTAGAAAAAATAGAATCTCTACCAAGTTGGTGAAAACCTGGTAAATGTAATACCCCAAAATTGGCACCTATTTATTTCAGGCAAATTTTGGTGTATTTCTTCAATTCTATGTCATCAAAGTCCTAGTTCCCTAGGCAATTTTCTCTCTCCTACTTGACTCTATTTGACTTGATGTCAGTTGCAAAGACCCTAAATTGCAATAATCAAATACTAAATTAATTCCTAAAGTCTTTGACTTATATTAGCTAAATTACCCCTATGATAATTTAATTTAATTCTAAAGTTCTACGTGCTTTAAATTAAATTGAACTTACTCCTTTAGCTAATACACATCAAAAAGGAATTAATATCATTTAATTATTTGAGTGGACATCTCTCTATTTGAATTTAATTATTCAAATTATTCAAATTAGTCGCACCCCCATATGTGGCATAAATTCCACTTTTTAATTAAATAATTCCATGCCTATTTGTCCAAAAAGTGAAGAGCCTTAATGGAAAATGAAGTCACTTAGGACATGTGGCAAAAGGAGTTACATGCGAGATTCCCCCTCTTTTTCTATTTAAGAGCTTGCCTTTTCATTTCAAAGGATCAAATTTTTGAGAGCATAGAGATTATAGTGAAATTCTACTACATTCTTTGACATTCATAGCTTTTGATTGTTATCATTTTAGTTAGTTCATTTAGTATAATATTGCATTTCTCATCTTCTTAGTTTACTTACTTGTTCTTAGATTTAGTCACATTTTCCTTTGAAAACTCTAAAAAGAACTTGCATTTTCATTTTAGATTACATGCATCCATATTAGATTACTTTCATTCTCATATTAGATTACTTGCATTCTCATGTTAGATTACATGCATTCATGCTAGATTGCTTGCATTTTTTATTTAATGCATGTGCTTTTTTTTAAAATCCTCCATTGTAGTTCGGTCTTATGGTTGTTGGATTTTGATCTGAGAGCAATCTTGAAAACATCCCATCTACATAGGAGGCAATAGATCGCTTCACTACAGATTTCAAATTGAATAACTCATATTCTTTTCTATAATCCGATCATGTGAGTAATGATCATGTTGCGTGTGTGTTGAATTTGAGGTCACATTCACTCATACACTGTAAACAGGTGCCACTTGTTTCCTAAAGTAACATCCTCTCTCGGCGTCACTTGGCTCTTAGTTTCTTTCTTTAGTTTTCTTTCCAGCTTTAGTTTGCTTCCTTTGTTTCCTACTCTAGTTTGTTTCCCGCTTTGGTTTGCTAGCTCATGCACTTGCCTTCAGTTGTTTTTCAGTTTTTTCTTGACTCTTCATAGATTGGAATTGGTTCACGCTTGGGGGCACCCACTTGGTCTAGGGGGCATTGTCCTATCACTTTTGGAAACTCTTTCGAGCATCAGTCACTAGCGACTCTCACTACATCTACCTGCTGATACCTAGCTCTCATTCGATCTCTCTCTTTCGGGATCTCTCCCTTGCATCAGTCACCAGTGCTTCTCACTGTGTCTGCCTATTGTCGTTATCTCATTGAGACTTAAAATGTCATCTTTCTGATTTGACTCTAATTCTCTTGAACATGAGCATAAACTAAAACTAAAACTAAATGTGTGTTCTTTTGAGGCATGCTGAGCTTTGTTTTCTTTGAGGGTTTGTTTGTTTGCTTTCTTTGCTTTCTGCTTGTTGGTTTAGTTCCAATGATCTGAAAAATTCATATAAGAGGGGTGTCTGTCTGTAAGAGCCTCCATCTCATATTGGATGGCCATGCATACCTTGACTCCTTTTATATGGACACTTTGGTGAGGTTGGTTCTTCTCCTTGTCTTTTGAGTGACTTCTTTCTGCTACTAGTGAAATTGTAAGGCTTGTCCTGTTAAGTGAACATAAGGGTCACTGTGAGCAATCTTTGGCAAAAGGAGGAACTCCTGCATGTTTGGTGTGTTTGTTGCAAGCAACATTCAGCTCATTCTAGCATCTATGTTCTAATGCTTATGTTAACTTGCTAGATTAAAAAGAATAGGTGTTGAGGTCATTCTGGCTTCTTGTGCCTTAATGCTTACACCTCATTCCGATAAATCTAAGACTTATGTCATATTCATATTCTCATGATAGTGATATTAGTGAGGATTGTATGACATCTTATGATTTTGTGAACTTAAATGGCTCTATGATGAAAACACAGGGAGTCCAACAACCAAGTCCTAGGGTTTGCATTTTTTTTTCTAGGCTTGCATGTTTAGCTTAGGTTTGCATTTTCATTCTAAGCTTGCACTTTAATCTAGGCTTGCATGTCCATTTTAGGCTTGCATTTGAGATGATATCTTTCTACTCTCTTGACTGCTTTTTGTTCATCGGAGGTTCTCCTCTTCCATCCTAGTTTCATCATGATTGCACAAGTTTTCAGGATCGAAATCGAAATCTGACATCTCTACATAGCTCGAAATTGTGTTTTAAAATCTGAGACGCTTTGGGATCAGATGCTTGTGCAGTCAGCCTTCTGGTGTCATCTTCCTGCCAGACTCTCATCTTTGCATCATGTTCTTGAGATCTCTTTGTTCTTCTCATCAAAGTCAACCCTAGTCAAAATTTGGTCAACCATGGTCAAACTTGGTCAACAGGACCTCTGCATTGCTCTGATTTGCTTCTGCATCTTCTCAATGCTTCTTTAATCTGCTCTAAATTCTTCTCAATCTTTGATCTTATATTTATCTGTAATCTCTTGCTGTCAATCATCTTCTAACATGTCATCTTTCGATTTCGCTCCCGAGGGGGCAGGATGATTACATCATTGAATCTTGTTGAATCAATTCTTAAATTAGTCTAATCTGAATCTTTAGTTTTCATTTCTTGGGGCATCTCGGTGCCTCGTATCCTATTATCTTATCATCTATCTCTTAGGTATCTGAGCAATCTAACTCAGATCCTCGAGAATCAAGCTTCATTCTGTAGATGGTTCTTGAAATCTTTTAGGTATTGGGGCAATCTAACCCTGATTCCTAAGAGTCAAGCTTCATTCTAGAGATGCCTCTGAAAATCTCTTTTAGACCGTTATCTGGGCAATCTAACCCAGGTCTCGGAGGGCTAAGCTATGTATTGGGGCAATCTAACCCTGATTCTGGAGACAATCCTAAATCTGCATCTTCATCAATTGGTATTGGGGCAATCTAACCCTGATCATGGTTCTGTTCTAAGACCACTGTCTTCACAATCTAACTTAGACTTTGGAAATTCTCATCATCTATCACTTCAGACTATTCTTTGAATCAATGCACTGCTCGCACATCAATTCAAAGAGGGGCAAAATGTAATACCCCAAAATTGGCACCTATTTATTTCAGGCAAATTTTGGTGTATTTCTTCAATTCTATGTCATCAAAGTCCTATCTCACTAGGCAATTTTCTCTCTCCTACTTGACTCTATTTGACTTGATGTCAGTTGCAAAGACCCTAAATTGCAATAATCAAATGCTAAATTAATTCCTAAAGTCTTTGACTTATATTAGCTAAATTACCCCTATGATAATTTAATTTAATTCTAAAGTCCTACGTGCTTTAAATTAAATTGAACTTACCCCTTTAGCTAATACACATCAAAAAGGAATTAATATCATTTAATTATTTGAGTGGACATCTCTCTATTTGAATTTAATTATTCAAATTAGTTGCACCCCCATATGTGGCATAAATTCCACTTTTTAATTAAATAATTTCATGTCTATTTGTCCAAAAAGTGAAGAGCCTTAATGGAAAATGAAGTCACTTAGGACATGTGGCAAAAGGAGTTACATGAGAGATTCCACCTCTTTTTCTATTTAAGAGCTTGCCTTTTCATTTCAAAGGATCAAATTTTTGAGAGCATAGAGATTATAGTGAAATTCTACTACATTCTTTGAGATTCATAGCTTTTGATTGTTATCATTTTAGTTAGTTCTGTTAGTATAATATTGCATTTCTCATCTTCTTAGTTTACTTACTTGTTCTTAGATTTAGTCACATTTTCCTTTGAAAACTCTAAAAAGAACTTGCATTTTCATTTTAGATTACATGCATCCATATTAGATTACTTTCATTCTCATATTAGATTACTTGCATTCTCATGTTAGATTACATGCATTCATGCTAGATTTCTTGCATTTTAGATTTAATGCATGTGTTTTTCTTTTAAAATCTTCCATTTTAGTCCGGTCTTATGGTTGTTGGCTTTCGATCTGAGAGCAATCTTGAAAACATCCCGTCTACATAGGAGGCAACATATCGCTTCACTATAGATATCGAATTTAATAACTCATATTCTTTTCTATAATCTGATCATGTGAGTAATGATCATGTTTTGTGTGTGTTAAATTTGAGGTCACATTCACTCATACACAAAACTAATTGGCTTTTCAGAAACAAAATGAATGAAGAAGGAATTGTTTTAAAGAACAAGGCAAGATTGGTATGTAAAGGTTATTCACAGCAAGAAGGCATAGATTTTGAAGAGACATTTTCTCATGTTTCTAGGATAGAAGCTGTGAGGCTATTTTTGGCTTATGTTGTACATAAATACTTAAAAGTATATTAGATGGATGTGAAATCCTCATTTCTAAATGGGAATGTTGAAGAATAAGTTTACATAGAGCAACCTGATGGATTTCCTCTATCCAAAGATGAAGACATGATATGCAAGTTGAAGAAGGTACTGTATGGACTAAAGAAAGCTCCAAGGGCTTTGTAAAAAAGGATAGACAAATAATTACTTCTCCTTGGGTTCAGAAAAGGTAATGCTAATAATAACTTATATTTAACAGCTAGTGAAGATGGAATTCTAATAATAGAAGTTTTTGTTGATGATATTATCTTTGGAGGGAATGATGAAATGTGTAAGTAATTTTTGAAAGAGATGGAAAATGAATTTGAGATGTCCATGATAGGAGAAATGAAATTCTTTCTAGGACTATAAATAAATCAAAGCAAAAATGACATTTTTATTTCTTAGACTAAGTATCTTAAAGAAATGTTGAAAAAGTTTGGAATGGAAGACTGTAAACCAGTTGGTACACCCATGGTGACTAGTCATAAAATATTAAGTAATAATGAGACAAAGTGTGTTTTTTAGATGAAGTACAGATCAATGGTTGGTGGATTACAATATCTGACTCACACTAGACCAGATATTGCTAATGTTGTTGGAATTGTGGCTAGATATCAGGCAGAACCTAAAGTGACACACCTAGCTACTGTGAAAAGGATATTTAGATATCTAAAAGGAACAATGGAATATGGCTTATGGTATGGTAGAAATGATGACTTTGAACTTCATGCTTATACTGATGCTGATTGGGTAGGAAATATTGATGAAAGGAAGAGTACTAGTGGCAGTACATTTTTCTTGGGAAAAAGGTTGGTTTCATGGTTAAGTAAAAGGCAAGATTGTATAGCTCAGTCTACTGCTAAATCATAGAATGTTACTACTGCTATTAACTGCACTCAAATTTTTTGGATGAAACAAATGCTAAAATATATTGGAATAACTTTTGATGAACCAGGTGGTTATCCATTTTGATAACACCATTATAGTAAACATGTCAAAGAATCATGTGATGCACTCTAAAACTAAGCATATTTCTATTAAGTATCACTTATTGAAAGACAAGGTGGTAGAGAAGGAAATAAGGCTGGAATACATTAGCATAAAGGAATAGATAGAAAACATATTTACTAAGCCATTACCAAAAGATTCCTTTGAGTATCTTAGAGGTATGCTTGGGGTATAGGCCCCTCCTAGTGAGAATTAAATGATGAAGGGATGCATCAGTCTAGAGGTTTTCAGAGCCTTATCATATTCTGGACTTGATGTATGGATCTACTCCTCAAGGGGAGTGATCGTTGAAGGAAGTTATTGAAGACAGTTGATGACTTATGGCACCCTTTTCCATTTTTGTCAAAGGGGGAAAGAGACTATGTGAAAATCCTACAGGAAAGAGACTGTGTGGTAAAGGTACTAAGAGAATACTTTTGGGTTGATGGATTTTCTCATATGTTTCCATCAATGCCAAAGGGGGAGCTTGTTGGATACATTTAATATGTTTAATTTCACTACGTTGAGTAATATTGGAATTACTGTTGTTGTCATTCATGTTTTGTCACTGATGTCAACATATATTTCTATGAAGAGAATAGGCCATTTATTACAGTGTATGGATACTGTACAGATGTTTCAGAATGTGCAAAGTTAGTTGTGAGTACAAGAAGGTGTTGTGATCTTATATCTAAGATCACATGATGTAATATTGCATATTGGCTAAATTATAGAAGATTTAGTGAAGGCTGGTTACTAGACAGTGACAGTGGAAGTTGATAGAGTAAGTCTATGAGTTCTAGATATATCTTATAGGTGATGAGGATTCAATGTATGTGAGCTTAAGGGATGACTGATAAGGTACTGAAGAATGTTCAATGATCTGCAGAAGGTATGAAAATTAGGATGATGTGATTTGTGGTGTGTGTTCTAGAGAAGACATATTTGGAAGCTAACTTGAGAGTTGTAGTGTGTATCATGAATGGTGAGCATGAATTAAGGATGGTGGTCCTCAATTATTGAATTGTAATTTTTGTATACTTTTTTTAAATACCATTTGTATCTTACCAAGGAGTTATGTAATTATTTATATATTATGAAAGCCTAGTTGGCCAACCTGATGGTTTATTTTGTAATAGGATATATATGTAAGATCTTTTGTTTTGAAAATATATATGGTAGAATGAATGTGATGTCAAAGAGGATTGTGGAAGCTGCGAGCTTGTGTTTGTTGGATGTAGAGTAGAGGATAAATTATATACTTCATTGGAACTGATCAAGCAAAGGCAGTTGCTATTAGACAATTCAAATATTTTCTATCTCTTTACATATACTTGTTGCAAATAGTAAGTTTTGAAGGTGGATATAACCTTCTTTGGGTAGTGAACCTAGGTAGTGAGCCTACACTTCTTTTTCTTGACTCCTAACAGGGTCTATCCTCTAGCAAGGACTATGTATTGTAATGTTTTAATCAGCTCCTAGCAGGGCTAGATCTTCTAACAAGGATACTATACTCTTAGTACATCCTTAGTGAGTGTTAATTCCCACCAGGGTTTTACCTTTAACAGGGTTTCCTTGACAACAAATATTGTGTTATTGTGTTGGCATTCATTATGTACATTTAATTTGATATTGTCACTTTTCAAAGTTTAAAGTTTAATAATCTGTCATACAACTAATTCACCCCCCCTCTTAGTTGTATTGGTGGACTATTATTCCTAACAAAAGGATCATCGTCATTAGATACCCAACTCAATCATGGCCTTAAAATAAATAATGAGAGCTATAGCTCACACACCAATCACCCATTTCTCTCCTTGTGAAAAGAAAATGAGGATTTTTAGAGGAGTGAAATACATGAGTTGTTACTAATAATGACTTGTTATACCTTTCTAATAAAGGAAATAATTGATTTGTCATTGATAATGCAGTCAATTGCATAAGTTCTACAACAAAAATGGTCTCATACACTTTGTTTATTTTAATTGGTTGTGTTCATCTTAATTGGCTAAAATATTAGTAAAGTTAAATGAGGGTACTCTACTATTATAGTTTTTAAAATTTGTTTAAAAGAATGTAAATAATTGTTAAATAAAAGTAATTTTGATCTTTTTATAGTTTAAGTTTGAAAATAGAAAATCTTCTTGTTAAAAATTTAAAGAAATAAAGATTTACCAATATTTATTTATTTTAAAAAGCTAAATTGTGTGGAATGATTTTGATCACTGATCAATTTAGATGTTTGAACTACTTAAGTGATCTAAATTTGCATTCCCTTTTAATAGTTTTTATTTTTTAAATATTAAAATATAAGATAATTATAATTTGTGAATGAAAAAGGGAAGATGATTTTTAATTTTTTGAAGTTACCATAATTATGATATTTGGATCAATACAATTATATCTATAAAAAATGTTAGTGATAATATATTTCTTTTCTAACAAACTAAATTAAAAATGTAATTAGAAAAATAATATGATATAATATAAAAGTAAAAAATAGAACATACTACCATACCTATGGAATGTAAGATCAAAACAAAATAAAGATCCAATAAACTTAGTAATTTAAGAATGATTTCAATATCTTAGCTATCATAGAGTATTTCACTTTGTACAAGTCCATATAAGGAGAAACAAATATAATTAAATAAAAATACACCAAGATTGAACCATCCTTGAGTTATATGCTTAGGAGGGCCATAAAGTCTTATGAGAGGGCTAGAATGCACTGCCTATAGTTGGTCTATAGAGTGTTGAATCCTTATTGCTAAGTCGCTTTTTATGTCATAAACTCTCAAATCACTTAAGTGTGTATTTTTCTTAGATGATTCTGAACAAAGATTTGATTAGGATACTTCTGTGATGATTCTTGAGTTTAATGTTACCTTATATTTTGTAATTTAAATTTATAATTAATTTTTCTTATGGTTATTTTTATTATTCCATATCATGTATGAATTGATTCAATTGTAGTGGAGCATTTTTCAATCTTGAAGCTTTTTATTATATTGATTTCATGGTTTATGTTCCTTGAAGAAGAGGTGAAGATAAACTAGTTTTAGTTAAACTTAGTTTTTCTTGTATTAGAAAAACTCATTTAATAGAATAGTCATGAATGAGTTAGATAGGAAATTATTTACTAAAATTACCAACCAACATTTGTTAGTTGTTAACAACTATCATGTATGCCATAAAAAAGAATAATGAAAATAAGAAGAAAGAAAATGAGTAAATAAATAAGTTAATACATGATTTTATATGCACAATGTTATGAGTAAAAGAATTAATAATTATTTAGATTTTACACTTATCAAGATATTATTGAAGTATTATTTTATGTACCTTTTAGATATACTTAATATAAATAGTATTTTTTTAAAGCCTACAAATATAAATTCTTTACTTAAACTAATCTTATTTTTCTAGCCATTTCTTTATATCACTTTAAATGTAAAATCTGGTATGATTTTTAGCTTTATATTTTAAAAAACATTGTTTGATGATGCTTCATCCTTATCTTAAGAAAAATGAGAAAAAAATTCCCCAAATGATCATTTGTCACCATTAGAGTTGTGAATAGATTGAAGCAATCATCATACAAATATTAGTTTTGGTTTATCTCTTTTTAAAAATAAAAAAATAAAAAAATTGTTGTGGTAGGATTTTCTACATTTCTAAAAAAATTATCATTTTCTTATTAGAAATTTTGATAGAAAGGCTCAATTTGTGCAAAATCTACATAATCCTATTATTAGACTAAGAAGAAATCATGTTATTTCAAAACTTTGCACCTCTTTCTATAGAAATTAATTAAAAATAAACCAATTAATTAAAAAAATTTTAAATGCATAATTGGAATCTACATAATCTCATCTCTAATGGTTTTTTTGGTCAAAATATTTTGCATAAAATATATTTAGACATCACTTAGATGACCTCCAAGATGTAGATCAAATCACATCCAATACTATGGTTCAATTAACCAAACCATTTCCTAAAATAAAACACGAAGTTGTTCTTAGGGCAATAATTCAAATTTTATAAATTTGGTTTGCATTTATGGAATGAGGTCACATTTTGTAGAACGGGATCACATTTTGCATAATAGGGTCACATTCCATTTTTTAAATTTTATAATGCGTTGTAGAATTGGATCAAGTTTTTACAATGATATAAGGTTTTGTAGAATAGGGTCACATTTTGTAGAATGAGGTTACAATTTTTTAGATTAGAGTCATGTTCCTTTTTTGTAGAATGTGACCCTATTCTAAGTTTTAGGCTTAAGACCCTAAACCTAAACATGACCCCATTATATATCTTTCCAACCCCATTTCTTAGATTCAATTTTTTTAAAAATGACTATGTAAAAGTTCCCCCAAAAGTGGACTCAACTTATTGCACTTACCCATCCATCATAATTGAAGGTATCATGCATATGTTAAAGGTTTATTGAAGATTCCTATAACCTATGGTTTTGGAAATTTTGATAAGTAGGATATCAGAATGTTGTCATTATGGCACCATATACTGAGCATTAAGACAACATGATCAGAGGAAGAAGTTTTGTATGAGTGCACATGAAAATTGTCTAAGTATAATAGTGTTTACCATTCTTCACAAAGACCATTTTGATTAGCGATGATTATAGAAGTAGGTTCAGTGCATGCGCACTTGAACATAGATCATTATATGTATATCAAAGCTACATATGAGAGTGTAAGTCTCTACGACATGTACATAAAAAGATATTAATACTTTATAGAGATAGTATTGAGCTGACCAAAATAGAGAAACAATCAAAATATGAAATTATATTGAGTTAAGGGATTATTCTGTTTATCAAAATAATGACTTAATTAATTAGGGATGACATCCTATATGTTAACCCTAAGGCAACAAATAATGAATTTATGTTTTGAGAAGAGTATAAAGTATTGTAAGCTGACAGAAAGTTATTTTGTAATAGCTTGTATATAAGTAAGAATAACGTAATGCAAAGTATAGAGAAGTTGTAAGAAGTTAATATATGATATGTATGATGTGAAATTCTAATTTGTAAAGAAGAAAAGAAGAAAGTAGTATATATCAGAGCAAAGAGCCTACAAAGCTAGATCAGAATAATATAGTTATTTGGCAGCAGTAAAAGGTTTTTGTATCTTACCTTTCGTATCTGAAGTTATCATTGTATATTGCATGTTTGGGTAGTGAGCTCATCTTGCAGACATTCTTTTTTGTAATAACAACTCCTAATAGGGTCGAGGCTTCTAACAAGGCCTAAAGTCCTTTAACTAGGATAGATATACTATATGTATGTAACAGACTCCTAACAGGGTCAACATCCTTAACCAGATACTTTTGATTAGTGGATCAATTGTGGGTATCATCCCTCTAGGATTTTCCATTGGCCAGGGTTTCCTTGAGAACAAACATGGTGTTATGAGTTCATTCATTTTATTTTTATGCTTGTTATTCAGTTTACTTAGTTTAGTTTCATATGCAAGCTACAAGTTAATTTGATATATCCATAATTGGGAAAAAGTAAAAGTTTTTGAAATACTGATTCACCCTCCCTCTCAATATTTCCTATTTCTAACAATTGGTATCATAGCTTAGTTACTCAAAACAAATTTATTTTGAGAAAGCCTAACATCTGGAGTAAGATCTCTATGGATATGGATCAATTGCAGAAAAATCTTGATGAAGCTCTTGGATAGATTGATATTATTACTGAAGAAAGAGATATACACTAAAGGAAAAATATGATAATGTGAAATATTACATAGAGAAACTAAAAGAAAAGATATCAGATTTGAAATCAAAGAAAGAACCTACAAGTCAAATGAAGGACTATGATGAAGTTTCAAAACTAAAGAAAGAAAATGAGATCCTTAAACATGAACTAAAGATTGTAGATTTGAAATTAAGCTTGAAAGATGATAACAACAAAGATGAATCAAATCTAAAATCTCAAAATGCATATTTGAGATCTAAACTTACCAAAATGACATTTGAACTTGAGACTACAAAATTGCAGTATGCTGAACTTGAGAAATATAACATAGTTTTGAAAGGACACCTAACTCAATCTAAACAACAACTTGAGAAATTATATTCTAGTAGTGAAAAGATTGATGAAGAGATTTCTTATCAGAAACCCTCTTATGATAAAACTGGTCTTGGATACTTTGAAGATAAATTCCCAAAGAAGATTGAAGAATGCAAAGAACTAGATCTGGAACAGCTTGAGAATCAAGATGAAAAGAAACTAGATGAATCTAACAAATTTGAAGATATACCTAATCCACCTAAGCAAGATGAACCACTTAAAGAGATGGAAAGAGAATTTAAAGGTAGATTTTTTTCATGCAATTCTTTTGGACACATGAAAAGAGATTGTACAAGTAAGAAATTCAAACCTATCTCTGGTTATTATTATAATTGCCATGGTTTCAGAAATAGAGCTATTGATTATAAGAAACCTAGATGTAATGATAATGGTAATAGTAGAATGTTTAGAAATACTAACCCTGCAGATAAGAGACCTATTGGATAAATGAACAAAAGAAATGGAGTTATGTGTTACAGATGCAACAAATTTGGACACATTGCTGGAAATTACAAATCACAAATCAGTCAGTCAGGACCAAGATATGGAAACAATGGGATAATTTATCAAATATGCAATTACATTGGTCACATAGCAAGGTATTGCCGATTGAATAACATGAGAAATCCTAATCCTAGAAGAAATGTGGTACAGGAGCATCTCCTCCTAGAACATAAAGCCCTATGAAGATTTAAAACACTTGATACCAGTGCACTCTTGTTCCATAGGGACCCAAGGCATCTTGAAGTTAAGGTCTTAGTGTTAACAAATCACTTAGATCCATTATGGGACCGGGTTCCAAGTTTGGACAGTTATGAGCCACTTGGTACACTATGGTCATGGGATCTCTAAGTGGTTGTTCTTAGGATATTTTAGCATCTTAGGATGGTTTTATAATAAGATAGGTTCCTTCTTAGGGACATAAGTGTTTAGATGAGTCACATTTCTCATTAGTTGAAAAGTTGCAAATGTTGCTCAAATGCAACTTTTATTACATTAGCAACTTTTGAAAAGTTACTTGTAATTCTTCTGCCAATGACTAGGTGGTTTAAACTATTTTAAAATCATTGGGGATGACCGTCATAGCCCTCATAGGTGGGTGGAAGGAAAAAAAATGTAATTTGGCTCAAATCATTAAAAAATTAAACTATTTTCCTGCACTTCTGGGTGACACTAGTGAATTGTACGGCCATGTACGTGTCTGATCCTGCATAAAATGGATTTGGTTTGATTCTCTTGTGAAATAGATTTCAAAATCAAGTGGTTTGAGGAAAATATATTACCTACAACTCTAGATAGCGGGATTTTTGTCTCTACGACCTATTTAAGCTTCTTTTCAAGGGTTTTTTGCATTGTTTGGTTTGTCTAAAGCGTTTCCACCATGGAAATTGGATAATCTCTGGTGGAAAGCTTCCTTGTAAAGTGATTTCAATGATTCTTCAATTTTTTTTTCATTGATGTAGGGAGATGGCCGTTTGAGCGAGCCCTAGGTGTATATCCCTATGTGTGCACTAGTTTTGTGAATGCACACCAGTGCATAATTCTTGAATAGTTCAACATCAAGGCCTCAAACTCTGGATTCAGTGCTTTTTGGACATCCCCTAGATGTTCCAATTAGTTTTAGGAAAGGACATCATTGTTTATGTGTACTTCCTTCTTTAAGGGAGGCCTAATTCAGCCCTCTAGCCTACCTTCAACCATTCAAACCCAAACCTTATGTAGCACTTCAAGTCTTGGTGCTCCTAGAACATATGTATCTTTGAAAAGGGTATTCGAATCTTGGATTCAATCCCTAGGTTGTTTGGGAGTTTTCTAAACTAAAATGGTTGGTATGCCGAGATAGGGCTATTAGCCGTTTGACTGTTCTAATTTACTAAGTGTAGTAAGGGGCCACAATCAGCCTAGTTGGGTGCATGGACCAAGTCCATTTTAGTCTCCCCTTATTTTCCAAGACCTCCATGGGTTGTTGTGAAATATTATACGTCTTATATCCATTTTCTTCACCTAGACTAGTGACTAGGATTCTTATAGGTACCTCCATCATATAGATCTATCACTGATGTCTTCCACTCATAGGTTCATGGGAGATGTTGTAGTGATGTTTTAAATCCATATTTAAGGGTGTGAGAGTTAGGGCTGGCCACTATTCATAAAGAGTCAGTAAAATTATTATTTAGGCCATTTACCACTGACACTTGCATCAAGTGGTATCAGAGAACCCAAGATCTTTGGGGTAGGGATTTACTGACCACCATGTCAAGAGATGAAGATGGAGGGTTGTCTACAAGGATGACCAATGTAGAGATTGTAAGGTACTTGAGGGAACAAAGACAAAGGCATGATGAAAAAAGGGACACAAAGATGCAGTGGGTAATGCAAGAGATGGAAAGGCTTAGGGAAGAGCTTTGTAGGATGGTTGGTGGAAACTCTGAGGATGTTGAGGAATGGAGTGAGGAAGAACCCCCCAGTAGGAAGAAGAAGAAGTTCCTGTAGATTAGAGGTTTCTAGTGAAGACTCTTAAATCCATAGAAAAGAGAACCATGGACTCCAAGCTTGACTTGCCTACCTATGATGGGAAGATGGACCCGGATGCTGCTATGGAGTGGGTGGATGCCCTCTCAATTCTTTGATTGTGAAGATATCCCTAAGAATCAAAGGATAAATATTTCCAAGTCAAGACTCAAGGGCTCCACACTTACATGGTGGAACTTCACTCAAGATGATAGGGTGAAGAGTGGAAAGAAACAAACCACCACTTGGAAGAAGATGGTGAGCAAGGTTAGGGAAGCATATGTCCTTGAGGACTATGAGGTCCAACTCCACAAGAGAAGGATGGGTTTGAGACAAAAGGAAATGTGTATCTCATCATATACTGGAGAATTTTAGAGGCTTGGAATGAAGTCCAAGAGGACAGAACCAAAATGTAATAAATATGCAAGATACATGAAAGGTTTGAAGATCTACATTCAAGATGAACTAAGTTTAACCAGCCCTACAACATTACAACAATATTTTCAATTGAATAGTGGTAAAATTGAATCACCTCTATTCAATGTAATGTATGGGGGAAATATGAGATCCACTCCTAAATCCAAATTCCCAAAGGAGAGATCCAATTTGATCAACCAAAAGGTTAATGCACAATCGAATCAATCTATGGAGAATATGAAAGAGCGAGAAAAACCCTATATTTCCCTATGGAGAATTATGCTTGAAATCTAAAATAATTGAAATACAAGTACTAACCTCAAAATAGGGAAAATCTAGAAAATGCCAATTTCTGATGTCTGTGTGCACTTTCAAGCAATTTTGCAACCTATTTCGGACTAGAAATGTCAAGACGAAGAAAACCCAGAATGTTAAGAATGGGAACACTAAGAGGGAGGGTGAATCAGTGTTCACTATATTTTAACTTTTCACTTTAATCTGAATACTGAATTATAAATGCTTAAGTATTAAATTAAACATTCACATAAACATGAAACATGAAATCAACACATGGCACCAATATGGTTACGGGGAAACCCAAATAGGTAAAAACCCTGGCGGGACTTGATACCTACTAATAATCTACACTAGTGTTTTGTGATCCTTGTTAGAAGATCCTTTACCTTGTTAGGAGTAGGTTTACAATGCTTTTAGTATAGTAGACCTTGTTAAGGGTCAGACCCTATTAGGAGTCTTTTATAATGATCCTTGTTAGGGGAGTGGACTCACTGTCCTAGAGCTCACTGCTCAAATGATGAAGGCTACAACCTTTTGAATCAGATACACACTATATCTACAAGTAAATTGTCATTGTGACACTGCTTGTCAGATTAGTTCCTTTGGTGCATTGATTCTTTGACCTCTTACAAAGATCTAATACATCATATTATCTCTTTGCATACCTCTACTCTTCTTCTCACAACTCTATTTCCACTTCCATACCGAATACAATGGGTGCACCTTATATTTATGTGCTCATACCAATTATACAATTAGGTCAGCCCTATAACTAATTACAAATAATGCTTCCAAATGAATTGTCTTAAGTGTGCTTACAATTATAAATATTTTAGAAACCTAAATACAATGGGCACATAGCCTCTACAACATTAATTTACAATTGTAAACCAAAATAGTCACTATCGGCTCTATGCTCTATTCTCTATTGGCACACACTGGCTGTGCAACTTCAACTGACTATAACTTTCACATCTTTGCATATCTACTTATGCACTCTTAGACTAAGCATAATTATAGTCTAAGAACCTTAAATTCTAGGGGACATACCATAATTCATTCATACACATGGGCGTGGGTGCTCTGAGCTGCAGGAACTCTGTATGTTGTACAGTCTTCAACACTTAACTGATTTATGATCTTTACACTTAGTGCGCTAACTCCAAACTTCTATATGACTTTTTTGCAATAATTAAAACACTATATCTATTCATATACTTTAGTATAGACAACTTTCCAACAATCTCCCCCTTTGTCATTGATGGAAACAAAGGAATATGGCCAAGTCTCTAACTAGTCCTTTACACAAAACTTTTGACTTCTATACATTTATACATACTCTTATATCTCCTTATACATCTTATATACTCCATATTCTATACAACTCCCCCTTTGACATTAATGAAAAAGGTGCATCAAAAAACATTATCTATATACACTTACTAAGGAAAAACATCTAGATATGCAACCTTGAGTTGCTGGATCTCCTTCTTCCAAAAGGTTATCAGAGAATTGACTATCTGTAGATGGGTGCATAATGCATATTGAAGCTTCTCCATCTTCTCCAATTCTATGCTCGAACCTTGATCATAGGTTATCATGGTCGCATCAATCTCCTTTATGTCTTGATTGAGAATGTCTAGTGATGGTGCAAGAGCATTCCTCAATTGAGTCTATCTAGACCTTATCTTCTCCATTTCTTTCTATGCCTTCTCAATTATGTCCAACTGACCTTGATAGAAATTTTTGCACATGTTTACATAAGTGGTTGTGTCTAGTACTGAAATCTTCACCTTCTCAATCATTGCCTCTGCATCTTTGATCTTCTTAAAATGGGCATCAGTGAACTTATCTTGATCCATGGATTCTGCAATGACTTTCCTTCCTTGATCTACAAACTCCTTCAATGATGCCTGACCAGACTTAAGAGAGTTCAAGTCTAGTGAAAAATTACTCATTAGTTCATTGAGTCTCTTCTTTAAGTATTTCTCCTCAGCTTCTATGGCCATAGATTCTTCTAGGCTTGAAAAATTTACCTTGAACTAAGAGATGATTGTGCTCACATCATCAACTGAATGTACATGTACCATTTTCTTATCCTCTAGTAGCAAACTATTCAAAATATTTACCGATTCCACCAGGAGAGGATTCCTTATTACTTGCTTCTCCTTCACCTTCTCCATAGCTAGGTTGTTGAACTCAATCAGGTCTTCTTCCTTCCAGGAGTCCAAACTGCTAGTGTCAGGTGTGAAAATTGACAAAAATACTAAGGAGGGAGTGATGGGAGTGCTATCCATCACCTCTTGCTTCATCTTGACCAAATCAATAGAAGATTCATCTTTCTTTTCTACCTCTACTCCCTATTTCTTTTTTTCTTCTTTCTCATCAAATATATTTTCTATGATTACTTCTTGTTGAGTGGGAGGGGTATTGTTGCATAAGATTTATGCTTCCTCAAACTTGTTCAACTCCTTATCAATAGCTGCCATGGCTATTTTCACATTATCTATGATAATTGTACTGTCTTTGGGTGATTTTTTAATAGGCATAGAATGAACTACTTCTGTTTGAGTTTCTGCTATGGGCGATGAGTCCTGAGGACCTATTATTGGTACATTAGTGGGCTTTGCCACTTTATCTTCCTTGATGGGTGCATGAGTGATGGGCGTAGTGGGTGGTTTGATCTATTGTTCCAACAACACCTTCTCAAAGGCCTTCTCTATTTCTTTTGTTATCAACTCATAATATTTGTTCATAATGTGAAGAGTTCTCATCTTTTTTCTAAGGTGTGGCTTCACCAAATTCAATATCAGATCCACTTCTTCTTTAGAACATACAGGTAGAGTGTCTTCTAGCACTTTTTCCCTAATCCTTAGGTCTTCTTCATTTGCTTGTCTTTTAAGGTTTTCTAGAATGTCCCATACATTATTTGATATTTCTATTTTTAATTCAAGAACTATCTTCTTGAAATTTATCATATGTTTGATAATCATACCATGAATTTCAGACTTATCAATCTCACTTATATGATTCATAGAACTTCCCTATTTGATCAATTCTTCCCTCATCAATAATTCTAGAGCTCAAAACTTTAAGGCTAGGCCTGAATCCTACCTTAGGAGGTGCTTGAAAGTTTTTCCTGCTCCTTAATGCTCATGAGGATGGATGACTAGTGCTTTCTTCTTTCTTCCTCTTGAATAAAGGCTTATACTCCAGAGGAGTATCTTTGGGTGCAGAAGGAGTATTATCCTCTTTATCCTTCTGACTGTCATCTTTCTCAATTTTTATCTTTTTCACCATGGGATCTTCTTGTTCTTCTACTATGCTCTTCAATTCTAGGGAAATCTCCTCATCCCTTTCTTTATCAAGGTCTTCTTGTGATACACCATTTATTCTTAGGATCTATGATGTGACCTTTGCAACCTTTCTCTTTGTTGTAGCACTATTCAGCTTAGCATCAAATTCTCTAGTCTTTTCTTCATAGGTTTCCCACCTAGGCTCATTGACATCCTTAGGGGCTGAAAGTAGTACCTGTGCATAAAATTCAAGAACTTGTTCTTCAACCTCATACCCAAGTGGATGAATCTACTTAGTCCTAGGTTCCACAGCTTCCATACATGTAGTATCAATCTCCACCATTAAGCATATTGTATCCTTATACTTCTCTACAATATTTTTAGGAATCCTATACCAAATCTATATTCTTTCTCTAAAAGTCTTCAATTCCAGGGTAATTTAATCTCTAAGTGTGCTTTTTGTGGATGCCTTGTTAGATATTTGTGGCATGGTAGGAATGGACTTGTCTAGATACAAGTTTGAAACTTTTCCAACTATATGAATGTACATATAGATGATTAGGGACCCAAACCTGAATACCTTAGTCTTATCATGTTTTATGGCTTTGATATTGTCTATTAACTATGTGCACAAGATCTCACACAAGTTGAACTCTTCATCTTCTTGCACAAGACGGATGGTTGCTAGAATAGTGCCCGCAGACACACTATTCATCCTACTAGTGTGCTGAAATTTGTAACCCAATATCATTGATATCAACTTGATGTCTAGTTTCTCTATAGGCTCAATGGTCATGCCGTCCTTATCACTTCTGGATTTACACACTTGCTCCACCATTTTCCTGACATCCTTACCCATAGGAAGGATGGTGCCTATCTTAGAAAGGCCTATCATCTCATGAATTAGGTCTCCTATTATTCTTACTAGTACATCTCCAATCCAAAACAAGTCATCATGGATTCTGCTCAATAATATCTTAATCTATTCAGTTTCATAGAATTCATATGTCATGGCATATTCAATAATGGGGTGATTATTACATTTGGTGTATTCATCCATGAAAATTTTGTCTATTTTTAACATTGTGTCCATGTGCACCCTTAACCTATCTAGTCCAACAAGTTCCTTCTAATAATAGATGTAAGCCCTTATGTCTGCTACATGCATCATCCCCATCGATGTGTAGGAGAATGCTCACTCTAAATCATCTAGGGTTGATTTAAATGGGTGCCTCTTGAAAAAATACCTCTTCTTCTCAACAACATCAAAAACAATAGGAGTGGCCATGACTTACTTGATATTCTCTTTCCAAATGATCTCTGAGATGTTCTGACGGCTTCCGAATTGGCACAACAAGCTAGGGTTTCTAAAACCAATCAAATGTACTACAATTACTGATAGCTCAATCTCCAAATCTTCACAACAACTTCCAAGGCTCAATCTTCTCTCCAATCACTCTGAATATGAATGCAATGAGTGAACAAATAACTTTCTATGTACTTAAAGTAAGAAATTCTCCATTAACGCAACTCGCGTAAATAGGTTGTCACTTCAAATTTTCAAACTCAAGTTCCACTAAAAATCATCATGTGCACTCTTGCACAAAGGTTTCTATACACTCCAAAAGCTTAACTCCAAAGGCTCATACTCTGAGGATGAGTATACCAGCCACGTAGGGGTCTATAGCTAAATTAGCTCCCCCTATGACCCTGAGGGCCATTTATGCAGATGTAGAGGTTGCGTCCACTTGGGATGCATCCAATACACTCTCAAAAACATTTTCCTTCTTTCCTTCTGACCAAATCAAGCTCACATCTTCTAAGGCCTTCACAAACTTGACTTCTACTTCAGGATCCAAAACTGGTTCTTCGATCTTTTTAGGGCTTTCCTAACCTTGTGCCCTTGATCTACAAAACTTTGAGATATGTCCAACCTTGTTATAGGTGTGACAAATCATTGGAGGTCTATTATTCCTTGATGCATTGACATGAGTCACCATTTTGTATGTTCTAGCTAAGTGACCATTATAGTTACATATCTGACATGTAACATTCTAAGAACTTCTAACATTTGTCTGATTCTAAATCCTTTGATCATGTTGAATCCTGCTCTTCTTACTAGTCTTACAATTTATTGCTCTATGACCAAATCTATTACATGTATAACAGAAACCATTAAAAGGTTTTACCTCTGTACAGTTCCTTGCAATGTGTCCATGCTTGTCACATGCAAAACAGGTGCGTTCTATAGGCTTGTGCTCATTCCTAGGAGGACCACCATTGTCTTTGGTTTGATCTTTAGACTTCTTATTATCAGTGGAGTTTTTTTGTGAATCCTTTCTTGCTTACATACTGTCAATCTAATTGTGTGCTTCATTGTATCTGATACAGCTAGTATCTCCTTTGATTCTTCTTGCATACAATTGTGATTCTACCAATTCAGAACTGGTGTGTAATTTGGCTATATGATCCTTTGACTTTTTTAATTTAGACTCCAAGATTTCTTTGTTGTTTCTTAGCTCCAAGATTTCCATGTTTGCTTGCCTTAGTTCTTCATTCAGCTGAAGGTTCTCTTTGATCTATCCATCACAGACTTCCTAATTATTTGATTATTAGTCAGCTTATCATCAAACTCTTAAAGTTGTTCTTTCAAGGACTTATTTTCTTCATTCAACTTCTTGATTTTTTCTTCAAGATCATTGCTAGAGCATCCTTTCAAATCCTTTCTTAGTCTTTTGATAACTAATTGAGCATTGCTAACTTTTTCTTTTAGTTCTTCAATTTTTCTTTCCGAATTGTCTATGTCTTCAAGAGCTGCTTCAAGATTCTTCTTCAAATGTTTCATATCTGCCTTGTCCATGATCTCCTCAAGTGGTTAAACTTTTGTGCTGAGCACCAGAGCTCTGATACTAATTGTTATGAATGGGAACACTTAGAGGGGGGGTGAATTAGTGTTCACTGTATTTTAACTTTTCACTTTAATTTGAATACTGAATTATAAATGCTTAAGTACTAAATTAAACATTCACATAAACATCAAAAATGAAATCAACACATGACACCAATATGGTTACAGGGAAACCCAAATAGGTAAAAATCCCGGTGGGACTCGATACCCACTAATAATCTACACTAGTGTTTTGTGATCCTTGTTAGAAGATCCTTTACCCTATTAGTAGTAGCTTTACAATGCTTTTAGTATAGTAGACCTTGTTAAGGGTCAGACCCTATTAGGAGTCTTTTATAATGATCCATGTTAGGGGAGTGGACTCACTATCCTAGAGCTCACTGCTCAAATGATGAAGGCTACAACCTTCTGAATTGGATACACACTATATTTGTAGGTGAACTGTCACTATGACACTGCTTGTCAGATCAGTTCCTTTGGTCCGTTGATGCTTTGAACTCTTGCAAAGCTCTAATAAATCATATGCTCTCTTTGCATACCTCTACTCTACTTCTCACAACTCTATTTCCACTTCCATACTGAATACAATGGGTGCACCTTATATTTATGCGCTCATACCAATTATACAATTAGGTTGGCCCTATAACTAATTACAAATAATGCTTCCAAATGAATTGGCTTAAGCATACTTACAATTATACATATGTCAAAAAACCTAAATATAATGGGCGCATAGCCTCTACAACATTAATTTACAATCGCAAACCAAAATAGTCACTGTTGGCTATATGCTTTGTTCTTTGCTGGCACACACAGGCTGTGCAACTTCAACTGACTGTAACTTTCACATCTTTGCATATCTACTTATGCACTCTTAGACTAAGCATAATTATAGTCTAACAACCTTAACTTCTAGGGCACATACCATAATCCATCTATATGCATGGGTGCAGGTGCTCTGAGCTACAAGAACTCTGTATGCTATCCAGTCTTCAAAACTTAACTGATTTCTAATCTTTACACCTAGTGCGCTGACTCCAAACTACTATATGAATTTTTTTCCATAATGACAACACTATATCTAGTCATATAATTCAGTATAGACAACTTGACAACACATAAATCTTTTGTCTTTTCGATGGCAAGTAGTCTTTGACCCACATAAAAGGTTAAAGGCTACATTCTTTATTTGAAGGTTGATTCTGACTTTGTTCATAGATCTCAAAAGTTCACCGAAAAGGGTATCCAAATCCGCTCTCAGATCCAAAATTTTGCACTTGTACCTACAAGAAAAGGCGGGTTTTGTTTGTATGGGGGGTTTGCCTTGGCCAAACCCCAATTTAGGAATTAACCTTGAAATTGAATTGAAATGTAGTATGCAGTGGGTGACCCCACAATAGTGGGTTACACTTTTTTAGAGATGCTGATTTTTGCTGAAATAATAGATTTTTAATAAAATATGATGATTTAAGCCTTGAGAGGTTCCATTTGAAGGATTTCATTAAAAACGGTTAGCTCAAAGCCTCTTAGATAAAAAAGAAACATTGATATAACATCTATACTCGTCATTCATACCTATAATGGAGTCTCCTTCGCACCTATTAAAATGCTAACAAAAAATCACTTCAAATTTATCTTTTGAAAAATCAAATGAATCCATTTCAAAAAACTATCTATGTAGTAAGGTACTACTGAGAAAAATATTTCCAATGATTATAATGTTAATATATGTTAATTTTATAATGACTTTGTATTTTTAGTTTTACTAAACATAGATATTTCACTATATGTCTACCTCTATGTTTGACGCTTATGGAAAAATAGTAAATGAGAGAAAAAAAATTCTAAAAAATAGCTATGCCCTAAGTATTGAAGTTGTCTTTCTATCAAAAATAATAAAAATGAAATTGGACAAATACACGACAAGTTATTAGCTATGTAGTCAAGGTATGTCAAAATTACAGTTTAGTCAACTTCAAACATTGATAAAATATGAAATAGTCATGATAAATTCATCAAACCAATTGCCCTCTGTATGGATGTTAAAAAACTAAATTCAAAAGAATCACATTGATATCTATTTTAGAAAAAAAGTTATGCTCTATGAAAACAATGTAACTCTTTGAAAATGACATTTTCAGCAACATACCAATTTTCGTGGGAGAAAAAAAAACCACTCAAATAAATTCAAAAATAAAAATAAAAAATATATTTAGAATCTAGACAAAAAATCCTAAAAGACTCTAATTTAATTCGTCTTTTGATTTTAAATAGTTTAACAACAATATGCATCCGAATCTGAATTTTGTTTTTAAAATGTAGAGCTCAGTGTCTGTTTAGGCAAAAAAGTGTAACCCACTATTGTGGGTTCATCCATGCATAAACAAAGCAAATGAAACAATTCACCTCACTTATGTTGAAGTCCTTGTAGAGGATTTTAATCCTCAAATCCACAAGTAAGAATGCTTCAATGGATGTAGAATGAATGTAGGATGTCTCAAATCAACGACATTTGATCTTCAACACCAATCTTGAATTGATCTTTGCATATAAGGAGGCTTGGATGAATGTAGAAGGATGGATCTTCAAGGGGGCTCCAAAGAGATTAAATCCTTCAATGGCTAACAATAGGTCTCCTTGATGGATGAATGCTTGAACACTTGAATGCTTGAAGGCTTCCTTGAATTCACTTGCTTACACTTGAGAGCTCACTCATGAAATTGCTTGAGAAACGCGTTCTCATGAAACTTGATGGCTTCATGGAAAAAGAAGATGATTGAAATGAGAGAGGAAGGCCTGCTTTTATAGGGAACTAGGGCACAATCTTCTAGAGGGGCCACCTTGGAGAATTAAATCCCAATTAGGTCCTAACCTTTAGAAAATCATACCTAGATTAAATGCAATTTAAAGACTTACCATTCTGAAACCTAAAATGGCCGACCTGGAGGCGAGAAAACAAATATCCTTGAAAATCAGACACCCAAAAATCAAGGAAATTTGAAATCTAGACAAGGGGTCAAGGATGAGCTTGACTCTAACCTAGGTCAGGGTTGAGGTAGATCCTGACTAGGTCAGGGTCAAGGTCGACTTTGACCTTGTGGTAAAAAACCTTAGGATCCTGACCCAGAATGCTAGGAAATGCAGATATGAAGTGAAAATTAGGAGCAGAGGAAAGAAGAACAAGGGGAAAAGTCAGATACATGCAAAGACCCAATCAAGGTGCTTAACATGGATGTAGAACACTTACTCAGAGGGCTAAATGATCTTATCATGGAAGTGCTTCCATTTTAAGGTGATACATTAAGCCCCCACTTTAGCAAGAGTATGGACTTGATGCAAACTCTTGGTAAAGGAGATCAAAATGAAAAGATAATCTTATCGTAATCCAAGGGACAAAGAGAAACCTTAAGCCCCTAGGGACTCAAGTCTTCGTCAAATCCTAGATCAAAATAAGAGAGACATCTTTAGAGAGATAAAGAAAGGGTGTGATTACCTCACCCAATGAGAACTTATGTCCCATTGTGAACCACACAAGGAAACATCGCAACTGGAAAGATGGAATTGAACCACCTAGTGAATCTATCTACTTACTAGTCAACCCATCAAGGATTCACCCTTAGGAATATTCTATTCCATAAGAATAAAACCAAAAAACAAAAGAGATCCAATCTTAAGGACACCTTCAACCTTAAGGGATCAAAATGTATGTATATTTGAAACTGGAGGGCCAAAGAGATCTTGAAATATAAATCCATGCTTTAAGGATTAGTTACTAATCCAAAAAGGGAGAAAAAGTATCTTGAAAAATATGTGTGTGTATCAAAAAGTGTGTGTGTGCAATAGGTGATTAGAGTATATGCCCCCATGTTAAAGTCATTGCTGACACTTTAACTAGAGCAATGGCTTTAACAAAAACATAAACAACTCCAATGATTACATTTCCACATCGAGATGCCCCCAGATGAAGACAAATCAAGGGAAATATCACAGAAACATACAAAAAACACAAAAGGGATCTACCTACCATGGGGTCAATATGATCATAAGATAATATATATATGATATTATTGCAAATGAATTGACATCATTCCCCAAAGAAAGTAGAACTACGATCACAAAGGAGTAAAGATCACATAAGATATAAGGAGAATCTTTTTGGACCATAACATGGAGACCAAAAAGAATTAGTGCTACCATATATTGAATCCAAGTATATTACACAAGGAAACATTTACGAACAATAACACAATTACAACATAACATTGAACAACGCATAGAAGAATAGAGATACATATAGAGGAATTTGAACAATAGTTTTGATTCCTTTATCACCTTGTACCAACTGAGTAACAAGGATCATATAAAATAATCTAACAACATTTAGCAAACACATTACGGGACAAGCACAGTACATTAGGAAAACACACAACAAAGCTACCACGAAGGACAAGCTGATCAAGCGTGCCGCCTACTTTCCCCATCTCATTGTATATCATTTAGGGAAGGTGGGTAACTCGCAAGAGGGACTATATCCAACATAGTAGGAATGATAGCTAGTTCCAAACAAGGATCCTCTTGAGAACCACAATATTAGACACTAGGTGTAAGAGTTAA
This sequence comes from Chamaecyparis obtusa, assembly GCA_027943335.1. Lineage (NCBI taxonomy): Eukaryota > Viridiplantae > Streptophyta > Pinopsida > Cupressales > Cupressaceae > Chamaecyparis > Chamaecyparis obtusa. The sequence continues at coordinate 50,486 of BSBK01010768.1, read as the reverse complement.
TTGTGATGAAAGCATATTAGGTAAATCAATGTCAATGTCAATAGTCTCATATTCATCATTAACATCATTAGTATCATCAAGAGTATCTTCTTCATCCAAATTAATCAAAATAGGATCTAAGATACAAATAGAATCATCATAATCATGCATATTAACATCATTATTAGTAAAAACTTCTAACCCATCATGCATAGTCTTATCCAAAGAAGGTAGAGATCTTTGAAGAATAAAACTACGAGTTTTAGCAAGAGCACAATGCTTTTTACGATGTTCATTAGAAGATTGATTACATTTTGATTTATTTGAAATAGGTTGAGAACTAGGAACAATCATAGGATCTTTCATAGGTTCTTTAGGAAGATCAATAGGATTATCAACAATAGGAGGAACAAACATGGTATCTTTCATAGGTTCTTTAGGAAGAGCGATAGAAGGAACTTGATTAACAAAACTAGAAGCCATAGTTAAAGGAGGTATAGAAGGTGTAGGAAAAAGACCATGATTAAGATCCATAGGAGGTATGCTTAATTCAAGAATCTTATGATGTTTATAAGCTTGATATGAATGGAAAAGATTATCAGGTTGAGGAGGACATGAATTAGGTAATGAAGGCCAAAAGAAATCAAGAGCAGCACAATCTCTAGGCCTAGAAGGTTGATATAAAATATGATTAATCATCTTCACTTCTTCACCATGAATGAAATTAAGACACTTATGGATAGGTGAAGCAACAACATTCATGGCATTCAACCAAGGCAAACCGAGCTTAACTTGAAATTGATCGGAAGTAGGAACCACAACAAAGGTAGTGTTCACAATTTTTCCACAAAGTTCAACCGGTAAAGTAATAGAACCAAATGATGGATAAAGAAAACCATTACAAGTTTGAATCCACACATCTGATGTATCATAAGAATCATGTTGTAATATTTTCATAAAAAGATTTTCTTCAGTAATAACATTGACTAAGGATGTAGGATCAACAAGACAACCATGAGTAGGTTTCTGAGAAATCCTAGCATAAATGTAAAGGATACTATAAGGAGCTTTAATAGTGTCATAGTCATCAAAGGTAATCAAAAGTTCCCGAGGTCTTTTAGTCTTAGGTTGTTGTCGAGGTTTATGTTGAGTTTTCATTTTAGGTTTAGGTTTTGGTCGAGGTTGAGATTGAACTTGAGATTGAATCTGAGGTTGAGGTGGAGGTTGAGGTGGAGATACAAATTGACCAAAATGCTCCACTTGATTAACAACATGATTGAGATCATCCATCTTAGAGTCGTACATAATTTCTATAGCAGATGGTTGAGCAATGGTATTAGTATCATGCGTAGGTAAAGGATTTGTATAGATTTGAAGGTTTTGATTAGAAGGAGAGATAGCTTTATTTCCACTACCATCAAGATTATCAATAGATAAGGCATTAGATTCAATTAAGTCTTGAACCTTATGTTTTAAAGAATAACACTTCTTAGTATCATGACCATTCTGACAATGATATTGACAAAAAGCATTTTGATCAAAAGATTTAGAGGCAATCGTAATAGGTAAAAGAGGTCAAATATGAGGTAAAGTAATCATATTAGTAGTTAACAACCTATTCATAATAGCATGTAAAGATTTAAAAAGAGGATTAAATGTATGGTTTAATCAAAAAAGCAGTGGATGTAGAAGTCACATTGTGAGATGCAACAACAACTTGATCAGCAACTGCATTCGCTTGTTTGGTTATCTTGACATAGCTATTAAATTTTTGAAATCTTTTTGGATTAGGAGCAGCATCACTCTTATCAACTAGAACATAAGCCATTGGAGTGTTTCTCTCAAATTGACTCACTTGTAATTGATAATGATGAAGCAATGCACAAAGTTGTTGAAAAGAGGTAAAATCAGTAAGCAGAATCTTATCTCTAATATCTTTCTACAAATTTGAAATAAACATACATTGAATATCAATATCAGGAATAGGATACAAAATTTGAGAATGCAAATGCTTAAATCTACCAATAAATTCAGTTAATTTCTCTTTAGAACTTTGTTTACAATGCATCAAATTAGTCAAAGACACTTGTGGGCCAATGTTGTTTTGAAATTGTTCAATAAAGGCATTAATTAGCAAGTTTTGGAAAGGAATCAATAGAATAAGGAGGCAAGGAACAATACCATTGTAAGGCCTTGTCATGGAAGGTTCTAGCAAATAGTTTGGCTAAAATCCTATGGTCATGAGCATAATCACTACAAAGGATTTGGAATGTTTTAACATGATCAATAGGATCTCCTTTTCCATTATAATTCTCAAGATGAGGCATCTTGACTTGCTGAGGAACATGAGTATGAATAATATCCAAGGACAAAGGACTTCCCATGTCACATGTAGGGACACTAAACTTGTTTTGAGTTAAGGAAGTAAGTTGTTGTTGTAAGGATGACATAGTTTGATCCAAATTGATGATTGTTGAATCATTAAAGGAAATAGGAGGACTAGCAACATTAGACACACTAGGTAAAGTGTAATAAGTTGTAGGAATAGAAGACACAATAGGAGGAACACTAGGAACTACAGTTGGAAGCAAATTGGAATAAGTAAAAGGAACATTATGATATGAAGGTTGTGATGTAGGAAGGGACATGGGAGGAACACTCATAGGAATAGAGGGAAGCATCACAGTCACCAAAGAAGGAGTATAGGTGGAAATATTAGGTAAAGGATTAGAAGGAGGTTCAACACTAGTGATAGGAGGAATCAACCCTAAATCTTGAGCTTCTTGAGTTATGGGTTTAACATTTGAATGCACAAGTTGAGTAATACCATGCAAGAGGTTAACACCTTGATCACTATCATAGAGAACTTTCTTAAGAGCCTCTATAGCTTGAATAGAATCTTGATTATGGTTCTCTTGAATAAGCCAATTACCCATTTTATCAAGTTCAGTTGAAAGTTTTTGAACTTGTTCAAGAGGAACTCTTAAAGCGTCATCCTCATCATGAGATGAGTGACAAGAGTTTTTCTCCATAGTAGGATTAGAATCATGAAGAATCAAATTATCATCCGGGACCCTAAGGAAAGGAGAGGAAGATTCAGGATCAAAGGCACCCATGAGTCTATGACTTCTTCTAACTGGAATGGTATAAGTAGGACTAGTAGTAGTAAAGCTCATAAACCAATGCAATGCAAATGAACTAAACTAAGAACACATAAAGCATGAATATTTTTGTATTTTTGAAATCTAATTAGCATGCAAGGTTTAACACAAAGGAGAAATCTAATACTAATAAGATAAAAGGAAATCTAACACCAAAAAGAAAGAGAGTAAGCTAGTCGGGTTCACCAAAATGAATAGTGGTAAAATTGAATCACCTCTATTCAATGTAATGTATGGGGGAAATATGAAATCCACTCCTAAATCCAAATTCTCAAAGGAGAGATCCAATTTGATCAACCAAAAGGTTAATGCACAATCGAATCAATCTATGGAGAAAATGAAAGAGAGAGAAAAACCCTATATTTCCCTATGGAGAATTATGCTTAAAATTTGAAATAATTGAAATACAAGTACTAACCTCAAAATAGGGCAAATTTGGAAAATGCCAATTTCTGATGTCTATGTGTACTTTTGGGCAATTCTACAACCTGTTTCAGACTAGAAATACTGAGACAAAGAAAACCCAAAAAATCTTTTGTCTTTCCAACGGTAGGTAGTCTTTGACCCTCATAAAAGGTCAAAGGCTACATTCTTTATTTGAAGGTTGATTCTAACTTTGTTTGCAGATCTCAAAAGTTCACCGAAAAGGGTATCCAAATCCTCTCTTAGATCTAAAATTTCACACCTGTACCTACAAGAAAAAGGGGGTTTTTGTTTGTATGGTGGGTTTTCCTTCGTCAAACCCTAATTTAGGAATTAACCTTGAAAGTGAATTGAAATGTAGTATGCATAAACAAAGAAAATGAAACAATTCACCTTGCTTATGTTGAAGTCCTTGTAGAGGATTTGAATCCTCAAATCCAAAAGTATGAATGCTTCAATGGGTTTAGAATGAATGTAGGATGTCTCAAATCAATGGCATTTGACCTTCAACACCAATCTTGAATTGATCTTTTCATATAAGGAGGCTTGAATGAATGTAGAAGGCTGGATCTTCAAGGGGGCTCCAAAGAGATTGAATCCTTCAATGGCTAACAATGGATCTCCTTGATGGATGAATGCTTGAACACTTGAATGCTTGAAGGCTTGCTTGAATTCACTTGCTTGCACTTGAGAGCTCACTCATGAAATTTTTTGAGACATGTGTTATCACAAAATTTGATGGCTTGATGGGAAAAGAAGATGATTGAAATGAGAGAGGAAGGCCTCCTTTTATAGTGAACTAGGGCACAATCTTCTAGAGGGGCCACCTTGGAGAATTAAATCCCAATTAGGTCCTAACCTTTAAAAAATATACATAGATTAAATGCAATTTAAGGATTTACCATTTCGAAACCTGAAATGGCCGACCTGGAGGTGAGAAAACAAATATCCTTGAAAATCCGACACCCATAAATCAAGGAAATTTGAAATCTAGATAGGGGGTCAAGGATGAGCTCAACTTTGACCTAGGTCAGGGTCGAGGTAGATCTTGACCAGGTTAGGATTGAGGTCAACTTTGACCCATAAGGTCAACTTTGACCTTGTGGTCAAAAACCTCAGGATCTTGACCCAAAATGCTAGGAAATGTAGATATGAAATGAAAATCAAGAGTAGAGGAAAGCAGAATAGGAGGAAAAGCCAGATACATGCAAAGATCTAATCAAGGAAGTTAACATGACCCTAGGCCACTTACTTAGAGGGATAAACACTCTTATCATGGAAGTGCTTCCATTTTAAGATGATACATCAGTTATCATTGAAAGTAGAGGAGAAGTTCAAAAGAAAAAAAGAACAAGGAAGTAGGGGTAGGGGCAGAAATAACAACTTCAACAAAAAATTTAGAGGAAGAGGTAACTTGTGGAATAGAGGAAAATCTAGTAATAGTAGTATACCTTTTGATCAAAATCAATCAGAAAGGAATGAGAACAACACAAAAGGAAATTCCAAAGGTAGGAGACCCTTTGGTAGAGGAAGAGGGAATGGTCCCTTGAGATGTTATCACTGCAATCAGCTTGGACACCATGCTGGAAGATGTCCTAAGAAGGGTCACAATAATCAGGGAGAAAGGAGAACACAACTAATTCATGAAGACACCCAAGGTGACAATCCAAATCCTAGAGATCTAGACCCAAAAGAAGCATAAGTCTGATGATGAGGCAAACCATTTTGCAAGTACCATAGACCATGGAGGCATAACAAAGAAAGAACTTGTTCAGGAAAAAGATCAAGTGCTAAGGAAAGGTATGCAATTTACTTATTGATTCTGGCTCAACTAAAAATATGGTTTCTAAGTAAATGAAACAAAAGTTAAATTTGAATAAAATCCCTCATCCTTATCCTTATCATGTATCTTGGCTCACCAAAGAACAACAAACCTTGGTGACTGAACAAGCACTAGTAGAATTCTCCTTAGGGGACTATAAAGACAAATTCATGTGTGATGTCACTGAAATGGATGCTTGCCACCTCTTGTTAGGAAGACCATGGCAGTATGATGTGGATGCCACACATAACTACAGGAAGAATACTTACACCATTATAAAGGAAGGGGTCACCTACACCATGAAACCATTACCTGATCAATAAGCCAGTAAAGAGTCCACTGTGCTAGTCATCAATCAAAAGGACATGGAAAGGACATTGAGAGAATCAGATAGTGAAGGGTATGTGTTGGTTTTGAAACCTAAAGACAATGAAGTCTCCAAAAAGGTAGAAGCCATGCCAAGTGAAGTCCAAGGACTACTAGATAAATATACTGATGTAACCACAAATGAACTACCCTCTACCCTCCCACCCTTGAGAGATTTTACCCACCAAATAGACCTCATTCCTAGTACTTCACTACCTAATAAGGCACCCTACAAGTTGAGCCCTGATCAGAATGCTGAGATTTCAAGACAAATCAAGGAGATGTTAGAAAAAGGATTGATACAAAAGATTTTGAGTCCTTGTGTTGTCCCATCTGTCCTAGCACCCAAAAATGATGGCAAATGGAGGATTTTCATGGATAGTAGAACCATCAACAAAATCATAATCAGATATAGATTCCCTATTCCAAGGATAGAGGACTTACTAGACCAACTTGGAATTGCTGGTTACTTTTCAAAAATAGATCTTAAATCTGGTTATCACCAAATCATAATAAGGCTAGGAGATGAGTGGGAGATAGCCTTTAAGACAATTGAAGGATTATATTATTGGCTTGTAGTGCCATTTGGACTGAGAAATGCACTTAGTACATTCATGAGGCTCATGAATGAGATATTCTCTGATTTTATTGGGAAATTTGTTGTTATTTATCTTGATGACATTTAGATTTTCAGCAGCAGCAGGGAAGAACATATGAACAACTTGGAGCAGGTGTTGAGAAGACTTCATGATCACAATTTGATCATCAATTTGGAGAAGTGCACATTTATGCAAAAGGAACTCACCTTTTTGGGATTTTTCATATCCAAAGGAGCTCTAAAAATGGATCCAAGTAAAGTCGAAGCAATTCTCAATTGGTCACCTCCTAAGAACCAAAGTGATGTAAAAAGAATTCATGGTCTTGCCACATTTTATAGAAATTTTATTAAGAACTTTAGTCATGTGTGTGCTACAATGTTGGGTACAATCAAAGGTGGTAGGAAAACTAAATGTGTTTGGACATAAGAGGTTGATGATGCTATTCAATATTTGAAAAATAGGGTAGCACAATATCCTATCATAATTTTACCTAGTTTTAAGAAGGTCTTTACTATGGAAACAGATGCAAGTAACCTAGTAATTGTTGTTGTCTTAAGCCACGAAGGGAAATCCATAGCATTATTTTTTGAAAAATTAAATGATGCAAAGAAAAGATACTCTACTTATGATATTGAGTTGTATGATGTATTATAGGCCCTAAAGAATCGGAGGCATTACCTCCTCCCTAAGGAATTTGTTGTCTACACTGACAACCATGCTCTAAGTTTCCTGAACTCTCAAGAGAAGCTTAGTGTCAAACACATCAAATGGATCCAGAGAAATTATAGTCTTATACCTTCACAATAAAGAACAAGAAAGGACAAACAAACAAAGTTGGAGAAGCCCTCAGTAGAAGAGTGGATTTAGTGGAAGAAGTTTAGTTGTCAAGCATGCGGATTGAATCCTTGAAACACCTCTATGTTGGTGATTCAGATTTTGGTGAAGCCTACAAGGTTTGTACTACTCTCTTTGACAGATATCATATTGATTTTACAGAATATCTGATCCAAGATGGACTTTTGTTTAAAGGTGCTAAACTTTGCATCCCAAAATATTCTATGAGAGCCAATATCATAAAGGAGAAATGATGTGGAGGTATGAGTGGTCATTTTGGCATAGACAAGACCATAGAATTGGTGAAAAGAAGTTACCATTAGCCCAAGATGATTCTTGATATTAATAAGTTTGTTCAGTCTTGTACAATTTGTCAACAAGCCAAAGGTGTCACTAAAAACCAAGGACTATATCAACCTTTACGTACCAATACCTTCTAGGCCATGCAAGTCAATATCAATGGACTTTATCATGGATTTACCAAGAACCAAGAAGGGATTTGATAATATTTTTGTCATTGTGGATAGGTTCAACAAGATAGCACACTTTGTCCCTTGCAAGAGCACCAATGATGCTTCTCACATTGCATAACTCTTTTTCAAGGAAGTGGTTAGACTTCATGGACTACCAAAGACTATGGTTTTAGATAGGGATGTTAAGTTCCAAGGACACTTTTGGAGGAAACTCCATAATAAATTGGATACAAATATGACATACAATTCACTATATCATCCCCAAATAGATGGCCAAATAGAAAGAGTCAATAGATCCTTGGGAAATCTATTAAGGTGTCTTACCAAGCAACACTCACAAAGTTGGGATGTCATCTTGCCCCAAGCTGAATTTGCATTTAATGACTCCATCATTAGATCTAGTGGAAAGAATCCTTTCCAAATAGTTTATGGAGTACATCCGAAAGGAACATTGGACCTTACTAATCTACCTTCTAATTTCAAAATCAATTCCCAAGGAGAAGACTTTGCTCAATTCATTTCACAAGTGCATAATGAAGTGAAACAAATAATCAAACATACCACTCTCAAGTACAAGACAAATGCAGATAAGAGGAGAAGGGAGGTCCATTTTCAAGTAGGGGATAGAGTATGGGCTTACCTCAGACTAGAAAGACTTCATAAAGGAAAACATACCAAGCTTCACATGAACAAAATAGGCCCATGTATAGTCCTTCATAAGATGGGTGAAAATGCATATGAGATATCTCTTCCCCCTACACTCTTTAATTATCCTATCTTTAATGTCATAGATCTTACTCTTGTTAAAGGTGATGCAGGTACCTCTAACATACATGAAAATGTTGATGCCTCTCTGGATGACACCTATGTTAAAACTCTTCGACCAAGCATGCCAGTTTAGTTAGACAAGATCCTTGCCACTAGAGAGTGGAAGAAGACCAGGAATCATACTTACATGCAGTACTTGGTTAAGTGGAAGGGACTCCCTGATCTAGATGCCACTTGGATGATAGATGATCACATCACATCACATGGCTCAACCTTGGATCTCCTCAACTGAAGCAGGAACTTGGGCTCTAATTCTCATGGGGAGTATGGTGCAGGAGCACCTTCTCCTAGCACATAAAGCCCTATGAAGATTGAAGACACTTGATACCAGTGCACTCTTGTTCCAAAGGGACACAAAGCATCTTCAAGTTAAGGTCTTAGTGTTAACAAATCACTTAGACCCATTAGTAGACCTAGTTCCAAGTTTGGACACTTATGAGCCACTTGGTACACTATGGTCATGGGATCTCTAAGTGGTTGTTCTTAGGATAGTTTAGTATCTTCGGATGGTTTTCTAATAAGATAAGTTTGTTAAGTGTTTAGATGAGTCACATTTCTCATTAGTTGAAAAGTTGCAAATGTTGCTCAAATGCAACTTTGCTTAGATTAGCAACTTTTGAAAAGTTTCTTGTAACTATTCCCCCAATGGCTAGGTGGTTTAAATTGTTGTAAAACTATTGGGGATGGGCTTCATATCCCTCATAGGTGGGTGGAAGGGAGAACAATGTAATTTGGCTCAAATAAATAAATATTAAATTGTTTTCCTGCACTTCTAGATGACACTAGTGAATTTTACAGCCATGTACGAGTATGATCCTACATAAAACTGATTTGGTTTGATTCTCCTATGAACTGGATTTTGAATGCAAGTGGTTTGAGGCAAAGATATTACCTACAACTCTAGATATCGGGATTTTTTTCTCTGCAACTCATTTTGGCTTCTTTTCAAGGGTTTTTCACATTGTTTGGTTTGTCTGAAGCATTTCCACCATCGGAATTGGATAATCTCTGGTGGAAAGATTCCTTGTAAAGTGATTTCAATGATTCTTTAGGTATTTTGTGCATTGATGTAGGGAGATGGCCATTTGAGTGAGCCCTAGGTGTATATCCCTATGTATGCACAAGTTTTGTGAATGCACACTAGTGCATAATTCTTGAACAGTCAAGCACCAAGGCCTCAAACTCAGGATTTAGTTTTTTTTGGACATCCCCTAGATGTTCCATTTTTTTTAAAGAAAGGATGTCATTGTTTATGTGTACTTCCTTCTTTAAGGGAGGCCTAATTCATCCCTCTAGCCTACCTTCAACCATTCAAAACCAAGCCTTATGTAGCACTTCAAGTCTTGGTGCTCTTGGAACATATGTATCTTTGAAAAGGGTATTCAAATCTTGGATTCAATCCCTGGGTTGTTTGTTATTTTTCTAAACTAAAATGATGGGTATGCCGAGATAGGGCTACTAGCCTTTTGATTGGTTTGATTTACTAAGTGCATTAAGGGGCCACAATCACCCTGGTTAGGTACACAAACCATGTCCATTTTAGTCTCCCCTTATTATCCAAGACCTCCATAGGTTTTTGTGAAAGCTTATAAGCCTTATAGCCATTTTCTTCACCTAGACTAGTGACTAGGATTCTTATAGGCACCTCCATCATATGGATCTATCACTGATGTTTGCCACTCATAGGTTCATGGGAGATGTTGTAGTAATGTTTGACATCCACGTTTAAGGGTGTGAGAGTAAGGGTGGCCACTCTACATAAAGAGTTAAGAAAATCAGTATTCAGGCCATTTACCACTAACACTTGCATCAAAATGCAAACTATACTAGGAGAAATATGAACAACAACAATAGTTAGAAAGAAAGTTGCAGTAACTTGGAGGAAATTGAATTCGTTAAAGCTACATATCAAGTGAGAACACTTTGTATATCCCAAAGCATTTAAGCATCAAATTTCATGAAATATGTATTAGCATAAGCATCAGAATAGTATAGAATTTAGAGTAAGTTGAATTAAGCCTTGCGAAGTTAATATGATCTAGTATATGATATAAGGAAGCTATGGTTAAGAGCGCATGAATTTATGAACATGTATGTGACCACATGAAAAGAATGAAGTTTTGTAGGTAACCAGGAACAACTTTTGGCATGAATGCACTTAAGAATTTAATGCGATAACCTTATCTTGAAAGATTTGAAGGATACAAGCAAATTATTGACATCAGTTGATCATTCAAGTGTTTACAAGTGTTATAGAGAGCTAGCCAATGGACATTAAAATAAGTTTGCAAGATTTGGAGATAGTTTCTTTGCCAGATCTACGTAAATCCCTAAATCATGATTCTGAGGTATTTAACTAAGTATTCATTATCAAAGCAGTTACATTTTTATAGAATCATGGATGCATCTCTAGTTCACAATATTAGAGACTTAGCTAGACCTAAGATACAGAAGGAACCATTAGAACTTTTAGAGGAAGACCCTAGTTTGGCTTTATCAACCATTCTAGATGGATTTTTACATTTGGAAGATGTGAAAGGATATCTAAAATACAAATTTGAGATAGTAGGAGATGGTAGTTTAGTAATGGAGTATAGTAAGATTTACAAACAAGACATGACCTACAAAGAAGGATTTGAACATTTAGGTCAAATGGATATCATTAAGTACACGTTTCACTATGAGTTTCAGAATGATGAATGGACCAAAATAATTTTGAGAAAAATACATAATGGAAAGTTTTGGTTGGATGATAGAGTTATAGAAATTACAACAGATCTTATACATGAGGTCACAGGACTATCTAAGCCAAGAGAAAATCCTTTGAATGAGAAAAATGTTAAGAAAAAAGTGTTGGACAACACCAAGTCTTCATATAATGGAAGAGGAATAGTTGTAAGCAAAATTGAACCAGATGATGTAAGATATGTATGTAAAATCTTGACTTCAAAATTATGTGCAAGTTGAAGGGAAGATGACATGGCATTAGACATGGTACATGTAGCCTATCTTATGTGTGTTGACAGAGTGGAAGTAAATATGTCTAAGATTCTGAGGATACAGTTGATTGAAAATATTGAAAAGATAAAAAAGACTAAGAATTCACAGTTTAGATTCTCATCCCTGATCACTTACATGTTTTTCCATTTTTTGAGGAGATTTCCCTACACCATTGGATCTGATTGGAATGATGGTATAAATTCAATGGATGGGATAAACAAGGTATACTTAAGATACCCCATTGATAAAGTAAATGAGAGTGTTACCCTTCTCATAAAGACCTTTGAGAATGAAATGAGAAGAAGATCAAGGCCATCTATTGTTGAGAAGTATAAAGATGAGATATGTTTCTTAGTAGATACAAACTTTACCTACATTGAAGTAGTTGAGCCAAGAATAGATTTTGTAGATCCTCTTAAGTATGAGGTATCTGAAGAAGAAATTGAAGCTTATGTGAGCAGGATACTTAAAAGAAATTTGGATGCCAAGAGTTCTAGATTTGGAACCTATGAAGATAACTTTAGTACAACACAATAATCACATGTGCATAAATTGGTAAAGAAGAGAGTAGATAGCACAATAAAGAAAATCATAAAGGATAAAGGCATGACCAAGCATGAATTTTTCATTGCAAAGAAGACAGTAAAAACAATTAAGGATATTGGATAGAAGGAAGTGTTGTTAGGTCCACCCTTGACAACCCATGCAGCCTTTGCTGAAGATATTCAAAATATTGATGAAGACATTGTAGAATTGGATGTGACAGAAGTAAGAAAATCCACCAGATCCACATCTTCTACACCGACTAAGAGAGTTAAAGAGATGACAAGTGGAATGGGAAAGAGATAGAAAACCATCTTTACTCCAATATAAAAAATAAGGACTCCATTTGAACCATGAAGAGGCAAGCAACAACAAGAAGTAGTGGAAGCCTAAGATAGACAAAGTGAACCCTTTAATCATAAATGAAGGGGATTTCACCAAATTAAACAAGTATTATGAAATGTATAACAACTTTGAGAAGATGAATCTTGAAAATTCAGTTGTCAAACACATGATTCTTGTTGACAAGAAGTTTGAAGATATAAAAGGCAAGATTCTAGATAACTTTTATGAGAAGTTGATAAAGAGGAAGAAGAGAGCTATAGAAGAGGACAAAGGCATAAGAGAAAGGTATGTGAGGGAGCTTTGTGAGATTAAGGATGAAGATCACTTCGGAGAAATCATGAAGAACCTTAGCACGCATTTGAGAAGGAAAAGAAGGAAAGTTTTGATAATGGGAGGAAATTATGAGGAGATAAATAGAGAAATTGAGGAAGTGGTTGTAAAGGTAATGACCTCTAGATCGGGAGAAATATTCAGTCAATTTGAACAAGCAATAGAAGAAGAACCAAAAACTAAATCATCAATAGTTCTGCCACCCTCCATCAACATTGTTGATGATTCTATGAATATTGAAGGCATTAAAATCACCTTAGATAGAGAGGAGAACCCATTTGATGACCAAGCAGTCGATGTTGGTAATTTAATAGAAGTTAATGAGTAGAAGGATGAAGAAGAAAAAAAGGAAGAAGAAGTTTTAGAAACAAGAAGAGAAGAGAAGAGAGAAGAACTTTAGGTTAAGATAGCAGAAGAGGAGTATGTGGTACAAGAAGAACAATCTAAAATTGTTTCACAGACTAAGAGCACATTATAAAATCCATTTAGAACACCTATTGAAGCAATTTTTGTAAGCTTACGACAAGCAGTTGATGATGATGATCAAATAGAGCTAATCTCATCTCCAAATAAGATAATTGGAAAGAATAAGAAGGTAAAATCTTGGAAGGAATGTTACTTAAGGTAACTAGCAAACTTCAAGGAGTGATATCAACTCAAGTTAGTGAGGTTGATCCCCAAGCTAAGTAAGAAGAGGTAATAAAATCTTTTGACACTGAATTCACTAATTTGTCAGATATTGCATCAGTCAAATCTCAAGCAGCCCATGATTCACACTTATTTCAAGTTATGTGTCAAAATATCAGAAATGATTTGGAAAATTTAGATGTATGTATAAAAGACTTGAGGAGATGTTTAGAGAGAGGAAAAGCATTGTACATCTAGTGTACGCTATCCCATAGCCACACAACAGAAATTTTAGAAAAGATAAAGAATAAATAAGTAGAGTTGCAGGCCACAATGAATGATTTGCAGAGTCCTAATGTAAAAATCACAAATATTGAGAAGAAAATGCGAAAAATCTATGATGAAATAAGACTTCTTGAGGACATGAAAAAGAAAGAAAATTGAAGAGATTCACTCTACTCAGAGAGCATCTATCAATAAAGATTAGTAATGTAGAAAATCAACTGGAAGAATGTCTTTCCTCAAATACATCATATGGAAACTTCGCATATGAAAACCTAAAGGTAGTTGAGATAGCATCATATGGATTATGCACATTACTTAGTGTTTCTGATATAGTCAAGAAGACATGGAGCAAGGAAATAAAAAATCTGAAGACAAATTTTGCAGATTGTGTAGCAAGTCTTGCAGCTTTGCAGCATTGAGATCAAGGAGGTAAATCAAATTTTGACATACTTATTGAATTGACACCTTTGTCATTATTGTCAAAGGGGGAATAATATAGTATGAAAATTCTATATATGTAGAAGATATAGATATGTGGAATAGAATGAAGTATACTCTTAGGGGGAGTATCATTTTGGAGAAATAAGTAGACATGTATGATCCCCAATTTTTTTAATGGCCAAATAATAAAGTATTTTTGTTTGTGGGAACTTAGCCAATTTTCCCATATGTTGCCACCAATGACAAAGAGGGAGATTATTGTCAATTTGGCTAATTAGGATATCACAATGTTGTCAATATAGAAACATATACTTAGCATTAAGACATCATGATCAGAGGAAGAAGTTATGTATGAGCACATATGAAAATTATCTAAGTATAACATTGTTTACCAGTCTTCACAAAGACCATTTTGATTAGCAATGATCACAGAAGAAGGTTCAGTGTATGCACACTTGAACATAGATCATTCTATGTATATCAAAGATACATATGAGAGTGCAAGTTAGTATGACATGTATGGAAAAATATATTAATATTTTTTAGAGATAGTGTTGAGACGACCAGAAAAAAGAAATAGTCAAAATATGATTATATTGAGTTAAGGGATTATTTTGTTTATCAAAATAATGACTTAAATAATTAGGGATGACATCCTAGATGTTAACCCTAGGGCAAAATATAATGAATTTATGTTTTGAGAAGAGTATAATGTATTGTAAGCCAACATGAAGTTATTTTGTAATAGCTTTTATATAAGTAAGAATAATGTAATGCAAAGTATAGAGCAGTTGTAAGAAGTTGATATATGATATGTATGATGCAAAATTGTACATTGTAAACAATAAAAGATGAAAGTACTATATATCAGAGTGGAGGGCCTACAAAGCTAGATAATAAAGTTATTTGGTAGTAGTAAAAGGTTTTTGTATCTTACCTTTTGTATCTAAAGTTATCATTGTCTATTTCATGATTGGGTAGTGATCTTATCTTGCAAACATCTTTGCTTTGTAATAACAACTCCTAATAGGGTTGAGGATTCTAACAAGGCCTAAAGACCTTTAACTAGGAAAAAGACACTATATGTATGTAACAGACTCCTAACATGGTCAACATCCTTAACCGAATACTTTTGATTAGTGGATCAGTTGTGGGTATCATCCCCACTAGGTTTTTCCCTTGTCTAGGGTTTCCTCGAGAACAAACATGGTTTTATGTATTCATTCATTTTATTTTTATGCTTGTTATTCAGTTTTCTTACTTTAGTTTATTATGCAAGCTACAAGTTAATTTCATATATCCATAATTGGGAAAAAGTAAAAGTTTGTGAAATACTGATTCATCCTGCCTCTCAATATTTCCTATTTCTAACATATGGTTCTATAAATATGTAGTCAAATCTAATAAAACCATGATAAATCAACTATCATATGGAGTGCATATCAATCTCAATGATCTTAGTCTGTTGATGCTCACTAAGCTATGAAAAATGTGAATAATAGTCTATCACACAAAAGAATAGTTGAAATACATAGAGTAAAATTTAATTCTATCTATCTTATTCCTCAGAGATTGTCCCTAAAAACACTAATCTTGTTGACCCTTCTTTAATTGTTGATCTCAATAAACCTATAGTTATCCCCAAATTGTTTTAGCTTCCTTTGGATTCCCCCCCCCATCTCTACCAGGATTAACCCTCTGTATAAATAAAAAATGAATAATCTTAGAATTAACATTTTTTTTTTCAAGGACTCTAAGTCCTCTTGGTCCAATGAGTTGGATCGGCCTCATGAGAATTCACCCATCAACACTATTGGTCCTCCTAAATCCCCATCCCCTGCTATGCATAAAAATTATCTCGATGACCCAGGGATCCCCCTTAATGTTTCCTCAGTCCATTCTAAAAACCCCACTTCTATTGATGATCTTCCAAAGTATTCCCTCATTATGAACAAGGTGGATAAACTATACATTCTTTAAAACTAGTAAAATGTTGTTAAATGGTTATCTACCGAGCTAAACATGACAAGAAAGAAAATCAATACATTGGTAGAAATTGTTGAGGCCAAAGATATATTTGGTGATTAATCTAACACCAATATGGACACTAGCTTGTGGGCAGTGGTAAAGGAGTTATCTCACAAATTGGACAATTCGGGAAACATGGAGGACCAAATATGTGAGCCTAAAGCCCTCATTCCCTCAAAGAAAAGGAGAAATATTAAATGATAAGGCTTTTGGGGAATGTTAAAGCTAACCAAAACCATATTAAAAATCAATTGGTAGAAGTCAAGTCAAGCTCAACAAGTACATGATTGAAATAATGACATCTTCTTTTAACACATGTGGGAAGAACTAGAGTGTAGGAAAATAAAAACAAGGAAGTGTAAAGAGACTTGGTTGATTACCACCCAATAGGCAAAAGAGGGATGTGGTCCAAATGCTCTAATGTGTCAACCCAAAAAAAGCATCTTTTCTAGATGGTTTGAAAGATCTTAGTGAAGAATGGAAGGCAATCCAACTTCCTTCAATTTAGTTTTATGGATTTCTATTTGTTTTTACTAGACTTTGGTTAGATTAGTTGTTAGCCTTTTTTTTGGTTTATGTTTTTCTGGTTGAATTCAAAGCTTGTGATTTCCTTTGCAACTATCATTTAACTTGATCTTTTTCTAATGGAATTGGGCTCTTTCCCAATTGAACTTAATTGGAGTTGATTTATATCATCACTTGATAGAGCTATAAAACCTCCTACTTGAGTTAATTAGTAATCCACTTCTATAGATGATAATGCAATATCATAATGATTTTTAAAAGACCAAGTAATATGACTAGAATCAAGACTTGAAGAAATAAAGACACAAGTAGACTTCTAATCATAAACATCACTAGTCCAACTTCAATTAGTGAAGCGAAAAACTTGAGGGGTTCTTAAATAATAGTGAAATCCAAAATGAGAAGTATCTAAATGTACCTCAATACTTGTTTGTAATTCTTCCATTTACCCAAGTATGTGGATCATGAGAGAAATAAGAGAATAGCAAAACTAAAAAGGAAATACCTATACAAGTTTGTATTAGTTATATAAAACTATAAACAAACTATTTATATAATAAAAGATTGAGTAAATAACATGAAACACTAGAAGAAAACATAATACCTAACTAAAAAGGTGTGGGTGAAGGCTTGTAATCAAGCATGTTAAACCTCTAAAAAATGTCAAAATTATACTTCTAAAAAATTTAAAAAACCTAGATATGAAGGCTAGAAAAAATGAAGACCAAGAACATAATGCCAAAGACTAAGATCTATCATATCAAATGGCTCCATTGATGCTTTCAAACCCTGGAAGGAGGGCTTCTTTTAAGATTCAAATTATAAAATCAAATTTAAAAGATCTCCCTTATATCCCTCAATGTAAACTATTAGATCAAAATAGAAACATGTGAAAGTGAAAGAGGGCTAAAAAAATATCCATCTTCTCATACCTAATGCAAAAAATATGAGTTATCTAACACCTCCACTTAAGTGAATCTTAGGGAAGAAAAAAACTCTAAGAATGAAATCCATGAATGGGTCCAAACAACGAAAGGATTGATTGCTTATCCATGTACAATGAAAGCCTCTCAAATAAGAGAAAATGGAGAAAATCTACAAGGGGTAAAGACTCATCTCCAAAAATGAGAGATGCAACTATATGAAGGATCAAAGAATATCCCTTGAGATATAAGAAAATAGTGGACAACTATTATGTGATAACTTCCCCTAATGAAACTACTTTAACAATGATTAGATGGAAAACAAAGTTGAAACATTTGTTAATTGAAGATACAAAAGACAACAATCCACATGATCTCCCCAAAAAACACTTGTTCAACAATAAACAGATGGAAAATAAAGGCAAAAAGCTTGTTAGTTGTTTATGTAAATGACACATGAATCTATACAAGTGACTGCAGTAACACTTTTGAGCCATGGAAGGGAAATCTCCTAGAAAAAAATATAAGTGCCAATAGTCTAAATAGTTGATCAATAATAGAGGCAAAGAAGCATTATCATGAATAGTGTAAACCTTTCATAATGATAAAAAAGTAGAGGCCTACATTATAGGTCCACTAAAACTATGTGCCACTAAGGAGAAGATGAAGGCTGGCCCATGGAAAAATAGTATGACCTTTTAATATTTGTGTGGAAGATGACTAAGGAGCTACAACTTCATGTTTCTTCATGGCCTCTTTTCTTGTCCAACATCTTTTGACTGCATGTTCCATCTTGTCACAAAAATTGTAAGCCTTGCCTAACTTATTATTTTTTATCTTAGAGGAAGACTCACTAGATTGAGAAGAAGGACAAGGAGATGAAGTAGAATCCCCCATGCTAAATAACTACAAGAGAACCCTCCCCCTTAACAACAAAACACAAGCACTCCTACAATAGGATAGTTAATAAATATCAAAATGAAAAATTATAAGATCAATGTGTAGTCAATGAAAATATACACCTAAGATCTATGTAGAGGATGTTGAGAGAAACCTAACAATGTTCGGAAGTCAAAAAATAGTCTTTTTTCTCAAGTATACACTAGAAAGTAATTTTATGTGAAAAATAAATATATAACTATCTGTAACTAAATTATTTTTGAATAATCCCAAATTTAGGATGCAATATCTCCTTAAGAAAGAACTTTAATCTACCACTATAAACACCTTTAGAACCTATTCTTGAGATGAAAATATAGTTGATTAGTTCTTTCTTATTGTTGGTTGTGGCCACTAAAAGAGCCATGAAAGGATAAACATTATGGATAGGTACAACAAGTGCTTTTACAAAATAAAAGAAGATACTTCCAACAATTGCTCAAGTGAAACCATGGACACTTCTAAGTTTTGGATGTCTCTATATATTTTCCTCCTTAGGAAATCCGAAAATCTTAATACCAACATAAATAATTTTTATATCTCTTTATTAATTACTTTATGTTTCTTGGTTTCTTAATGTGTTTTCTAATTACATCATGATCTTGAGATTGCTACAGACTTCAAAAGAATCCCATCATAGAACTATCATTATTTGGTTCTTTGACAAGTCTCTTTTTCCATGCCCTTGAAATGAAAAAAAAGGCCTCAAAATATCACCTCTCTCATTTCACACTTGTGTTGCATATCAATTAAAATTCTAATGCATTCATATCAATAATTTTTAGGATAATATCCATGCTCTAATTTGAATGTATGGGAACTTCCACCCCTTATATATTAATCTCCATGGGGTAAAAGTACAAACCTGTGTCACACTTTTATAAAGGAAATGGACAACAACATACAAATTTTTAAACTTTGACGATATAAAAGTGGCATTTGTGTTTAGAATTTGAAGATGATGTAAACTAATGAAATGTGTAAAATTTGATGAAGTTAATACTTATAATTTTTTTTAAAAAAATTGAACAAAATTTGACATAGTTTTTTAATTTTTTAAGTCCATTTTTTTATTGCTGAAATATGCTGAAAATCTAGGGTCTAGTCCGCATTATCAAATTTTATGCAAATAATATTTTTTTACTCCGATTTCATAATATGTTTTAGATGACATGTATAGCTAGTGCATAAAAAAAGAAAGATTGCATTTCAGTATATATTTTGTCTGTTATAACTATCCAAAGTCGGTGTTACCCGAAATCAATAGTTTTTAGTCCGCGTTAACTTTTTCCTATCAAATCTACACCATTTTAAAAAAAAATTACATATTATTGAAGAGGACTCTCTCCTCTAGTGTTAAATATAAAGTTTTAATTTTTTTGACATGATTTGATATTTTTAATATTTTTCGAATGAGTGTGTTCTTAAATCTTAAAATACCTACTTGAAGTAATTTCAATTTATAATATATTATATGGAATCAAAACATGATAAAAATTATATGATTATAATCCTGACTCCGAGCTCTAGAAAACCCTATTTTTAGATTTTACAGAAAGGTAAATTTTGATAGAGAATCGAAGCCTGGAAGTGAGAACTTCTGAGTCATCCCAATTTTTGCTTACTTGGCTGCCATGTGGGATGCCACATAGACCGGTTCGGCCGAACCTGGTTCGGCCAAACCCATGGCTAGTTTCGCGACCAAACCCGGTCACATGTGAGCTAAGCCCCTAAATTTCAATTTTACCCGCTTTTTTTAATAAAATCAATTTTTTTAAGTTTTTTTTATATAAAATCAATTTTTTTTTTAAAAGTTTTTTGAGATTTATAAATTATTTTAATTTTATTTGTAAGATTTAAATAGTTTTTATTTTAAATTAAGTGTTTTTTAATAGTTTTTTTTAATTTATTAATGATTTTTATTTGATATTTAGGTATTGCATGTGAAATTTATTGTAGATTTATATTTATTAATGATTTTTATGACTTTAATTTTATTCAATTTTTTTTGTTAACATGATTTTGGTCAATATTTGATATACAGGTTTACAAATTTTAGCTTTGATATTGAATTGAAGAATTGCGAAAGCTTCGGAAAACTTGAATCTGAACAGTTTTTGCAAATGGGGAATAAAATAAGTAGAATCATAAAATATGATCGAACAAAGGATGACAAGAAATATCAAAAAATAGATAATCAAGATCAACCTATTGAAGTTCAAGAAGATCAACAAGAACCTATTGATATTGAAGAAGATCAACAAGAACCTATTGATATTCAAGAAGATGCAACTGAAACAGGGGAACAAATTGGTAGTTCCAGAGGTGGAAATATATCTTTTGGCATGGGCAATTTGAATGAGATGAATGAGGATTCACTTTTCAGTCAACTTTCATCAGAAGAAATGTTATCTGAAAGTACAATTAAAAATCATTGCAAAAAACTTTGGGATGAATACTTTGAAAATAAAAGTATGGTTGGAAGAGCTCAATTATTTGTTAAGTTATTTAGGAAAAAAGAAATGACTCCTGTTTTGGAGTTGTTGGGTGTTGACAACAAGAAAAACTCAGGAGACAATGTAAATCGAACAATAGTTCAAAATTTGCAAGATGCATTGAATAGCATTAATAACTCAAGTCGAGGAGTTGATTTAAGTGCTGCACGTAGAGCAATTATGACTACTTTATCTAGTACGAGGTTGACACAGAGAAAGCAAGTGAATGCAATTTCTGATTTACTGAATGTATCTAGAAGAACTATTCAAAGATATATCAGGAAGAGAAATATGTTAGATGAAAACATTGAACACAATTGGGTAAGTATTTGTAGGCTTCCTCGAAAAGATAGAATTTCTAAAGATGTAAAAAAACTAGTCATTGAATATTGGACCGCTCACTCTCGTGTTTCTTCTAATAGAAGAGATACAATACAGATGAAAGATGAAGAGACTGGTATGAAAATTGCACATCCAAAACATTTTATAGATACAACACAAAGTGAATTATTTGAAGAATTCAAGAAAGAATTTTCAGATGTGAAAATATGTTAGAGAATGTTTGAGAGGTTGCGCCCTTGCTTTGTACGCATAAATAAGGTTCCTAAAATTTGTTGTTGTCGAAATCATGTTGAGTTTCATCTATACCTACAATCATATAAAAAAGTTATGGTAGTTCTTGATTCAAATATGGTCATCCCTTGAAGTACAACACAATTTGTGAAATGTATTTTATGTGATAAATTAGAAGATTCAGATGAGTTCAAAGTATAGTGTATAAAGAATGCATGCAGTGATTGTGGAGATTTGCATAAATTTCCATTGCAAATTGACAATATTAATGTTTCAACACTAGTTTTGTGGAAAAGATTTGAATATGAGACATATCAAACAAGGAGCGGAGATGAATTCAAAAAAATTGTTTTGAAGGAGAGTGAATTGCCCTACCTTGAGTTTATGACCAGATTTTGTACTCTCATTTATCCACATATCCAACATTGTCATGGTGCACGATGGCAAGCTAAACAGTTTCGTGATTCGAAAGATTGTTTTCCACCTGGTTGTATTCTTTCAATTGTAGATTTTGTTGAGAACTATAGATTTTCCCCTCAAAAAGAGCTTCAAGCTCAATATTATCATTCTGATCAGGTTGCAATATTTGTGCAAGTGACCTATAGACATGCACAATATGATTTGAATGAGGTAGAAAGTCCCGATCCAAATGAACGCATTATCATCAAGGAGGTTCATTTCTATATCAGTGATGATAAGGTCCATGATAGGAGCTATGTGGCTCATTGTTTTGCAATGTTTTTTGCAGACATTGCAAATTGCGGGATAAAGGCTTCGCAACATTGGATTTGGTCTGATGGTTGTGCAGGTATGTGTATTGATACTTCAATTTATTTTTATTTTAATTTCACTTTTTGTTAAATCATTAAAGGATGACATGTATGTATGCACATGTGCAACTTAATTTTGCAGGACAATTTAAATCTGCAAAAGCCTTTAATTGGCTAGCCATGCAACATGCTAGACGTAATGTTAAATTTTTGTGGAACTTCTTTGAAAGTGGACATGGAAAAGGAGAGCACGATGGAGCAGGAGCATGTGTGAAGTGTGCACTTCGCCAACATGAACTTGCAGGTACACATGATGTTCAATAGTTTTATATATATATATATATATATATGTATATATATATATATATATATATATATATATATATATATATATATATATATATATATATATATATATATATATATATATATATATATATATATATGTATGTATATATATATATGTATGTATATATATATATATGTATATATATATATATATGTATATATATATATATATGTATATATATATATATATATATATATATCTGTATATATATATATATGTATATATATATATATATATATATATATGTATATATATATATATATGTATATATATATATATATATATATATATGTATATATATATATGTATATATATATATATATGTATATATATATATATATATATATATATATATATATATATATATATATATATATATATATATATATATATATATATATATATATGAATTTCAAATAATTTAGATGTATTTTCTTTAAACTGATAATTCAAAAATATACATAGGTAACATGATAGACAATTCAAAGAAAATTATTGAATGGTGTCAAAGTCATTTTGCTCCTTGGGACACCAAATACAAAAAATGTTATTTTTTGGAAGTGAAAGGTAATTTATATTTTCTTACATAAAATTTTAATTTTGTGTTCATGTCTATCTTTTCACAATTGAACTGATTTAAAAATGTACAACTTTTATTTCATATTTGTAACAGATATAGACTGATCAAATCCTTACAATTGTTAAAGAATTGTTGGTATTAGAAGTTTACATCAATTGATCACTACAGGACAACACAAGCCTATTTTGATTCAAGTTAGAGAAAAATCATGTTTTTGTGCTCACTACATTGATGACAATCCATTAAGTCAATGTGAGAATATTGCAAATGGATATGTTTCACGATGGGATATGAAGGAGTTAATCAGAATGCCTCCTTATGAAGATGATGACATTAACATAAACATTCATGGTCCTATATATTCAGCTGATTATGAGCGTGTCTCTGATCTAGTTGTTACAGGTGCGTGCACATACATATTCTTTTATTTAATTTTAATTTATCATATTTAAGTGATGTTTAATTTTAATAGAATCCATTTTTATCTAGGTGATATTTTTGCTGTAGTTGTGGAGCCTGACAATATAGAAAGTGTAGATTATTATCTACTAAGATGCACGAAAGCAAAATACAAGTTGACAGAACAAATTGTAGATGATGATGAACAGACATATCCAACTGGTTCAATTATTATTGAAGGAACCTATTATCAGCAAAAAAAGGTTAACAAAAATGGTGTTCAATTTGTTGAATACATGTCTGACAAAAAAGTTCTACATTACAGTCACTTGGTTATAGCAACAAAGCTGCAATTCGAAGCATTGCCAAAAAAATGAGGTGCCAAAATTCAGAAGTGGAGGTTGTCTATTGAAGAACATGAAAAACTTTTGGAGATAATAAAAGATAGAGAGGATCCAGACTATATGTATCAAGAGCTTTAGAACTCTATAAGCTTCTAAATAAACTTCCTTTTGTAGCTCTTGTACTTTCGTATTTGAACTCTATCTATCTTGAATATTCATGTTTGAGCTCATATATATAGCAAATATGTTTTTATGTATGTATGTATGTAATCATGCTTTAGTTAATTATATGTTTTACTTTAATTATGTTAAAATTTTAGTTAGATTAGTTAGTTATGTCAGTTAGATTAGTAATTAGTTATCTAATTATGTTATCTAATTATGTTATCTAATTATGTTTACCTTAGTTAAAGATGTTCAATAACATTAGTTATCTAATTATGTTCACTAATTAGATTAGTTAAAGATGAAATAACAAATTAGTTATCTAATTATGTTAGTTAGATTAGTTAATTTTACGTTAGTTAAAAAGATGAAATAACATTAGTTATCTAATTATGTTCACTAATTAGATTAGTAATTGTTAGTTAAGTTAGATCTAATTATCTAATTTTGTTCACTAATTATGTTCACTAATTATGTTTGAACTAATTAGATTAGTAATTGTTAGATTAACTTAATTATATTAGTAATTAGTTATATAATTATGTTCACTAATTATGTTATCTAGTTAGTTATCTAATTATGTTCACTAATTAGATTAGTTAAAGATGAAATAAAAAATTAGTTAACTAATTATATGTTAGTTAGATTAGTTAATTTTACGTTAGTTAAAGATGAAATAACATTAGTTATCTAATTATGAACTCACTAATTAGATTAGTAATTGTTAGCTAAGTTATCTAATTATCTAATTATGTTCACTAATTAGATTAGTAATTGTTAGATTAGTAATTAGTTATCTATTATGAACTATCTAATTATGTTCACTAATTAGAACAGTAATTTTGTTAGATTAAAGTAATTAGATTAGTAATTAGTTATCTAATTATGTTATCTAATTAGTTATCTAATTATGTGCACTAATTAGAATAATGTGTACACAAAAAATAAGTCTAAAAGATGAAATAAGTCTAAAAGATGAAATATGTTTAACATGTATAAAATACATGCAACATGTAATCTCTAAAATAATGTTATGTAACCATGTAACCATATACCACATGTAACTCTATAAGCATATAACCATATGTACCATGTAACTGGATATATAACCATGAAATATCTAATATGAAACAGTCTAAAATGAAATGTCACATGAAATATAGACACTCAACTAGGGCCCTGTCCAGATCCGTGACCTGATGTCGGTGCACCACCTCCTCCTGATGTCTGTGTACAATAAACAAAATACATGTCACAAATATGTATCATGTACATATATAATAAATTTTAAATACTTATGATCATAGAAAAATTAATTTTTTGAACAAACATCTCGATATACCTGTGTATCATGCTGGATAGGATCACGTGGAGTTTGTAAATCTCCATATCCAGGTCCATCAGGTGGAACAACACCAATCAGACCCCCTAATGCTCTACCAATAGCACTCAACTCTCTCGAATCACATGGTATATCTGAAGGATCAATATCTGTGGCTGTAAGCAATGTAGTAAAGAGCTGACGACCTCAACATGTTGATGAAGTGCTCTGAGTGGTCTAATGAAGAGTTGTAGGTGGTGGTGCAGTAGGTGAAGGACCTGTCGGTGGTGCAGTAGGTGGAGGACCTGTGGGTGCTGTAGTCTGTTGAGGACCTGTGGGTGGTGTACACTACTAAGAACCTATGGGTGGTGTAGTCTGCTGAGCACTATATGTCCTGACAAATGCAGGAACCTCCCCGAGTGACATCCCACTAAGCATCTGTATGGTCTGATATGCCAAAAGTAAATCACTAGATAAACATGCGCTTGTGTGTCGCAAATGGTCCATATCTGATATAGCTACAACCTCTAGAGGAGATGGTATGTCAACTATATCATATAAGTCACCACCACTACATGATGCACCAGGCTGTGTAGGTGTAGGAATGGCTAAACATGAGCGTAACACATATCTGCCCACACGATCAGATGACATCTCATGAACCTATGTGGCAATAGTAGCTATGCTATAATACACATCAGTCCTCAGCCTCTCATCTGCCGCAACCCCTCCTGCTACTTCCAAACCTTTTGGTATGACCAAAAGGTTTGGACCCACCCTTGCCCGCTTATCAGCGGGCACAGGGACATCAGGTGCTCTAAACCTGTCATATAATCTACCCTTCCCCTGCCCAACATAACTGATAATATCTTTATAATCAACATCCAGATGCAAATGAAATTTTGCATACAATTGTTTGCAGAAATATAGTGGCAGCTCATCCTTTTGGGGCCACCTGTGCTGCGAGGCCAACCATCGAGGATATATGAAGGTTCCCACAAGATCATCCTCACATCTTGTCACCATATATCCTCTCACCTTCCTCTTCTCTAAATAATGAGGAAGCATACCCTTCACCATAAGGGTGGTAACAAGTGTATCAATGGTGTTGTACTTCACAGTGCCAGTGACACTGCGAGACAAAGAAGTATAGAATCCATGAGCACTAATCTCATCATATGGGTTGTATGATTGAACAGTGTCAATCATACATAACATCTCATCTCTAATAAAATTCACCCTATCCCTATTAGGGATAGTGGTGGATGAAACTAATGTCTCCTCCAAAATCTGTAGTGCTCGTCGCAATCTGTTAATAGTATATGCAAATAACTTCTGTCTAGCCTCAGCTGTATCAGCTGATGCATGAGAGCTGTGACTACGAGCACTACCACCCCCCCATGAACACTAGCCTCACCAGAATTTACGGAAGCTCTACCGGATGCCATGTGTAATAGATAAACAATCTGAATATATATATAGAGATCACTGCATGCATGTGCATACAAATTTAAGAAACATACATGTTACAAATTTAAACGTGCATACATGAACTACAAATTTAAACGTGCATACATGAACTATAAATTTAAACATGCATATAAATTAGTTATCTAATTATGTTCACTAATATTGTTAGATTAGTAATTATGTTCACTAATTAAGGTTAGGGTTATAACTATGATTAATTTGCATGTGAGTATTTATATTGGGTTTTAGTTTACAAATTTATGGTTTTTTAAGGTTGAGGTTAGGTTCTTGATGTTGAATATAATTATGTATAGCTGGGTTAAGTTATCTAATTATCTAGTTATGTTCACTAATTATTCTAGTTATCTAATTATGTTCACTAATTATATTCTAGTTAAGTTATCTAGAATTATCTAATTATGTTCACTAATTAGATTAGTAATTAGTTAGATTAGTAATTAGTTATCTAATTATGCTATCTAATTACATGTTCACTAATTATGTTCACTTAGAATTAGATTAGTAAAATTGTTAGATTAGTAATTATGAACTCACTAATTATGTTGACTAATTAAGGTTAGGGTTATAACTATGATTAATTTGCACGAGTATTTACATTGGGTTTTAGTCTACAAATTTATGGTTTTTTAAGGATGAGGTTAGGTTCTTGATGTTGAATATAATTATGTATAGTTGGGTTAAGTTATCTAATTATCTAGTTATGTTAACTAATTATTCTAGTTATCTAATTATGTTCACTAATTATATTCTAGTTAAGTTATCTAGAATTATCTAATTATGTTCAATAATTAGATTAGTAATTAGTTATATAATTATGCTATCTAATTACATGTTCACTAATTATGTTCACTTAGAGTTAGATTAGTAAAATTGTTAGATTAGTAATTATGAACTCACTAATTATGTTGACTAATTAAGGTTAGGGTTATAACTATGATTAATTTGCATGAGTATTTACATTGGGTTTTAGTCTACAAATTTATGGTTTTTTAAGGATGAGGTTAGGTTCTTGATGTTGAATATAAATATGTATAGTTGGGTTAAGTTATCTAATTATCTAGTTATGTTCACTAATTATTCTAGTTATCTAATTATGTTCACTAATTATATTCTAGTTAAGTTATCTAGAATTATCTAATTATGTTCACTAATTAGATTAGTAATTAGTTATATAATTATGCTATCTAATTACATGTTCACTAATTATGTTCACTTAGAATTAGATTAGTAAAATTGTTAGATTAGTAATTATGAACTCACTAATTATGTTGACTAATTAAGGTTAGGGTTATAATTATGATTAATTTGCACGAGTATTTACATTGGGTTTTAGTCTACAAATTTATGGTTTTTTAAGGTTGAGGTTAGGTTCTTGATGTTGAATATAATTATGTATAGTTGGGTTAAGTTATCTAATTATCTAGTTATGTTCACTAATTATTCTAGTTATCTAATTCTGTTCACTAATTATATTCTAGTTAAGTTATCTAGAATTATCTAATTATGTTCACTAATTAGATTAGTAATTGTTAGATTAGTAATTAGTTATATAATTATGCTATCTAATTACATGTTCACTAATTATGTTGACTAATTAAGGTTAGGGTTATAACTATGATTAATTTGCATGAGTATTTACATTGGGTTTTAGTTTACAAATTTATGGTTTTTTAAGGTTGAGGTTAGGTTCTTGATGTTGAATATAATTATACATAATTATAGTTGGGTTAAGTTAAATCTAATTATATCTAGTTATGTTCACTAATAATGTTCACTAATTAGATTAGTAAAATTTTGTTAGATGAGTAATTAGTTCTCTAATTATGTTCACTAATTACATGTCCACTGATTGGGGCGTAAGATTAGGATATCATCAAGCTTAGGGTAAATACATCATGTGGTTAGTAGTATGGTCAGGGTTAGGATTTTGATTGTGGTTAGTGTTAGGATCAAGCTTAGGATCAATGTTAAGATTAAAATTTTATAGTTATGATTTGGTTTAGGTTTATAATTATGGTTTACCATTTCTAATTATATTTTAGCATTTATGGTTAGGGTTTAGCATTTAATGAGTATATGACTATGGTTAGGGTTGGGGTTTAGGCTTTTGGTTATAGTTATAGTTACATTTAGGATTAAGTGTTAAGGTTTAATGTTAGGGTTAGGTTTATGGTTAGGGTTAGAAATTTGTTTAGGGTTAGGGTTAGAATTATGGTTACACTTAGAATTGCAGTTAGACTTTGGATTATAGTTAGGGTTAGGGTTTTGGTTATTGTTACAATTAATATTTAGGGTTATAGTTAGGATTAAATTGTTAGGGTTAGAGTTACAGGTTAATGGTTACAATTACGAGTATGATCAAGGTTTAGGGTTACAATTTGTGTTAGGATTATCTATAATATGTTAGGGTTCTAGGATTAAAGTTAGGATTATAGTTAACTATGTTCTTAAGTTTAACTATGATTAACTATGTTCATTATGTTAACTATGTTCTTAAGATTAACTATGGTTAAATATGTTATTAAGTTTAACTATGGTTAACTATGTTCTTAAGATTAACTATGGTTAACTATGTTCACTATGTTAACTATGTTCTTAAGATTAACTATGTTATTAAGTTTAACTATGGTTAACTATGTTAACTACATGTTTAACTATGTTTAACTATGTTAACTATGTTTCACTATGCTTAACTATGTTAAATTTAAAATATTAAATTTAAACTAAATTACCTATTTCATTTAAATTATAAAAACAAACGAACTATTTTATTTAAATTAAAAAAAAAAACTAACTATTTTATTTAAATTAAAAAAAACAAATTAACTATTTTATTTAAATTAGAAAAATAAATTAACTATTTTATTTAAATTAGAAAAAAAATTAACTATTTTAACACATTTTAAAAAATTAACTATTTTATTTAAATTAAAAAAACAAATTAAAAAACAATAAAACATAGTAAAACTA
Source organism: Chamaecyparis obtusa (assembly GCA_027943335.1). Lineage (NCBI taxonomy): Eukaryota > Viridiplantae > Streptophyta > Pinopsida > Cupressales > Cupressaceae > Chamaecyparis > Chamaecyparis obtusa. Next base: position 20,558 of record BSBK01010768.1, on the reverse strand, counting down.
TTAAAAAACATTTAAAAACATGCCTGGTTCGGCCGAAACCCTCTTAAGCGCTCCTCAAAATCCGGAAGTCGCTAGTGAACAAATGAGCTCCGGAGGGCAATTTTCACTTGTTTATAATTTTCCAGGGGTTCGGCCGAACCCGTTTCAGCCAAACCATACTTGCCACATAGGGGCCACTTGGCGCCACTTGGTGCCTCATGGCTGCCACATAGGTTCGGCCGAACCGTGTTCAGCCGAAACCATTCCGGCCGAAACCTTAACACTCCTTTCTATAAAATAGCATTCCCCTAATTCATTTTATACATCCACATCTATAAAAACCACTTAAACCTTCCTAGGAAAGAATATAAAGCTAAGGAGTTTTGAAATTTGAGCTCCTTTATTGAACATAAATGGGGATTTCTCTTCCTTAGTAGAATTAAATTTTCATGTTATTCATGTGATGTGATATAAAATAAACTTCCCATAATTCATATAATAATTTACCACATCTATAAATTAATGTGAGACTTCCCTATAAAGAATTTATAGCTAGGATGTTTGGAAATTTGAGCTCTTTTATTGAACATAAATAGGAATTTGTGTTATTAATTCATTGTCCATGCTATCGATGTGATGTGATAGGGAATTTCCATCCCCTTATTCATGCAATGTCCCCACATATATAAATATACTTGACCCTTCCCTACAAAGAATATATAGCTAACAAGTTAAGGAATTTGAACACCTTTATTAAACAAAAGTAGAAATTTGTGTTCCTTTCTAATTGATTTTCCATGTTATGAGTGTGATGTGATATAAGATACCCTATCCCTAATTCATGTGACATCCCCACATATGTAAATTACCTTCTCACTTCCCTAGAAAGAATACATAGCTAAGAAGTTTGGGAATTTGAGCTCCTTTGTTGAACATTAGTATGAATTCATGCTCCTTATTGATTGATTTGTTATATCATTAATGTGATGTGATATGAAGTACCTTCCACTAATTCATGTAATGTCCCCACATCCATTAATACACTTGATCCTTCCCTAGAAAGAATGTTAAGCTAATAAGGTTGGGAATTTGAGCTTCCTTATTGAAGATAAAGAGAAATTGGTGTTCCTTATTGATTTATTTGTCATGTTATAGATGTGATGTTATCAAAAATATCTTTCTCCTAATTCATATAATGTCCCCGCGTCTATAAACATACTTGCTAAAAAGAATATAGAGATAATAAGTTTGGAAATTGGAACTCCTTTATTGAATTCACATAAATAAAAATGCCTTGAAGGTTGATTTTTCAGTGTTGTCTAATCTTTCATATTTTCTAATGAAATGGAGCAAATTAATTTCAGGCATAGATAGTTGATATCAAGACAATAGAGATAACATGTACCATCTAACTTGTTAAAATATCTTCTACCATGAAATTATTTGAATTCACACAACCACAGGAAACTCAAACAATCCTATAAAGAAATTACATAAACTAGCTCTGATTTCTACTAATTACCACAATTGCCACACATAAATGTTTTTTGTCTCTGAAAAATAACACACTTGTATGGTGGGCCTTGTGTGTTCACTTTCCCTCTTCACCTAGATATTAAATAGTTTTTGCGGTGAATTTATATATAAAATATATAAGATAGTTATATTTATTACTGTATATTCATTATTGTACAAAATATTTTATGTCATTTAAATTATTTATATACATTTGAAATAATATAATATTATAAATAGTATGTCAAATTTTTAATTTTTTAATATGTTTTATTGAAATTATATATTATTTGACCTTGGCTTTGCAACTTGGCCTGGAAGCCTTCCACGCGCGTGGGAGGCTTCCCAAGGGCCGATACACGTTACTTCCTCTTTAATATTCTTTGTTTCTGCATTTACTTCACCTTTTGATGGGAGATAAATCTCCAGGGAAGGTAAACGAGGGCCTTTCTTCCGTTGGCATTTGAGGGTAAAAGCGCTCCCAACCTGCGAAGTCATTTTTCCAAGCAGTTACTCGTGAACGTCCCAAACGAGATGGAGCCCAGTACATCCCTACATTTGGACGAGATGTAGAAGGTGCTGGAGGAGACCAATCACAAGGTAAAAAGTCTACACCCAATAATATTGTCATTCGCTCTAATGGAAAAATGGCCACAGTTATTAGGGCTGAAAAGGAATGGTTAGGGAAGTCCGCTATTTCTTTTGCCTTTCAAGATGTTTCAAAAATTCCTTCGAGGGATTTTATCAATGATTGGTTGCATTCTGTTTGGTCCAATAAATTTGGGTATAAATTTTATTTCTGTCGGATGTTCCAGAAAGGTTTATTTGTCATATTTTTCATTGACCCTGCCAGTCAAAAAGTTGTCATAGATAAACAATTATGGGTTGTTGGTTCCCCTTGTTGTAGGACCATTGGTTGGTCTGTAGATGCTAATCTTGAAGAGGTCCTAGAGCTATCTATCCCTAGGTGGCTTACCATTAATAATGTCCCTCATTTTATCTTGTCCTTGCTTCCTGAGGCCCTAGAATCGTTTTGAAGAGTGATTAGGGTGGATAAGTCTGACACCATTACATACACATGGATGCAAGAGTGCTTGTCTCTCTCAAATCTGGAGTGGATTTACCAGATGGAATCGATTTTTAGTTAGAAGATGGAATGTTTTATTGTGACATTGAATTTATAGGGGGGCTAAATGTCTGCTTTCTGTGTAAAAAAGAAGGCCACAAAAGGATAAATTGCCCAATGATTCACTCCAAGTCTAAACGTTATGGCCCTATTAATACTGGACCACCTATCCCAAAGAATTCTCATCCTTCCCCTTGCAATCCTCACACCCTAGACAACTATGACATTGTGGTCAAAGAGACCTAGCCTAACCCAGTTTCAACTGAGGATGACATTAAGCAGAGCTTGGGAGAACTTGATCATGCCATTGCCACTTTTGAACCTAACTTTGGAACACTCGAGGCCACAAAAGATATTTGCAATGGAGAATTAGCCTATAAATTGGCCACTTCCCACAAGCCCACATATAAATCCAAAGGAAGGAATTTGAATGCCCGACAGTTAGCTTTAGAAAAGATGAGACTTAATGATGAAGGTTTTAAAATGCAAAAAGGGAATCACAGTGACAAGTATGTAGACCTGGTTGTTTGTACCTCTCTAAGGTTGTTTTCTGGAACATGGGAGAAGAGGATAAAATGAGTGACAGGATAGAGGGGAGGAGTAGGGTAGAAGTTGGGCAAGGAGGTGGTTGTGTGGATGTTAGAGTTTCTATTGGTTCTTTTGTGTTTGATAGAGAGGATACTATCAAACCTCCATGTAACCCTGATGAAGGAATTTTTAATTGTTCTATTGTGATCATCCCTGCAGCCCACCTTGCCTCCCAAATTTCACCCTAGTGTTGGCATCCACTCTACCACTCGCTCCTCTTTTATTCCAGAGGGGAGCAGTGGACGGGACAAGGTTGTAATGGACCCATAGAAGGGATTAATAGAGGAAAAGAATTGGGCTCTTGTCCCCTATTATATGGGGAAGCCTAACCATGATAAGAAGGTTTTTTTAGGTAGTAAGGAGAAAGGTGAACTCAAGGGCTTCCCTCCTGAGGAACATTTGGATGATGAATGTCCTAATACCTACATAGGCTCAAGGAGGTAGAGAGGGAGGCTTGTAGGCTCTTCCAATAAGAAAGTTGTCAAGAAAGATGATAAAAAAGAAGATAAACCTAAAACTAGACATCTACCTAAATGCTATACTAGCTTTAGGACTAATATGAACACATCCTCCTTAGTTTACATGGATATTAAAATTGCCTCATAGAATATGAGAGGATTAGAATCCCCTCATAGGAAATACATAGTGCAAAGATTCCTGAGAATGAGTAGAGATATTGAGATTCTGATGCTATTAGAAGTTAAGGCCACCAAATTTCTATTACATGTCTTTTTAAAGTGCATTTGGAGAGATTTTGTTGCATTTTCCAGTTCTCATGATAGAGGAAGAGGAGGTACTTCCATCTTAATTGGTCCTAAATGGAAGGGGATGGTGTCCAAGCAGGGTACCTCTTTGTGTAACATGATGGTCTAGATTATCTTCAATTTTATAGGCCAGGCCTTTGGGGCCTACTCTTTTTATGCCCCAAATGACTATAGGGACAAATCTGAGTTATGTCAATGGATGGCTCATCTTGAGGAGATATCCTGGATCATAGGCGGTGACTTCAACATGGTGGAAGACTGTTAGGATAAGATAGGAGGATGTAGGATGGTTTGGAAGGGTTGAGACTATTTATTTTGGAATAGGTTGCTGATGAAGCATAGGCTCATTGATCCACTCAAGGGGAATACAGATGAGCACAAGAACATTTGGTTCACATGGTGCAACTTTCAACAAGGAGGGAAGAGGATTTACTCAAGGTTAGATAGATTTTACTTCTATAAGGAATGGTGTGAGTGCTGCATGGACAAGGAAGGTAGACGTTTCAAGGTGATCCCCTATTCTCTATCTGACAACCACCCCATGACTACTAGATTTGGGTCTTTAGGGGAAAGGAAAGTCCAAAATCCAAAGAGGAATGGCTTCTCCCTCAATGTTTCTTTTCTAAATGAGGAAGAAGTTTGTAATTTTATTTATATTATTTGGCATTTTAATAAAATGATGGTCGGGGACACTAGGTCTATTGACAAATGGGTGCAATGCACTCTTAGTTGTAAATCCTTGTTCCAAATGGTGGGGGAAAAAATGGCTAGATATGAAAGAAGAATAGAAGGACATTTGCTGGAGAGACTAGCCAAAGAAGAGTATTAGCTTTAGGAAGACCCCTCCTCTACCCACATTGTTGAGGAAGTTATGTTTGCTAGGGAGTCCTTGAGGAACATTCAGAATGAAAAATGAGAGGGGCCAGAGTTAGGGCAAGGATTAACCAAAGTTAGGGCAAGGATTAACTAGATGGATCAGGGGGATAAGGGCTCAAAATATTTTTTTTATCTATCCTTAGACAAAAAGAATCCAAGGTCAAGATTGAGGAGATTTTGGATGGAGGTGTTAAGATTGAAAAGCAAGAGAACATCCTTAAGGCCTTTTCTCAGTACTATAAGAGTTTGTTTACATCTGAAGAAGACGGTGGTATGTGACAAGCTAGAAAGTGGGTCAGGAGGATGGTTCCTAAGAAGGTGTGTGATAAGAATGCAATGAATTTGGGTAAACCATTATCTGGTTAAACCATTATCCATTGAAGAAATCTGCAATTGCATCTAGGCCTTGGCCCTGGACAAAGCCCCTAGGCCTGATGGCCTCTCGGCTAAATTTTATAAAAAGAATGTTAAGTGGATTGGAGACGAGCTTTGTGAGGTATATAGGGAAGCCATGGAGAAAGGCTCACTAGGAGGAGACACTAAAAGTGGTCTAATAAAGGTCATCCCTAAGGAAGGTGACCGAACATTGATTAAAAATTGGAGGCCAATCACCCTCCTCAATGTTTCATATAAGATTGTTGCAGAAACCTTGGCCAATAGGCCAGAGAAGGTTCTTCATATTGTCATTAACCCCAAATCAGACTGGATTTTTAAGGGAAGATAAATTTTATAAAATCTAATCACTTGTTGGGAGGCTATGTGCTGGGAAAAAGAGTTAGGGAAAATAGCTTGCATGAAGCTAATAGATTACGAGAAAGAATATGATAGAGTGGAGTGCGGATTTATATTCATGATGATTGAAGCTCTTGGTTTCCCTACTAAGTTTATTAAGATGGTTCAAGTGCTTATGAAGGAGGCCGAAACCAGAGTGGAAGTCAATGGATATAGGTCTAAAGAATTTGAATTGTCCTGTTCCATTAGGCAGGGGTGTCCCCTTGCCCCAACCTTATTTGTGATTGTTGCTGATGCATTAGGCTACCTGCTAACAGATGACACCCTATCTCCTAAAGTCAAAGGTGTTAGCATTCCGGGACGTGGAGAAGTTGAAAATATTCAGTTTGTAGATGACACGGCAACAATGTTGGAGTTGGAAGAAGATAATCTGAAGAATTTCATGGGGAATATGGAGGTATTTTGTAAAGCCTCAGGCAGCAAGATTTCCATAGCTAAATCTATACTCTTGGGTTGGGATGACACACCCCCGGAGTGGGTTAGTCAATGGTCCATTAATTGTTGGGGACCCAATCTGGAGGTAAGATACTTGGGAATCCCTTTCTCCATTTATCCGAATCTCAAGAATATGTGGGAATGGGTGAAGAGCAAGGTCATCAAGAAATTAGGGAAGTGGGATAACCAGTATCTCTCATTGGCAGGGAGAGTGCATGTTTTTCAGAAGCTCCTTTCTACCTAGACCATATACTATTCGTCAACATGGCTTTTTCACCAATACCAATTTAATTTTCTCGAAAAGCACATAGGTAATTACCTGTGGTCAGATGGTAGGGGAAATAAGAAATGACATGCAGTCAAATGGGATTGGTACACGATGGACAAGAAATTTGTGGGTCTGGGGCTTAAAGAATTAAAGACTCAAGGTGTGGCACTTGTTGCTAAATGGATTGTGAAGTCTCTTATCGAGGATGAACTGTGGAAAATTCTAGTTAGGAAAAACATCCTTAGGGGTACCCTGACGAAAGGAAAATGGTGGAAGAGCCTTCAGATCAATGACATATTAGCTGGGGATGTTGATTTCAAGGTGAAGGGTTCTCTGCGTTTTCAAGCTATATAGAAAGGGTGGGAATGTGTGAAGCGTCTGGTTGAGGAGAAAGGGGTGTTGATGGCTAGTGGATAATTTTGTGCCAGTAGATCAATCTGGTGGGGGTTGAAGTACCATGATATACCACTTGCTCTCTTACAGAGATGCTCTGCTAAGACTTGGGTAGACAGAGGGATTTTATTACTTGTAGATGTTCTTCAGAATGATGATCTCTCACAATGGACTAATTTGATGCTTGAATTCAACCTCCCCCAGTCCCGATACCGTACTTATTATATTTTCAAAGAAGCCTGCTCCTCCTTGCATCTACCTAAGGAATGTGTTGTTGATAGTGAGGCCTTCTTGTCATATAGGTGGAAAGACGGCTCCCTCCTTCCCCGCATCACAGCCAAACAAATCTACTCTTCCCTTAAAGCTGATTGTGATATATTCTCCCATGTTTTAATAACTGTCAGGGATTTCAACTTTCCAATGATACCTGGAGTAAGGTTTTTTTTGCCCTTTGGACATCCTTCTCTAAACCAAAAGTCAAGTACTTTAAATGGAGATTTTTGCTACACAGGATGGCATTTAGGCTCTCTAGTGAAGAAGTGGGCCTTTGTACAATATGTAAAGTTCCTGAATCGGTGAAACATGTCTTTTTCACTTGTATTGTTGCTAAATAAATCTAGAAGTTATTTGGCATTGACATTGGCTGTAATATTTCTATGCATGAGATTTCTTTTGGGCATATGGATGGGATTAGAAAAGTCATTAATGATTTCTTGGCTTTCTTCTCTGCACTAGTCTTGTGGCACATTCAGAAATTATTCAATGATAATGTTTTTGGTGATAAATTTAGGATGCCTACTGAGTCTCTGCAGAGGCTCACCTTTCATAATATTGCTATGTAGGCTACTGTAGTAATGAAGAGAAAGAAAACCAAGTTATTAGACATGTTCAAGGATGGCATGGTGCACCTCAGCTACTGGGAGGTGTCTCATGGATATACATGGTCTAGGAAGTCTGAAGAGCATACTCCCTTTGAGGTGGCCCTTCACAACTTTGTGGTTCAAGTGGAAGAGCGGAAGAGGAAAGAAAGGTAGGAAAGGAACAACGGTGTTCGGGTTGTACCACTAGCAGCAGTGCCAGGCGATATACCTGTACCACTAGCAGCAGTGCCAGGCGATATACAGGCAAGACATCGAGTAGAACAAGGTTTTGGTGTGGACGGAGGGTGGCAGAGGTTGGACAGCTTGGGTCCCTCACCAGTAGGGAAGATAGAATTAATTCTTATATATTATATTCCGAGGCACTGGTGTATTGACATTGAAATCAGATTGACTGTCGATATTTTTTTGTTTTGATGGTGATAGCCTAAAACTGTGAACTTCTCTGTGGATATTGTAGTTTTGATATATGATGCTTAATAGAAAAAAAAATTATATATTATTTTATATGTAAAATAAATATTATAATTAAAATAATCAATTTATTTTAAAATGATGAATGTAAAAATGTTTTGAAATTGTTGATTTAATTTTTTTTAAACTTATTATATTTGAATAATTGATGGGTTCAAATTGAATGACGAAATAGACTTTACAAAATTAGACACTTCAGTAGAAAATACAGAAAAAGCATAAAATACATTAAAATTAAAATTTACATATTTTATAAAAAAAAATTATTGCAATTGATATCTTCTATTTTTTAATTTGGATATTTACTAATGAAAACATTTAAATTCAAACTTTTTGAAAAAATAGTGTGTAACTTATTTTTAAAATATTATGTCTATGAAAACTAAGAATACGTGTTTGTAATTATGAAACATAAATTTAATATAGTACATTTATTAGTTAAATTAATTAATAATAAACATAATCAGATACATTTTATTATATTTTAGAAGAAAACATATAAATTTAAAACATATAAGTAGTGAATCCAATTATAGCCAAACTTTTCAATGATTTAAAAGCAAATATATAGGTGTTTGAATCTCCAATGCAATTATTATAGGTATTTGTAAATTTAGTTTGTATAATATAAAAAAGAAATAAATTATGTTTTAATAGATTTCCCCTTTTCATTGGATGATAATATATTTCCAAGTGAATTAAGTTAACAACCTTGTAAATTGAATTAAGTTAACAACCTTGTAAATTGATTGACTGCCGATATTTTTTTGTTTTGATGTGATAGCCTAAAAACTGTGAACTTCTATGTGGATATTGTAGTTTTGATATATGATGCTTAACAGAAAAAAAAATTATAGATTATTTTATATGTAAAATTAATATTATAATTAAAATAATCAATTTCTTTTAAAATGATGAATGTAAAAATGTTTTGAAATTGTTTATTTAATTTTTTTTAAACTTGTTATATTTGAATAATTGATGGGTTCAAATTGAATGAAGAAATAGACTTGACAAAAGTAGACACTTAGTAGATAAAAAATACAAGAAAAAGCATAAATAAAATTTTAAATAATATATAGATATAGATACATTAAAATTAAAATTTACATATTTTATAAAAAAAAAAAAAATTATTGCAATTGATATCTTCTATTTTTTAATTTGGATATTTACTAATGAAAAAATTTAAATTTAATTCAAACTTTTTGAAAAATAGTGTGTAACTTGTTTTTAAAATATTATGTCTATGAAAAATAAGAATACGTGTTTGTAATTATGAAACATAAATTTAATATAGTACATTTAGTAGTTAAATTAATTAATAATAAACATAATAAGTTAAATTTCATTATATTTTAGAAGAAAACATATAAAAGAAAACATATAAGTTTAAAACATATAAGTAGTGAATCCAATTATAGCCGAATTTTTTCAATGATTTAAAAGCAAATATATAGGTGTTTGAATCTCAAATGCAATTATTATAGGTATTTGTAAATTTAGTTTGTATAATAGGCAAAATTATGTTTTAATAGATTTCCCTTTTTCATTGGATGATAATATATTCAAGTTAACAACCTTTTAAATTGATCTTATACTTGTTTCTCTTTAATAATAAAGTAGTATGATGATTTTTTCCTTTGAATATCTTTGATTACTTTTAGAAAATATACATGTGTTTTGTAATGTTAAAATGATAAAATCTAATGACACTATTAAATGGAAATCAAAGAAAAGATTTATTACAACAATTTTTAATTTTATAAAATTAAAAGACTTAATTATTATACAAACTGACAAATAAATTTATTATAAAATTTTTCATATAAATAATTCATTTTAAAAATATTAATAGTAAAATAATTAAATTTATCTATTACCCATTCGTGTTAGATTACAAACTTTAAAAACTCTAAAATAACATAATTAAATCCACAAACCCTCGCAGCAAAAAATTTTAATACAAAATGAATACCTGTAAACGCTTGAAACACGAGTTATGATAGTTACTTGTTCACTGGTGAAATACCTAAATGTAGTAGCATTTATTATAGGGTCATCTATAATGTTTGGATTAGACTGTCCATAGTAACAATGCTGAAAAGAACATATGATGTCGAATCTCAGGTACTTATTTTTGTAAGTTATTGAGAAATAAAAGAGTTATCAGTCAGAATGTAAGTAAATTAAAAGGTTTTATGATTAAACAAAATTAGATCAATTCAGTTATATTTAAAAGCTCTCTCAATACATCATAATGGATTTGAAAGAAGCATATCTGTTATTGAATATTTGGTAGATCAAAATTTATATTATTAAAGCGATAAAAACATAGTGATATAAATATTTTTGATTAAGGTAAGCAGGCCATGATTTACATAAGCAATACCAGAAGATTAATGAACTTGCTGGTTTCATCTACTTTACCTAACTTGCAGAAATAAATTAAAACATGGCTATTCATTCCCAAGATCTTCTGTGGTTCCTCGGTACAATCTGACTTACATGAATCACCACCATAATCAAGAAAATTCATCAACCAACTGAAGAATGAAGAGTGGGGCCCTGAGCCAAAGCCTTTTATAGATAAAAGACAAACAAAGCCATAATCTTCAATGTGCTAATGAATGGTCTTGGTTGTGATGGTGATACTCCAGAATTAATTTTTTTATTGCTCAAAAGGAAGATCTGAGAATTGTTCCTTAACTTTAGAAAAGCAAGTCAGTTCCATTGAGAGAGCCCAAGTGCTTCTGAGCAACTTGAAACATACTCATTGTTCTCCTGATGCCATCACTTATGATCCCTTGAACAATGATATTTGCAAGGTCATAAGAGAAGATAAAGCCACTAGACTAACACTGTGAGACACATTATATCTCACAAATACAGAATGATACTAGACTATGCAATGGGTGATAAGACTATCTATAAAATGATACTAGAAGCTTTTTTAGGGGAAAGGTTGCCGGGGTTGTATATTTTTTTTATCTCTGGTTGCAGGAAGTGAGGAAGATACATTGATGCATTACATGATGAATATGAAGAAACAATGCCATTTTATGATTTTCTCCGTGCGGACTGTTCATTGTGTTGTCAAATACGAAGATCTATAGAATCTTGGCTTTTGCATCCACAAAATGACTATGGAATTTCTCATGTGTATGCTAATAATGGGTGACTTTCAGGTTGTACATTATTGACCTCAAAATATATTTTATTTTGACCTTTGCATTGGAAGTGTGAAAAAGAAGAAGTGAAAAACAGGCCTTGGCTTTTTGGCGCACTGAGTAAATACAAAGAAATATAAAGAAATGATGCCTCAATTTTTTATCTTCTGTTAATACTCAATCATTCTCTTGCACACATGGAAGACCTATCATAAGCAGCTCAAAAATCCAGACTTTGTTTCTAAGAAAGGTAACCATTGAATCCAGAAACTAGCACTTAATATTATGGATTGTGGAAATCTAATGGATCTGAAGGTAACCATTACTCATGTGAAAAAGGTACCACCTTTTGTGGGTGTGATTGAAAAAGCCGACTGTTTGGACAGAATCCCTCCAAGAACTAATCATACAATGGCGTTTCAAACAAGTTAAACCCCCTTGCAAATGTCTAGGGCTATACAATGAACTAAGAAAGGCTTACATATGGCATACTATTGTGCACTAAACAAGAAAAAAATGGATCTTTGACGCAAGAAGTATTAAATTTGAACCCATGCATTCTTATACCAAAATACTCCATAGATGTACTAAAACTAATCACTAGCAGCATGATAAGGATTGAAAACAATGTATAAACCTGGAGACCTGCACCAGATGAGCGGAAGATGAGCTTCTTCTTATCACCCTTGTCATTATTAGTACTATTCTTAGTAGTAGTTTCAGATGCAGAGGAAGAAGATTTCCCATTGAGCAGGCCCTTTGACACCTTTTACTGCAACCATTATCTCTCTTTTTCCTAGATCTGAAACAATTAACACATCTGGGTTGTCCTAAGAACAAGAGAACTCTGCAGTAGATAGTTTTTGAGGCTTTAATCGGGACGTGGATTTGCAAGCTGATCGACAGCTCTTGAACATTTGTAACATAGAAACTCTTCTCTGGCCAACACATTTAAAACAGTAACAGCCACCTGTTCGAAACTGTATAGGTTTTTGCACCTTCTCCTGCCTCCTGCCTCTGACAGTCTGCAGTAATGCCTGTGCCGATGTCCCTAAACCTTAATATTAGTGCGTTCTCTTGCCTCGTAACATCCGCAGAGCCTCTCGATAAAATGGAAGCTTGCCTAACATTCTGTTCCCACCGATCTTTGTCCAATTAAATTACAGAAAAATATTTTTGATAAATTTTAAGTTTAAAAAACTTGCATCTTTCTCTGAGCTACTATAATGTCAAAATACAAACAAACAAAATATACAATCTGATTGGATGCCAGAGCTCAAGATTAATCACTATTTAAAGATAGTCCATCGCAATAGTTTCGCTGCCATGGCAGGAACAAATATATATAATATTTAACAAATACAAGCGTAATTATTGATGGTTTCATATAATTTTATCGCAGTATTGGTACTAGTAAGCAGCTTATTTGCAGGACGCCTTTTGTCTGATTAGAGAAACAAAGTTGTGGATGTTTGATCGATATATGTGGCAATCGTTTCCGGTAAGGACTGCACTAACTTGTTGAAGGCGAGATCTAATGTGTCTGCCTTCCTCTTCCACCATTAATGTGCGAACAGCTTTACTGACATCTTCCTTCGACAAAGAACCATCGTCCTCGTTTCTCCTGACCTCTACCCCCAACTTGAGTTCCTGGGCGATGAGCTTAGCATTTAAGCCTTGATCATGCTGCAATGGAAGAGCTACAAATGGCACCCCAAACCTCAATCCTTCACACACTGAGGTCCACCCGCAATGAGTGAGGAACGCTCCCGCAGAAGGATGGGCCAGAATGTGCAACTGAGGCGCTCACTCCATCACCAGAAGTCGTCTTCCTTCCGTGCGCTCCACAAAGCCATGAGGCAACGCAGCCGCCGCCTGGTGGAGAAGAATAAAGAGAAATGGAAGTTCACTCTCTTCTAAGCCGAGCGCCAAGGCAGCTAGATCTTGTTGGGTGAGAATACATTCGCTGCCAAAGGAAAGCACCACCACTGAACAGGGCTTCTGCACATCCAACCAAGCTAAGCAACGGTCATTTACCGGTGGCGGAGTAAGATCCGGCATCTGAATCCCCACGGGAAGCACGGGCCTGCCGGTGGTTCTTTCTAAATATTCCAAGTATTTGCCTTCTAACTCTGCGCATGTATTGTAGGCTATCATCGAGCTACCCTTAAAACACATGCTCCACCGCTCTGCTATGTTAATGTGCCCTTCCTTCTTATTGAATACGTGCCGGTTCTTCCTGGCTTCAAACGGTGAATGGCGGATGTGCACCGAGGGAAAACCAGGCGGCGGCGCTGTCAGATCTGGGACTGTGATGCCCTTCTCTGCTATCATGGCGGCTTCCCGGCCTACAAGGAAGCCTGAACTGGCGGCAGACGTGTTGACGAAAAATATGGTGGGAATGCACAGTTTGCCGGCTGTGGAAGCAGACCAATACTGTGTCATATCATGGATTACATAATCCGGTGAAACCCTTGTCAACAGGGCTCCAAATGGCTTCTCCCACTCGTCCATTGCTTTGATGAGAAGCTCAAATGATCCTCCTAGCTTCAAATCTGCAGTTGACTCCACGCCTGCGGGCAGCCCGCAACCCTTCTACGGAGGGCAGAGAAAGCTCCAGCAGATCGATTTGTGGGTAGTGGTGTAGCTGCGAGATCTGCTGCCTAATCCATTTGATATTGAGGGGAGTGGAGAGGAAGGAAATTTTGAGACCGTGAGCACCCAATTTCTTGGCCAGCTCTAAGAAGGCTCTGATGTGGCTGTATGAAAGCCAAGGAACCATCATAACATGGATCTGCTCCATCTTTCCTTTCAAAATACTGAAACCAAAGAGCAAGTTTTACTTTGAAGACCGATCGATCACTTGTTTAAAAAGTAGCTGAGGAGCCCACGTGATTATTCTTTGGGTGAGAAAATTCATTCGGTGAGAGAAAGTTCATGTTAGTGCCAATTCATTCGGTTGATATAGCAATCCTTTTTTCTTTTTCTTTTTTCTTGTTGTGGGCTCTTATCATAAATAAAATATGTTATATTTATGTGTTGAATGCTCTATAATTATATTGAAACCATTATTTTGATATATCCATAACTAAATATTATATCATTTTTATTTTTTTTGGATGTGGGTAAGGATATTCTGATTGAGAAGCGTTTGTCAATCCAAGAGAATTATAATATTAAAGAGAATGTTAAAGATGTGAGGAAGAATTACAATGATCTGTTTTTGTGAACAATTGTAGAAATTAATGCTTTGAAAGATAAAGGTACTCAATCTCTCTTGAACCAGACTTTGGACAAGATCATGGCATTAGATAAGGGCATCAAAGATCATTCAGAAGATCATGAGTTGTTAATTCAGAAGCTGGAGGATACCATGAATGTGATTCAGGATAAGTTAAGAGTTGTTATTGCTATTAGTAAATCAGCCATGGATAATAGTATTAAGCGCCTCAAGAAATTAAACAAACACATGGAAGCTTTACAAGTCATATCTAATGGACAGAGGTGTGACTAAGAAGGATAAAGGCCATGTAGAGGACAAAGGTGCTTCTAGAAAGGAGAAAGAGATGCCTTCTATGACCGAACCTATGACCAGATTGAGGAGTAAAGATAAGGAGATTACCCCAATTGACATCATGGGTAATAAGGTATGTAGTATTATTGAGGAAATCATACAAAATAATGATAGTCTTATAAGGGGTCTATAAGTTCTTTTGGGCATGGTTCTCATTTTTTCTATTCAAAGAAAATCAAGCTAAAAAATATTAAAATAGGTTATCAACTACATATAATTTCTATTGCAGTAAAAGCATAAATAGATTATGAGTAAGAAAAAAAAGTGTGTTTAAGATCTAAACAAATTGTCATGACCCAAATTAGAATAGAACTAGTTGTCAAAAAAAAATGTACCATGCTCCTAGTTTTCACTTATTTTATCTCTTTCTTTTCAATGAAAGGTTGAGATGACATAACATTAGTTTCTTAATGCAATATAGCTATTAATAATGACTTGATGTGAAGTGGCAAATACATTCCAAAATTCCTTAATGAGATATAGCTATTAATAGTTTGAGTTCATGTGAAGTGTGTAAATGCACTCCAAAATTGCTTTATGAAATATAGTAATTAATAATAACTTAATGTGTAGTGTGCATATGCAGTCCAAAATTGTTAACGAAATATAGCTATCAATAATGACTTGATGTAAAGTGTACAATGCACTCCAAAATTCCTTAATAAAATATACTTATTAATAATGACTTGATATGAAGTGTGTAGATGCCTTCCAAATTCCTTAGTGAAATATAGTTATTAATAGCGACTCAATGTGATTTTTAAAATTTTGAAAAATGATGAATGGAGATGTTGTGGTAGTTTTTTTTTTATACAAATATAAGAAAAATCCAAAAAATGTTGTGTTGTATACGATAACACATTTGCTACTCTAAGGGTCCATTTGGTTGCAGGAATTAGGAAATGTTAGATTTGATCAAATGCTGGAAATGGTCAAATCATGGATTTGATATTCTATTTTTTATTTTCAAAATATAGTTTGGACCATTTGGTTGACCCGGAATATGAGAAAGAAGATGCATTTCCTCCATTTGGTTCCACATTTTGAAACTAGAATTGGAATTTGAGTATATTTTTTATTTTTATTTTTTTTAATTGTTTTAATATTTTTGAATTTTATAATTCATTTTTAATAATTTTTTTAATTTAATTTTATATAAAAAATCGAAGCGAAGTTTAAAGGAATTTAATTCACATCAAATAGAAAGGTAAGGTCATTGGTAGAAAAGCACAGTTTAAATGAATTTTTTCTATATTCATGTATGTCAACAAACCTAACCTGAATGCGCTTTGTGTTATTGCAACCTACGTGAATGAAAATCAGAAAATAGAATTGCAGACCATTTTAGGCAGCCAAAGTTGGAGGTAGGCAACCAAGTTACAATCACTCATCGCAACCAAAATTCGAAAAAAAATTCGACAAAAAATTTGATTTTATTTTTGAAAAAATTTGAATAAATTAGAAAGTTACAAACCACCATAAAAAATTTTAAAATTTGATTTACCCCCAATTCCAATTTCACATTTTCAAGTGGAAGATGTAAATGCTCATTTTAAGCCAAAATGGCATTTACATCTTCCTATTCTATTTTCATATTACACTTTCAAACTGAGGATTGGACGAAATTGGAAATCGCAAATGCCAATTCCAGACTAATTCCCACAACCAAATAGACCCTAAAAAAATGTTATATACTACTCAGTCTCATGATGATCAAAAAAACTTATTTCCTTCTTAAACATTAATTTAAAATCCAATTCTCATGGCAACAGAAGAAGGGAACACTGCTAATATGATTATTTTATTTGCTAATCTTAGCAGAATAAAATAATTAAATAAAATTTGTTGATTATTTGCCATCACTCTGAGATAGTAGTTATTTTGTTTCACACGTAAAAGTTTTGCGACTGTATTCCCTTTCCTACCACGCTTCGTACAGCTACGGAATTTCCCAGTCAACGAAATTGATTGAAGACTAGCTTAAGCTTATTTCATGTTAATACAATGTATACTTTTTAATATATATTTTGCTGATATATGTTTGCACGGTCATACAGTTTTGCGGACTACGCCGCTTTTTAAAGTAAACATACTTTTTTAACCAAAAGAATTTTTATTAGAGTCGCACATTAATCAATGAAAAATAGGCTGGTTGGATTTTTCAATGAATAGTATTTTTTAAATTCATTTTAAAATATGAAAATCTGTTTTATATCATCTTAATTTGATATTAAATGTTGTTTGCGCTATTGAATTCATAACTAATTGTATGTCATTATTCTATTTGGTAGCTCAATAAATAATGCCATAGATATAGATACTAAAAAATGAAAACATTTTTTTCATATTATTAAATTGTAATACAACAAACCTATCTTATGTTCTCTATAGTTAGTTAGAAAATAATGCACAAAGAGATCTTGTAGAACGACCTCAAAGAAACTAGCATCATTGGAGCTAAAATTGTTACTTTAAGTAAGGAATAGATAAATGCTACAAAAATACTAGTAGACACAATAAGTGAATAATTCAATTATTAAGCTATTTATATGGGGATGTGACTATATAGCCACTAGGATGCACCATAAGCATATGTGACCATAGCATGTTAGACCTCTAGAAATCTCATGAGTGTTGATTGACATGACATGCTTTCTCTTTCGTATGATGTGCCACTAGGTGTCAATTAATAATAATTTATCAATTATCAAAACTACGTCTTGCTCTCATAAAAAATTATACATCATAGAAAAGTGTGTGTTGTCACCCGACCCCATAAGTAATACCATTGAGGCTAAAAATGTGCACCTTACATTATGATTGATAACAACATAAAGGGGAAGTGAACCTATTGAGATAATTACATGAACATTTCATAAAATGTAAGCTATTTACCTAACATAAGAAACATTAACATGTTGCTATTATGACAAGGTTGTGAAAATACACCATGGTTAGAAAATAGTAGAGATGATTAGCATAGTTTTAAAGCTCGAGAAAAACAAAATATACAAGTGTATTTATAGAGCATGGGCCATTGGAAAACAATATCTAAAAGAAGTTGGAGAATGGTTTTAGTCTTTACGATTTAGGTGCAATGTAAAAACATGAACTCCTTAAGGAAAAGACCTAGGTCTTAGAGAACCCAATGTAATGTGATCATGAACATAAATAAAGCTCAAGCTAATGACATATTTATATATATGTAAAATCATAGGACCACCACATATACATAAAGCCATGAGCTTACCACAAGACAAAGACATGCACCTAAATAAACAATTAACATGTTGGAGGAGTCAGGATAATGAAGGTCATTAGATTTACAAGTCACCACATATACATAAAACTATGATACTAACCTAAGAACAAGGCATGAGCATAAATAGACAATTGGTATTGGTTAGAGGAGTCAATCTAATGAAGGTAATTAGATTTACATGTCCATTGCATATACATAAAACCATGAGAATAACCAAAGACCAAGACATGGACATAAATAGATATTTGATATTAGTTAGAGTAGTCAATCTATTGAAGGTCATTAAGTTTAAAATTTAGTAGAATACAAGAAAAAGAACCAAAATTATATTTAAATCTACAACCGTGAAGTGCATAATAATGGTTTTTCATACCAAATAATCGTACATGAGGATGAAAAGATAGCACAATTACTAACACCCTATGCATAAATTCCTGTATTAGTAAATAAAAGCAAGGTTAATGAAAGAAACACCACTTATAATGAGACCATGATATCTATATTTCTATCTAAACGTAAAATAAATTCTATTTGATTCTATTTTTGAAATGATGTGATCTAATCCCATATTTTATATAATATAATTTGGTTCCATATATTATATTTGATTTCATTATCTAGCTCTCTAAAAATTTTAGTATTCGTGATTCAATATTCTTATAACATACATTCTAACTTACATGAAAAAATAAACGTATAGTTATAATTTTATTATTTTCATCTTTGTTGATCATTTATAATATTATTTATTTGAAATATAGATAATTATTAATTGCTTCACATGATAAGTGGAGTGATAAAAATGTTAGATAACTGAGGGGGCTTGAATCAATGAACTCTAGTTATCCTACAGTCTCAAATTCCTCCCAGATGTATAATTTCAACTTGAACAAACTTCAGAAAATAAACTAAACAGCTTAGTAAAAAACTTGTTTGTGTGTTGCTCTTAATTAACCGACTGTCAGATAAAACATCTAGTATATACCGATCAAACCAGTTAATGTAATGTGTAAAGTAAAATATCAAAACATCACATACATACACATTTAACACTTGATTTTTAATGTGGAAACCATGTTAAGGGAAAAACCACCTGGGATTGGTACCTGAAATATTTTCACTCTTATGAAGTGAGATTGTTTAAGAGCCAATCCTATTAAAGGTTACAAAACACACTGTAAGGTGTGACCTTGTTAGAGGATTTATCACTAACAGTTCTCTGTGACCATACATTCACTTGGCTCAACAAGAAAATAAGATCAACATTCATTGAATGTCATTAAGAAATAAGAATATTGGTAAGTCTCACTCGGTTAAGATATTTTGTCTCTAGCAATGGTTAGAATGCAACAATATATGACCTTATTCAAATACAACTTCCTTTGCCAATATTATATTTAAATCTACAACCGTGAAGTGCATAATAATGGTTTTTCATACCAAATAATCATACATGAGGATGAAAGATAGCACAATTACTAAGACCCTATGCATAAATTCCTATATTAGTAAATAAAAGCAAGGTTATGAAAGCAACACCACTTATAATGAGACCATGATATCTATATTTCTATCTAAACGTAAAATAAATTCTATTTGATTCTATTTTTGAAATGATGTGATCTAATCCCATATTTTATATAATATAATTTGATTCCATATATTCTATTTGATTTCATTAACTAGCTCTCTAAATTTTTTTAGTATTCGCGATTCAATATTCTTATAACATACATTCTAACTTACATGAAAAAATAAACATATAGTTAAGGGAAAAACCACCTGGGACCGGTACTCAAAATATTTTCACTCTTGGGTATGTGCACAAAGATGGGGTACCAAAAAGGGGGTTTAAGATGCCACTTTTTTCCTGAAATCAGCAAACTCTGAACTTCAATAACAAATTGAAGATAGTTCGACTCAAAATTTCAAAACACAACAAGAACAAGAGTTGTAGTACTCTGAATCTAGTTTCTAAACTACTAATTTATTTGAAAAACGGTGAAGATTAAGGCCTTCAACTAGGGGGAGCACAAAAAGTGGTACTATTTTTTCTGAAAAAAATTAACATAGCGCCTGTTGTGCTCCCCCTAAAATGTTAACTTTTTTTTGAAATTATTTAATCACTTTGGTGAGAAGTTAGCTAACACCACGTAGTTTACCCCAGATTTTTCTGCTAATTTTTTTATGAATGTATGAATTTCTATGACTTTTTGAACTCAGACATCCCAAAACACATGAAATTTGGGCGTGCTCCCCCTAGAAATCATACAAAATTAGTCAAAAAATTTTATTTTTTTTAAAAGTGTGTAGAATGCAGTCTAGTTTCTAAAAAACTAAGTTTTTGCAAATTTCGACAAATGAAGCAAAATCTATACCCAAAATACTACACATTGGTTTTTGATAAAAAAATTGACATACATTCAATGGAAATTAATGTTGATAGGCTTAAAATTATCATTTT
>BSBK01010767.1:87500-307987 GCA_027943335.1 Chamaecyparis obtusa | reverse complement strand
ACCAAATTCATCAATAATGAGGATCATTATCGAGTAAACTCTGATATTCCAACAATGTTTATTGCCTCAGCCATTCAGGTAGATCCAGGAAAAATAGATATTGGAAGGATCTACGCATGCATCTTCAAGTGTAAATATCTAGGAGGTCTAGATCTAGTTATCCACAACATTAGGGGAGATCTAACCATCACAAGATGAAGATTCTATAACATTCCTATGATCAATGATAGACCGGTCCCTACATCCCCTATCTTGAATACTGAGGACCTAGAAACATTATTATCTAGAGGCCCCATAATCAGAAGGAATCTAGACTTTCTATTTTATCATTTTCATGTTAGGGCCCCAGAGGATGGAGACTAGTTCTACACATATTGGCACGAAGATGATGTGGGGAATACAGACAGGGAAGGCTTCAATGATTCAAGGGATGAAGAAGTTGTAGAGGAAATGATAGGAAAGAGTGGTATTATTAAAAAAAGGAAGAAAAGTGAAGCATCTCCAAACAACCCCAGAGCTATGGATGAAACATCATAATTTAATGCTTGATCATCCAACTAGTGAATCAAGGAATTTTTCTCTTCTCTGCCTTGCAATGTTATGATCAAAAGAGTCACTGTATACTTAAATGTAGCTTTTATTTGTGAAACTTTATTAGGAGATCAATAATATATTGCATTTTTAATTGCTCGATTTGTGATGGATTAGATATTGAGGCAGTTTATAATTGGAGCAACTTTGAAAGAATAAGGATTACCTAACCCCATTATCAAATAAGAAGGCTGTAAGAGTTAATGCAAAAATGTATGTTGGTTCTTAGGATTTAGCCAAGAAGGATTAGATAAATAGGACATCAAATGAGTAGGAGTAAATTATGATAATTTAGATGGCTTATGGATGTGTGTGTGAATTTTGTACCTAGCTATAGACACAACACTTTAGTAAAACATTAGAGGTTAGCCAAAAACCAAAATATGCAATGAAATGGAAACTAAACTAACCAGGTGATTTACTACCTTCTAGTAGGTGCGAGTATAATACTCTCAGATCAGACCGAGACTAGTGACAATGCAACACCTAAACGAAGGATTTGAATGCAAAATATGAAAGAATATGAATGCAGATTAAGCTATATTTTTGGTATTTTCTGTGCAATAATATGAATGAAAATATGTATGAAGCTAAGCTATATGAATGAAATTGAAATGTAGATTTAATCTAAGAATGCTATTAATGAGTATGAAACTATGAATATGAAACTATGTAAAAGCTAATGATCAACTATGAGAGATCTCACAAATTGCCTGTCGCAAATGCTCAATCCTTCAATCGCCAATTCATCAGAGTAATTGTGCAAATTTGAGTGTTGATAATTATGAAGAGCTGAGCCTTGATTTTATAGAAATCCAGGGCTTTGAGGATGCAAGAGAAAAGCCATAAATCACTCTTGATAAACTCAGGTTGATTTTTGAGTTATCAAGAAATCAGAGATAATTAACTCACAAAAATCATGCAAAAGTAGAGTTTTACTCAAAATAGAGTTTAGATCAAATTTCAACTCATCATCAGATGTTGAGTTTCAATTTTAAAATTGATTCTTAATTTCTAGTTGCCCGCTTTTCAAATTGTGCATGATTTAATTATAAATTAATTAAAAATAAAGTGATTTATTCTCAACTTAATTGATTTTTGAATTAAAACAATTAATTTATGGGTTAATCAATTATTAAATCAAACTTTTATCCAAAAACTATATTATTAAATTTGACAATTGACTTTAATTAATTAAATAGGAATTTAATCGATTAGTCATAAGATTTTTTATTTATTGTCAGAATTAAATAATACAATTTAGGAATAATTATAATTAAATCTAATCAAATAATTAAGTGGCAATATTAAATCTAATTAATTAAATATTCATAATATTCAATTAATCAAACTTTAGGATAAATAGGATTTATCACCAAATAATAATTAAATTAAAGATAATTATGATAAATAGGAATATTGCTAGGAATATTCCCCGATGCAGAATTTAGGATAATTAATTAAATTCGATAATGTGCAAATGTGCCTTAGGTTAGGACTTTTGTGTTGATTTCGTTCGATTTGAGATGTAGGAGATTAATGAACCTATAGCCCATTTTTGGGGTATTACATTTTGCCCCTCTTTGAATTACTGTGCAAAGCGTAGTGGTTCAAAGAATAGTCTGTGTTTGATATACATATGAAACTAATTTGAAAGATTTGAAAGATTTGAAAGATTAACTGATTCCAAGACAAAAATTGATTAAAAGATTGGAAAAAGAGATATCAACCTAGGGCCAGAATGACCAGGAATCGAGATGATGCTAGCTATATCAACAATGAACCAGTGATTATGAAGAAGTGTCAAAATGCCTAATTTTGAACCTTATGATTGCGAAGAAGTGAGTGACTAATTCCAGACCTCAATGTCCTTGTATGAATCATATTGGTATCACATCCTGAACCCATCAGTTACGAAGAACCAAGGAAATAATGCTAATGAACCGATGGTTACGAAAAGCTAATACAATTTACCAGATAGATTTAGAATACCAGATTGATATGGATCTTGATGAAACTAATATGCCCCAAGAGATGATAGATTTGCCCCAAGCGACGAGGACTTTAGATGAGTCAGCAACTAGACGTGGTTGTTGTCTTGATTACTAAGAGAAAGATTTGATTTACAAATTTTGAATGATGTGTAATACCATGCCCCCTTCGGGATTAAAATTGAAATCTGACAAGAAAAGTCAGTGTTGTATAGTTTAGAAGCATGTTAATTGATTTGAGAAGTGGTTATACACATCTAGGAACGCATTCTGCATCGTTTAGAGGTCCTGGAGACCAATTTTGACTAGGTTAAACCATGAGTTGACCATAGGTGACCATAGTTGACCAAGTTGAAATTTTGATAGTTTGATGTAAGATAGTCAGTTAAGTTGAATACTAGATTTCTGTGATGATTGAAGGTCGATTATGCAAGCAGTCAGACATCCTGGGTCTGAAAATTTTAAATCATGATTTTGACATAGTAAATAATCTCAAATTTCAATTTTGATCCCAAAAATGGGTTCAGAATGTCGAAATTATCTAGGGGTGCAATTTTCATGAAAAATAGAGCACTTTTGAAAATTAGGTCAAAAGCTATATAAAGGCCAGAAGGGTCATTTTCAATTCATTTTCACTGTTGACTTTTGAAAACTTTGTGGAGCCCTCTGAGTGAGAAAATGGCAGAAATGAAGGTACCTGTGTCTTCTCATCATTTTGAGCACAGTCGGAGGCATCAGAGACCTCGACAGTATGGACATCCGATAGGTGGACCTCTGTGCCTCTCTGAAAATTCAAATTTTCTTTGTTTATAGTATTTTTAGCAAATTTTTTGTACGTTTTGAATTTTGAATTTTTCATATCATCATTGTTTGTCGTATGGTAACCAGTGAAAACTCATATGAGTTTTATTGCCAGTCTTCTTTGTCGTATGGAAAACAGTGAGCCCAAAACTCATTTCTAGGTCAAAATTTTGAATTTTTTGATCTTTTAGCTTGATTATTGAGTCCTTGATCTACCTTCTGAAATAGAAAACTGTTCAATTCCTATATTTGTAGCTTGTTTTTCAACCAAATTACTGATAGGATTCCTTGTTTCTATGTTGTGTAGGTCACATATCTTGATGTTCATGTATGTATCTCACATCCAGCCACTCAGAGACTCTATGTTTCCTTGCCTGATCCTATGAGAGTTCATCTTGCTTCATGTGGATTTGAGTATCTGATCCATTTATCCGAGATTAGGGTAAATCATGGACTCTTGACTGCATTGATAGAGAGATTTCATTCTGAGACCCAGACATTCCACTTGCCGACTGGGGAGATCACTATGACACCAGAGGATGTATACCATATACTGCGCATTCCCTTCCATTTAGGTCAGTGTCCATATTATGTGAGTTCGGGGAACTCTGGGTTACTAGCATTCAGACGTCTATTCGGAGATGATACATAGCTGACTAGTTCTATTTCATGGGAGACCTTGGTATAGTGCTATGGTCAGTCCCATAGATTAGAGTGCATCCTTGCTGGGATGATAAGAGGTATTATCATGTCCGACCATCAGCAGAATGGTCTTCTGATGGGTTGGGCATCGATGGTAGCATCTCTAATGGTGACTCCTTTCGAGTTAGCCTGGGGTCAATGTCTTCTAGCCCACATGTTCTCCAAGATGTACGAGGTAGTGTATCAGGAGAGAAAATATTTTGTAGATGGTGCTTTAGTTTTATAGATCTGGGCGTGGGAGCATATCCCAGTTTTGAGACTAGTGTGTCAGTCATAGAGGCAACCACAGGAGCCTATTATATATTTTTATGCTGGATATGTCATACAGGGTCACATGGGCCATGTAGAGTATTGGAGACAGTGTCTTGATGACATGACATTTGTACGATGGAGGCCCTATGTAGATATTGAGCCTTGGCCTACTACACGAGAGCAGTTCAGTTTCTTCTTTCAGAGCCAGGTGTTGATAGGACGATCATCCTCTATACTGGAGAGATTTATTATTACTAGGGTGTGGTGATAGTATGGATGAGTGCAGGATGTACCTTAGGATTATGCCACATATGCTCGTATAGCCTGTGAGCTCGGACTTGGATGGACCTCGAGGCTTTCTTATGCCTTGTGTTCACAGGAGTACAATGGTATCATTGGTGGAGACTAGGAGTGCAGACCACAGGTTGTTGATGTCAGAGTGATAGATGGTTTTATCACATGACTAGTTGATCATCTAGTCTATAGATTCTCTGACCCCACAGAGTTGATACCTTCCATGGAGGAGGCGATGGATGTTACGTGAGCTCTAATGAGACAGGGTCCAAGACCCACACAGGTTTCGATTGTGCACCCCACACCTCTGAGACTAAGAGCGATGGCTCCCCCATAGAGACCATCAGGATAGATGAGGCCCCCTCGTCCCACTAGTTTGACAATAGGTAGGCCTACAGGTTCATATAGACGGACTAGGGGAGAGGGCAGTACTTTAGGTAGTGTTGGTACTGCTGAGGAGGTACTTGTAGCGAAGCAGGTTGTAGGTGGTGATTTTGATCCCTTACAGGAGGATACTGGTTTTGATCTTGGTGTAGAGGTTAGACACCGTAAGGTGTAGAGAGAAAAGACCACTAAGCAGCCCGCTGTAGATACTGATATATCGGCTGTAGATGCTGATCCTAGTGTTTCACTGACTACATAGGAGATTGTGAGGAGACTTAGATTACAGGTTAGGGACCTAAAGGTGCGTAGTGCTCACTGGGAGGAGAGGTTTCTAGAGGTAGATAGATAATGCACTGAGCTTCAGGGTGAGGTTCAAAGATTACAGGTAGAGGTTATTCATCAGACCTCCAGATCTACCTATTATGTGTCTACATCCTACGCTGCGGTACCACTTGCTTAGAGAGTTCCTTCATATTCTCAGTATATGCTAGCATTAGAGGGAACGAGAGCACCTAGAGCCAAGGCAGTACCAGATGCACCACCACCACCTCCACCAGATGGAGAGGATCAGGCCGACAACTGATCTGTCATGATGTTTTGATATTTTTGTTGCTCTTTTGATATTGATACTGTTCTGACAGCTAATAGCTCACATGAGCTCATTCTTTTGTACATTGTGTCAGTAGTGCACCCCTGACTATTTCAAGTTTTATGATATATATATGAGATCGAGACTTTTGGTTGTGACTTCATTTGTATTTGTCATGTTTTTGATGTATGATGATATCATGTGATGCTTATGCTATGATTAGAGTAGAATATATGTATGGATTTATGCAATGCAATGATTTTCTCTCATATGTATGGATGTTATGCAAATGTACTTGATGATGGAAAGTGTATGTATGGAAATGTATGTAATGCAATAGATGGAATGAATGATTATGAATATGTAATGTAAGTGCAACGATACACATGATATGTTTTATAGGTATTGATAAAGACAAGTACTCAGTCTTATGTCAAAAAGGATGTTTAAACCAAGATTGTGATTACTTGTGTTTCTGTGAGAAGACCTTTGTATGAGATTCAACTCTTCAGTTTCAGTTTAAGTATAGTTTTTAGAAGGATTGTTGAATATTTTCAAGCAATTTGTGAGATCATGCAATCATGCAAAGTGTAAAATGACATGCAAAATGAAATGCAACCTAAGACCTAGGACCTAGTCATTGATCATGTGTCGGTCATTTGTCATCATTGAGTTTTTTTAGGTAATTGGATAAATCAATACAATGCCCACTAGTTAGGAAACTATAGACATATGAATATCAATTTGTATGCACAGGAATCAATAAAACACCCACTGGTGAGGAAACCAAGGACATATGAATATTGATTTTATTTTCAGAATGTAGGATTAGATATAAGCACCAAGGCACAAATACCAGGATGACCTGAATATCATGTCCATTTTGATATAGCAATTTGTATAAGCATCACAACATAAATGTTGTGATGACCAAAATATGCCTTGTGGAAAAAACACATCAAGCAGTCAAGAGATTATTCTAAATCAAGTGTGAATTACCCATAGTGACCCTTTATCGTTCACATCCTTAGGCAAGATCGTGCTTCACAGTAGGAGATAGAACTCACTCAAAAAGACAATAGTTAGATCAAACTTCCTTGGATTTTCTAGGTATCAATGGTCGAGGTACTCATGCCCATCCAATTCGAGATAGAGGCTCTTACAGACAGACACCATTTCAATCCAGAATTTCCAAAGTTGTTAGATTTTCACATAAGAAGAAAACAAAGAAAAGATTATGCCCCCAGTCATCACTCTCTAAATCTTGTAAAGGACATCGTCAAAGAGCTCGAAGGGACACAATATGAAAAAATATCAATGTGAATAAGTAAGTATACAAGGAGATAAAAGCATGAAGAAGCATAGATTGTTCTCAGTTTGATGTCTGATTGCGTTGTTGTAGATGCAAAATCCTTTCTGGAGACGAGACTGGCTGATTGACTCAAATGAAGCTTCAAAGGACTCTAACTGAATATGACTCATCTGAGGTTTAGTGGAGGCCATAGGATATGACATTGATTGCCCCCAAGTGTTAAGTATTGATAGGATATAGACACTTGAGCTGATTGGTGTATAGACTGACTTTATTGAAAACATAAAGCGAGAACAAACTGGGAGATATGTATAAACTAAAGCAAGACTAAAAGTTGGGAAAGACCAAGATTGTGCTGATAGATGGAGCATTTTGAAATAAGTGGTGCCCATTTGCTAGGTTTTCACCATCTTGGCAGAGATTCTATTTTTGCTACTAAGGTGCCTGTTTCCAGGTTTTCACCAAGGCACTTTTCTTTTTCTCATTTTTTTGTATTTTTCATTTTTTCAATTTTTTTGTACTTTTGATATTTTTTCATTTTTTTGTGAATCACCAAGGTGCCTATTGCTAGGTTTTCACCAAGATGTTCATTTTTTCAGGACTTTTTCATATTTTTATTATTTTTTTCAGGACATTTTACCATAGACTGAATGCCTTAGGCATAGAATTTCTTTAGATGGAGAACATTGTTGGTTCACAGAGCTGTTCTCCTTCAGTTGTTGAGAGTTGATAGGCTCCAGAGCCAAAAGTAGCAGTGATTACAAAGGGACCCAACCAATTGGGTTAAAACTTCCCCTTGCGTTCTCGATGTGATTGATTTTTAGGATTCTCTCTCAAGACTAGATCACCAACCTGAAATTCTCTGTGTCTGACTTTCTTGTTGTAGCCCCTAGACATTCTTTTCTGAAACACTCTAAGATGATCATACGTTGCTTGTCTGCACTCATCTAGTAGTTCAAGTTCTTACAACCTAAACACTCTATAGTCACCATCAGTTACTAGACCATGCATTCTGATTCTTAGTGATGGGATTTTGACCTCAATAGGCAATACCACTTCAGACCCATAAACTAAAGTGAAAGGTGTAGCCCCAGTAGGCATTCTGATACTTGTTCTGTAGGCCCAGAGAGCTGGATTGATCATGAGATGCCAGTCTCTTCTTGTTTTATTAACTGTACGGTGCAAGATTTTTAATAGATTCTTGTTTGAAGCCTCTTCTTGTCCATTCCCTTGAGGATAGTAGATAGATGACCAATGTTGTGTAATCTTGAATTTGGCACATAAATCATCCAAGTCTTTGTTCTTAAATTGTCCACCATTATCTATGACTATAGAATGTGGAATACCATACCGACATATGATGTAGTTCAAGATGAACATAGATATATTTGTTTTCCAGTTGCTTGAGTCAAAGGGACAACTTCTACCCATTTTGTAAAATAATATGTAGCTGTGATTATATGGGTATGTCCATTAGAAGAATGAGGATGTATGGCTCCTATAAGATCAAACGCCCATTGATGAAAAGGACATTTTTTAGTGAAGGGAATTAGATCTCTCCCTGGATCATGAATTAAGTTACCATGTACTTGGCACTTTTGACAATTCTTAGCAAACTTGATAGACTCTTTCTCCATTTCTGGCCAATAGTACCCATCCCTAATAAGCTTTCAAGCTAGTGTTAAACTGTTCGAGTGTGACCCACAAATACCTTCGTGGACTTCCTCTAACGCATGTTGAGACTCTTACCATTCTAAACATATAAGTAGCGTACCATCTAGACCTCATTTGTACAGATCATGACCAATGATGACATATCAGGAGGCATTTCAGATAAGGTATCTCTTATCATGGCAGTTAAAGGTATCAGGAATGATTTGGTCTTTGAGATAGGAGAATAGGTTTTTATATCTGGATGAATCATGACCTACAACAGTGTAAATCATGTGGGTTTCAGGGGAATCATATGCAGGATAAGATAGTGATTCCACTAGGAACTTGTAGCGTAGCTCATGTTTAGGCTGTTGTAATAAAGTGATAGCGTCGCCATTGCATCGGCAACCTTGTTCTCTATTCTAGGTATTTGTTCAAACATGATAGATATGAAGTATTTCTTTAGATCATCTACCATTCTCTTGTATGGAACAAGCTTTTCATCTTTCATTTGGTACACATCATTGACTTGATGGATAACTAGTTGTGAGTCTCCATGAATGTGTAACTCTATCACTCTCCACTCAATTGTTATTTTCATACCATTTAAAAGGGCTTCATATTTAGCAATATTGTTTGTGCAAGGAAACTTGATGCGAAATGCTTTTGGGATTGAGTATCCTTGAGGAGTTATGAATAATATACCTGCTCTAGATCCATTATGTGTATAGGAGTCATCAAAGAATAACTGTCATTCTCTAGAAGAAAGATTCATGATAGAGGAATCTGGAAATTCCATTTGCATAGGAGTATCATCAAACATAGGTGTATCAACTAATTGATCAACAATTACCTATCTTTTTATAGCTTTTCTTTCAACATATTTAATGTCAAATTCACTTAAGAACATGACCCATTTAGCTAATCTACCCATGAGGGTAGCTTTGCTTAGTAGGTACTTTAGTGGATCAATCTTAGCTACTAAATGTGGGGTATGAGCCAACATATAATGTCTCAGTTTCTATGATGCAAAGATCAAAGCCAGGCAAGCCTTTTCAATCATAGAATAGTTCTTTTCATATGCCACCAATGTTCTACTGATATAGTATATAGCTCTTTCCTTCTTGTTCTCATCATGTTGTGCAAGCAATGCCCCCAGTGATGTATCTGTAGTGAAGACATATAAGATCAAAGGCTTCCCTTGAATGGGAGGCATCAAGATAGGAGGATTTGATAGATATGTCTTGATATGATTAAAGTTCTTATCACATTCTTCACTCCATGCAAAGGTCACACCTTTATGTAATGTCTTTGTAAAAGGTTGTGATATGTCTGCTAGCTGAGATATGAAGCACCTAATAGATTGTACTCTCCCTTGTAATGTTCTCATTTGACTGATATTCTTGGGAGTTTGCATCTCCATGATAGCTTTAACTTTAGTTGGATCAACTTTAATGCCTTTCTTTGAAACAATGTAGCCTAAGAGCTTTCCAGAAGTGACACCAAAAGCACACTTCTTAGGGTTCAGTCTAAGACTAAACTTTTCCATTATGTCTAGTATCTTGCTCAAGTCATTTAGATGTTCAGCTCTAATCATAGATTTTGCTAAAGTATCATCAACATAATCTTCCATAGTCCTATGCATCATGTCATGAAAAATAGAAGCCATAGCTCTCTGATATGTAGCACCAACATTTTTAAGCCCAAATGGCATGACATTCCAACAGAAGGTACCCCACACACATGTGAAAGCAGTTTTCTCTTGATCTTATGGAGCAATTTTTATTTGATTATATCCAGAAAAACCATCCATTAAAGAATACATCTCAAAGCCCGTAGTAATGTCCACTATCATATCAATTTTAGGTAGTGGAAAATCATCCTTAGGGCATGCTTTGTTCACATCTCTGAAATATGTGCACACTCTTATAGATTTGTCTGGTTTAGAAATAGGTACAATATTAGAGATCCATTCAGCATAATCAATAACACAAATGAATCCAGCTTTTAGTAGCTTCTCTAATTCAGCTTTTACCAAGAGTGCAACATGTGGATGCATCTTTCTTAATTTTTGCTTAACAGGTTTAACATTTAGAGCTATAGATAAATGGTGCATAACAAGATCAGGATCCAACCCTGGCATATCTGAGTATTTCCATGCAAAGTTGATCTTCTTTTCTGTTAAGAATGTTGTAAACTTTTGCTTCTCTTCTTCTGATAAAGATTGTGCTACATGGATCAACTGTGGTTCCTCTTCTGTTCCCAAGTTGATAGATTGAGTGGGCTCTGTTGATACCAAAAAAATTCAGCTCCTAAAAGAACAAGATGTCAAGGAAGTATATTTTTTTTGTCATATTTTATAAATTTCCTTTAATAAAAAAATGAAAATGAATGAAGAGGTGTATTATATTTGTCATTTATAAGGTTGTTAATTTATTTATTTCAATTTATTTAATACACATCCATTTGAAATAAATAATAATTCTAATAAAAATTAAAAAATAAAATAGGATGAACAAAAAGGCGGCGAGAGGGAGTTGAACACTCAACCTCTCAAGTTGTCCTTTTACCTACCTATCTACCCTCCTACCCCCTAACTAGTTAGTCTAATTGTTTTCTTCAAGAGGGTTATGAGAAAATATTTATTTATCTTTGTTTCTTTGTGCAGGTGAGAGACAAAAATAACCTTTCACACAGGGAGTTATCTATCTCTTAATTATATTTTGTAATAATGTGATTATTATTTATTTATATATTGTCTTATCTTTAATGTTAAAAGAAAAAAGAATGGGGAGAGGGAGTTGAATACTCGACCTCTCAACCCCTCCTTTGTCCTACATAAACTACTCGACCCTACCCTTAACCAGTTGCTCTACATTATTCTTCGAAAACATGTGTGTGAATAAATGTATAAATTAAAGAAAACATTATATCTTTTTGAGTTAAATGTTAAAATGAATTAAGTTTGGGAGTTATGAATTTAATGTTTCATAATTGTTAATTATTATTTTATTGTTGACTTGTAATTTCCCCCCAAAACTCTAAAAGTGAAAATATAGCATAAAGGGTTGAAATTTGTAAATATTAATTTGTTAGGGTTTTGGTGTGAAATCTTTTGTCCTTTCCATTAATATTTTTACTTGATATTCTTAATATTATTATTTTTCACCTATTTAGGTGAGTGGGTTTTAATTTTAATTTTAATTTTTTTATACTATGCATGTATTTTTATTTTTTTTTAAATTACCTTTTATATTTTAATTGCAAACTATTTAAAGGTAATTTTCTTCACTCTAATTTTAGGGTTCTTTCATCTTACTAATTCTTATAGAGGAGTTAATTCTTTAGAAATAATTTAGGGTTGTTTTGGGAGAGATAAATTTTTAATCCCCTAATTATTTCTATTTTAATAGTTACATTTTTATTCTTATGTTATAAAGATTTACTTTATCAATGTAGCTATGTACCTAACAAAATTTAACCCTAAGAGGATTGTTTTCACTTTTAGGGTTAGATTTGTTTGTTATAGTTAAATTTGATTTTATCTTTAGGGCTATCTTTATTTTTATTATTAAATGCATTGTACTCTTAAAGTGCAATATCTTTTATTTTAAAAATAAAATAAAAGGATAAGTTTGTATGTAATGTGTTTATTTGTCACATTATCCTTCGTGATTTAGTCATTAGGACTAAAATATAATTAAATTTTAATTTTTGATTTTTGATTATTAATTTTTTATTTTTTCTAATTGATTATTAATAAGTAGTATATAGTATT
Source organism: Chamaecyparis obtusa (assembly GCA_027943335.1). Lineage (NCBI taxonomy): Eukaryota > Viridiplantae > Streptophyta > Pinopsida > Cupressales > Cupressaceae > Chamaecyparis > Chamaecyparis obtusa. The sequence continues at coordinate 295,640 of BSBK01010767.1, read as the reverse complement.
AATGTAAGATTAATGCATTACTTTAATGTTTTTTATTTTTGATATGAACTAATGTTAAGTTATTTTGTGTGCAGGAAATTAAGGTGTTAATTATTGAACGACACACATATACTATATGGGATTTCTTCTCGAAACAAATATTGTCATGTTTGATTTTATTTATTTTTAGGGCTAATTGTATAATTAGGTCCTGTGAAAGGGCATGTCCTTTCACAGGGAACCTTTGAAATATATATTTATATTAAATTAATTGTAAAGTAGAACACAGTCATTTTTATTAGCATTGAAATATTTTAAAAACCAGTGGATGCTTTTATTCCAAAATTAGATGGATACTATGGATCAATATATGCGGATCGAGTGATTATTAAAGCTTAATACAAAATCATTGTTCAAAGTTCATCGGTAATATCTGTTCCTCTGTGCTATTTTGATTTAGTTCTCTGGATAAAGTATCTTTACTTTCTTTGAGATTTTTGATTTATTATACTGCAAAATTAAATAGGAATTGTAGAACTATGTTAAATTGGTTTCTCATTGTGTATGGCTAAGCATCCCTTTTGAATACTACAGAATTCAATTGGTCTGTCCTCTAAGGATTAAATTCCATTTGAATAGTTGTCTTCCTGTTTAGTTTATTGTTGTTAATTAATCATTTTTTTTGAAGTGATCAATTTATTTTAAATTTGTCTCCAAAGTTATATGTTTTGATTCGAAATGTCACATTGTCGTTAATAGATTGAACTTAATGAACTTTAGCATTGATCATCAATTAAAGTAATCGCACATAGTACTCATTTTTAGGATAAGGAATAGGCACTGGTCTTTATTATAGATTTAGTTAAAATTTATTGTCTTTTTATCAATGCAATTCTTTACATTATTTTGTTTACATAATTCATTCAGTCATCTAGGAAAGCTTATTAAAATTAGGCCTACCAGCCTTGGTTCGATTGAACCAAAATTGCAGAGGCATCTGTTGTGCCTGTTAGTTGGCCTCTAAATGACCAACATTTTTTAGCACCAACAGGCTCAATTAGAACTGGAGATCTATCATGTAAATGACTCGAAAGAACATCAAATATCTCATCCTTAGGTGCCTCAGAGAGGTTTTCACCTTTGGATACGTCTTTTATTTTTACTTTTGTAGGTTCTAAGACTACCACAAAGTGGTTTTCACCCTCATAACTCCTTTTCTTTTTATTTGTATTCTTATTCTTTTGACTAAGATATTTGATGTCCAACTCCGTCATGCTGACGCTCAGTTCACTGATGGAAGTCCTCATAGGCTCGACTGCATTGAGGTAACAAGCAAGGGCATAATCATTAGGAAAGGTATAAATACCTTAGTTCAGGTTTGTGGATGTTAGGTCAAGAAGGTCAGGGCGTTGGATAGTCAAAGTGGTGAAAGATTGGGAAAGAGTGTTTATAGATATGGATATGTCATCATTGGTCCTAACCCGACGCTCAAGTTCAAAGGTGAGAGTACAACTTAAGACATTCAATTCATGAATAGGCTCAATGTCATTGTGGAAGTCCACTTCAGCCATCGGTGGACCAAACTCAATAAGTTCATCATTTCACTCTAGACTTACATTGGGTTTAGGTGCATATTGGTGAATAACATCAACATGCTTTTTTGTAATAAGTTCATCTAGTTCTGGAATGACTCCCTATTCATAGTCATTTGATTCATCTTTTGTTTCTTCATCTAGACCTCTAGGAAATATAAGAACATGAGTAAAGTCAAGATGAATACCCCAAGAAGGGTTTCCCTCAGATTCTAATTTGAATTCATACTCGTGGGAATCTATCTCAAAATAACTACCACCTTCCTCTCTATCTATTTGATTGTCTTCAAGATTAGCTGATTCTTGTGTTGCAACTATCTCTTGCTCTATAGTAGGTTCTTGTGTTTCTACTACATTAATTATTTTTATTGGATCATCTTCAACTTCAAGGAGGTCTTTTATTTCTTTAGGCAAATGCTCATAGAAAATGAGATCTTCAGTGGTGTCTAAATCATCACTATCAGATTGTTCTATTGTTTCTCCCTTTAGTTGATTTGTTGTGGAAGGCTCAACCTGTTCTAATACATGTGGGGAGTTCTTGCTAAGACAGAAAGGCTTCTTCATGTATCCTAGAACTGTTGTATTCTTTTTTGCTCAGCCAGGATGATCAAGAGGCGACAGAAGACCCTTACCCTATAGTCCTAGAGGTCCTTTTCCTTTATATCCCATTTTTGTGATCAATTTGTCCCCTAGGTCATATGACTTAGAAGGGCTCTTAGGAGTTTCAGCATCACATTTTTGAACAACTTGAGGTTTGGATTCATCTTTATATAGCCATGTAAGCACAACTTCGTCTTCTTCAAACTCTTGTTTAGATACTTGTTCTGCCACAAATTTTCCTTTATATGCTGCAATAGGTTCTTTAGACTCTAGTTTGGATTGTTTCAAAGTTTTCCCATAAGACTTAGGTGTCATGCCCATAAAATTTTACTCTAAAACCACACCAAATTTATTTTTTTAAAGGGTAAATTAAGTCCAAGTTTATGTTGCAAGTTGATAGGTGAATCTGACAATTGATTATCCACAACATACAACTCATCTTAAATACTTAATTCAATTAAATTCAAACATAAACATCGCATACATTTATAATTCGATTGCAATTAAATATTATCAGCATGTCATATTCATTCATCTATACAACACATCGTGAAGTATTCAATTCTTCACTAAATTAAGTATGTAGCGTATTACATATCCAATTCAGTTGAAATTAAATGTCATCATGACACTCCTAAACTTCCCCTAAGTAATTAACATTTTAATTCATAATAGAAATCTCATCGTATCATATTCGAATCAAATCTCCATTTCCTAGTTACTTACATAAGAGTATAAAATCCATCACTTCATCCAACATTCATAAATCAAAATACCATAATTTAGAATTCACATTTATATCATAAAATAGTCATCAATAATTCATCGCCTAGTATTTAACCCAAAATGAAATACACACCTCAACCTAATCCATTTCTTGATTTCATTTTCCTAACAACTCCTATCGACATAAATTCCCTAATTGCTCAACTCATTATTTCATCTAGATCAATCATCATTATGTCAGTCATAGTGTATCATACAGTCAACATTGTGAGTAAATAAAGCATCATAAAATGTAGTGTATTCTCATCTACTGTAATCTAATCTCTGACCCTAAGGAGTAAAATCGACTAACTAGTCAAAACATCCAGCCAATTACTAGGTCTACCATAACGACAATGTAAAAACTATGACGGGTCTAGGGTGAGGCCTCACATCCTCCCCCCCCAGGCAAGAACTTCCTCCTGGAAGTTACGCCACTTAGGGTTAAAATCCCAAGGTTGACATCTAGCTTAGCCCATTGGATAAATTTTGAATCGCTGACCTCATGCAATGAGGAAGTCTAATGTTGATACATGTCAAGGCTATGTTTTTTTTTCCTTATTTTAAACAATTCTATCATTTGCAAGTATAAACATAGTACGATTGAACTACTCACCACATCTCACAATCTAAAATTATTTTACATAGTTATCATAACTTCTTCTAGCAACAAGATCACATAAGGTAACCCCCATTCAACACACTAGTGTTGGGTCTGAGGTCACAAGGAATGCACCTAAACAAGGGACATCTTCCTTACAACATATCTCAAAAGTACACTAACATTACTCTAGATGTTGGTCCCTATGAGCCTCATTATCTGGAGTATAGGCCCAATATTATGCTAAAGCTATCATTTGTCACTCTATAAATCCTTAGTTTGCACCAACTTTATATTATAAAATATCATAATAACCATGAAGAAGATCATAATGAAATCTTACAAGGACTATGCATATCACAATCCATAAAATACTCTTACCAAGACCACTGGCATGGTCAAAGATAGCACTAAAGACAAGGGTGATCATAGTGTGACAGTAAACCTCTTGATAGATTCTCCCTATTTATAAAATATGATGGATTTCCCCAACAAATATTCTCCCTCATACAACCTACCATAAAAAGGACTTGCCAACATTTGCAACCATAAGAGCCTCATCAAATAGTCGTAAAATCCAAAATTAAAAAAAAAATTGAACAAAACGTTCCAACAAAGTGAGATTGAAAAAGTGGCCACATTGGTAAAAAAAAATTTCACAAAATAAGTAAAGGAAAGTCCTTGAGGCAAATAAGGACATTTAAAATAAATTTTGGCTAAGTATCCCAACACATAAATAAATTTACTTTTACATTGTTGGCAATTCACAAAAGAAATTTTAACTTATGTAACAAGGTAAAATAAAAGAAAATAAAATTTGCAATCCATGTTCTACCACAATCATTAAGTGAACTATGTGACCTTTTGAGATCACTAAGAGGGAGACGGGGAACTCACATCATACATTTATTATGACAAAATTTAATATATTCCAATTATGTCTTGACAAGGATAAAGAATTAAGTGTTTTCCCAAGAAAACTTTTACCCGAGGAGAGAGATAAACACACAAGAACCTCAGGAGGCAACTACCTATTTACTAATAATAGTCTCACTAACTCTATAAGTTCTTTTACTACATCCAATTCACAATAATCATGATATTCACATTACAACATCCGCTACTCCTAGAGAGAAGTTCCTACTGCAATGTGGTTCACTTATGTCTCACTCTCAACTACATGAAGTACATCATCGTACCTACACAACATTTAAATGGCCCACTCACTTAGGCCAATAAGGCATACAACAACTCTATTACAACACCTATAAGGCTAATTATTAATTAGTTAATTATTAGTTAATATTTTATAATTATTAATTAGTTAATTATTAAGCTAATTAATTATTATATTATAATTATTAATTAATTAACATATGTCTTATTTAATCATAATCATTTATTAAATTGATTATTTAATTCAGTTTTATATTCAATACATATTATAATTAATGATTCTTCTATCAACGAATTGTTTGTTTGTATCAAGGTTTTCATCATTGATTTACACTTGGAATCATTATAAAATAAATTATGAAATTCGACTCTCCTAGATTGTAATATGGTAGTGTATAGTAGGGTGACCTAATCATAAATAGATAAATTTTTAATTAATTCTTTGCTAAGGGTCACTCTAATAATGCACTTAGTGAATGGTTAACCCTATAGGAATCCTTGGATAGACCTTGTTGGCTTCACCAAATACTAATCGAGAATTGTGCATCCTAACCCTATTGAACTCTATTGTATACTTTATCACCTTAATCAAATCCCTTGATTTATAACTTTATCTGCTTGTGATCCTTTGGAAAACCAACATTGGTTAAGGACTTATTCTTCTGTGTCTTTCTAACTATTGTCAGAGACACCTGGTAACCCGTAACTTTAGATCCAATATTTCTTTCCTAAAAAAAATAAAATTGGTGTGTTTTTAGACTATTTTTTGATGGGCATGACATTAGGCGAGATAGGGAGAGATGTCAAAGATAAGACTGACTCTAGTATATTCTCCCATACCATTTTCTTTGATTTTAACCTCTTTAGAAATGTCTTCCATCTAGGATGTTGAAGCAACATCTAGCTACTTAGTGGAAGATTCCCTATTATTAGGAACACGTTTATCAGCACTTTCTTTCAATGTATTGCAAGTTGTATATAGATCAGCTGGAATCTTCACTTCTACCCCTTCATAAGGAAATTTCAAACATTGATGATATGTAGAAGGATTGGCTTTCATCTCATGTATCCAAGGTCTCCCTAGAAGGATGTTGTAAGCCAAAGGTAGATCAAGAACTTGACATGTAGTATCTCTGATGACAGGACCTGCTCTGATAGGTAAGACAATAGTTCCCTTAGAAGATCTTTCTTGCTCATCATATGCTTTGATAGTTATCTTCTTTCTAGGATCAATGGCCATTTCTAAAAATCCCAATTGTGTAATCAAGCTGAAAGAACAAATGTTTAGGCCAGCGCCCCCATCTATCAACACACATTTGACATGATGGTTTTGTATTAGGAATTCAATATGAAAGGGCTATTTATGCGGATGACTCAAGGAATTATCATCTTCCTCTAAAAATGAAATGCACTATGGAGACGTAAGATGACCAACCATAGTCTGGAATCTATCTAAATCAAGGTCGTCAGGAACATTGGATCTAAGCAGAGCTTTGTCTAGAATGGCTCTATGAGCTGGAGATATCTAAAGCAACTCAAACATGGATATTTTAGCATTTGTGTGCTGGAGTTTTTGAATAATACTATATGAAGTAGGCCTCATTTCTTTAGGATTTGAAGATTTAGATGTAGCCTTCTATTTAGAAGCAGATGAAAGATTGAAAGGCACCTTAGAGACATTGGATGAATCTGGTATTTGTCCTTGTAGGTGTGCCTGAGCTTGTGATCGAGTAACTGCATTAGCTGATTGATTTTCTCTATCTCTTCTTACAATTATGATGACATTGCAATGCTCGAATAGACATGGTTCAACCATATTGATGATAGTGTTATTTCCAGAGTATGCATAATTGACTTTAGCACCCATATTAGGCTGAGAAGAAGAATCTTCTTTACCATGTTTAGGAAATGGTTCTGTGAATGTTGTATGATCATTATTACTCTTATGATTGTTAATCATGATGTCACCATTATCAATTTTGTCTTGTATGATGTGCTTCAAGTGAACACAGTTATTAGTCTTATGACCTTTATTGTGATGGAATTCACAGAAATCATTCTCTCTACACCATTTCAGTTTAGGTTTAGGATCAAAGACTTTCATCTTAGGCAAGTAGATGATTTTGTTTGCCAATAGAGTTTTCATGGTATATTCTAAAGATTCTACAAGAGGAGTGAATTTACGATTAGGATTTGTAGCCCAAGGTTTGTAATCAGATGACTTTTTGTTGGACTCAGTTGATTTAGCTTCGGAAGCTTTGATGGCTTGGGTACCAATAGTGAGATTGAAAGTAGGTGCCTTAGATGGGGCACATATATTATCAACAATGCCATCTGTGACAATGCTTTTATTCTTATTCCAGTTTTTGTTCTTGTCCTTAGAACTAGATCTAGATTCATACTTGTCTTTTTGAAGTGTGATGTCTCCTGTTTTCACAAGTACTTTCTCAATTTTGATCGCATTATCTACCATCTTGTCAAAAGATGTATGATTTTGCATTTGTAAAGGGTAGTTGATTTCTAGAACAAGATTGTTGATGAAGATTTCCAACTTCTCAATTTTGGGAATGGGTCTAGCACATAGAGAAAATTTCTTCCTCCACCTCTTGAGAAATGTCAGGAATGGTTCTCCTAGATACTGTTTTAGATTGTAGATGTCGATCATAGTGACTGGATGTTGAATATTGTAGGAGTATTGTTGATAGAATAGTTTGATTAACTCAAAAGTTTTGATAGTTGGAGGCATTTTTGAGAACCAATGAATGATTGACCCTCCTAGAGATTGAGGGAAAAGATGCATTAAGTAAGTTGGTTCGTGCATGAACTCCATAGATTGAGTATAGAATTCTCTAACATGATCTTAAGGATCAAATTTTCCATCATACTTATCATATTTAGGCATTTCCACTCTTTTAGGGAATGGCGGCATGTACAAGTCTTTATCAAATGGAAAAGGACATAGAGCCTCCATGGAGAACTCCTTAAGTTCCTTTTCTTTTTCAAGTTTGTTAAGTTTTTTTGGAAATATAGATGCAGTAACTGAGAGGGGGGGTGAATCAGTTAACCACAAAAATATTACCACTGATCCCTTAAATATCTTAACAAATTATTTACTGTGCCACTCGGTAAATATACAGAAAAATGCTAAAAACTTGATCCTTGAAGTGTGTAATAATTAAATTATTCTTAAGCATTCATCACTGATTAACTTACAAGAATAAAGAAAATAAAATGAACACAAGAGACACCAGATTTACCGTGGAAACCCAATATGGGAAAAACCACCAATGTAACTAGTTACTATTTTTCACTCTTCTGATGTGATGCCCGGTTAGAAGCCAACCCGGTAAAAGGTTACAAAACACACTGTTAGGTGTGACCTTGTTAGAGGATTTAATCACCCTGCTAGGAGTGGCCTTGTAAGAGGTCTTGAAACAATTCAATAGAATTGTTACCTTGTTAGAGGATTTACAAAATGGTTGTTAAACCAACTCAGTTAAGAGATTTTGATATCACTGCTACAATTGCTAGAGAGTAACAATGAAATAACCTGCAACTAAATTGTTGAATATAGATCTTTGTTCTGTTTCACTAGATCCTTACTGATCAATTAAATATTTTCTGCTCCTCAAGGATATCTAACCATCCTTCAAAATTTGCACACACCTTTCGTCAAAATGATTTATGCATGATGTATATTTTATTCACCATTTGACCTTCTATATATATATATATATATATATATATATATATATGTCATTTCATAATCATTTAGATTGTCAAGTCGACACTAATAATTATTATAACAGTCAGCTGGGATAAACAAACTGTAATAACAAAATTCTTTGAAAGGGTCGACCTTGCTCAGTAAACATTAATCCTGAAAAGATTTCCCTCGGTGATCGAGAGAACTCGGTAACCACAGCGAATTCTGCAACATCCTTTGGAGATCAAGAGAGCTCGTTAACCACTAATTTTCCTTCGATAACCGAGGAGGCTCGATTAACACTGTTATCCTGTCATGTTTCCTTTAGACACTTGAGAGAACTCGGTAGACACTAAAAACCACCTAGCTAACCAACTGAGCTCCGTAGATACTGAGAACCGCTTAGTTGATCGACTGAACTCGGTAGATACTGAGAACCACTTAGCTGAACGACTGAACTCGATAGATACTGAGAATGATAATTGATATGACATTTGTGTGACATCAAAGACAACACATAGCTAATCCAACAATGTCCTTCAGACAATTGTATCCAACAATCTCCCTCTTTGGCATTGATGGCAACACAACATGTCATAGCACAATGAAATTTCATAGATAAACCAAGAGTAAGAAACATATCCTTAGCTTCATTCTGATTCCCATCATCTTCAACCTTCTTTCTCTGACTGAGAACTCTCCCTCTTAACTTCTCAAATTATTCTTCTTAGAAATTTCTTGAAATGACAGCAAACTCTCCCTCTTTGACAACACATGCCAAAGACAACTTACACAGTTTCGGTAAATAACAATGTACCTTGTGTACTGATTCATATGCAATGATTCCCTGACTATGCTACATCAACTGATTGATCTTCAACATGTTTTGGTTGATGCATCACTACTACTTTATTTAGTGAACCTCGGACAGGGGAGTGACCCCTAACTTGCCTCTTAGATACAAGAATGCATCTTTAGGTAGTGGTTTGGTGAAGATATCTATAATTTTTTCTTTTGTATAAATATATTCCAATCTGATTTCCTTGTCTTGCACCAATTCTCTGACAAAGTGATATTTAATTGCAATGTGCCTAGTTCTGGAATGCATTACTGGATTCTTTGATATATTTATTGCACTTGTATTATCACAAAACATAACAACTGGTTCTTTGATCTCAACCTTCATGCCTTCCAAAATCTATTTAAACCATATAATATTAGAGCAGTTTACTACTGCAGCAACATATTATGCTTCTGCTGTGGATTGGGATGTGCAGTTTTGCTTTTTACTAGTCCAAGATACTAACCTCTTGCCAAGAAAGAATGCACCACCACTTGTACTCTTTCTATCATCAATGTTTCCTGCCTAATCAACATCAATAAACACTTTTAAATCCAGATTGCCTCCAAATTTATACCACAAGCCATAATCTTTAGTTCTCCTTAAATACCTCAAGATTTTTTTGATTGCCATCATGTGATTTTCTCTAGGTTTAGCCGAGAATCTTGCCACTATTCCAACTGCTAAGGCAATATCAGGCCTTGTGTGTACTACATACTGTAATTTTCCAATCATTGATCTGTATAAGGTTTGATCTACTTCTTTTGAATCATCATATTTGGTAAGCTTCATTCCAGTACACATGGGTGTACCAACTGGTTTTGAATCTTCCATACCAAATTTCTTAAGTATTTCTCTGATATATTTAGATTGAGTAATGTAGATACCATTTTTGTTCTACTGAATCTGAAGTCCAACAAAGAATTTTATCTAACCAACCATAGACATTTCAAATTCTTTGTTCATAAGTTCTGAAAATTCTTTGCACTGATCATCATTTCCTGTAAACACAGTATCATCCACAAATATTTCTGCCAAAACAATTTTGTTATCTGATCCTTCTTTGATGTATAAATTGATGTTGTCATTAGCCCTTTTGAAATTAATCTGAGTAAGATAGTTATGTAATCTTTCATACCATGCTCTAGGAGCTTGTTTTAGACCATACAATGCTTTGTGTAATTTGCAGACCATATCCCTTTTGTCTGGATCAATAAAACCTTTAGGTTTCTCAATGTAGACTTGTTCCTCAAGAATACCATTGAGAAAAGAAGATTTGATATCCATCTGATATACCTTAAATCCTTTATGTGCTGCATATGCAAGTAAAGTCCTCACACCTTCTAATCTTGCAACAAGAGCAAAAGTCTCTCCACAATCTATTCCTTCTTCTTGAGAATATCCTTTACATACCAATATTGCTTTGTTTCTTGATACTTGACCATCTTTATTCAACTTATTTCTGAATACCCATTTTGTCCCAATTACATTTTTATCTTTAGGCCTAGGTACAAGAGTCCATGTCTTATTTTTCTCTATTTTCTCTATTTCTTCATTCATAGCCTCAATCCAACTTTCATTTTCTAATGCATCTTTGACATTTTTAGGTTCAAAATCAGCAAATAAACATGTACCTTTTAGTTTACTTATTATCATAGTACCATCTGATTTGTTTCCAATAATCTGATCTGGTTTATGATGCTTTCTGATGTACTTGGCTAATACAAGTTCCTTGCTTCCTGAATGAGTTACATTGTCATCTTCTTCATCTTTAGGTTCAGATTGCTCGAGCTCAGTAGATACTTGCTCGGTAGCTTCAGACTGAGGCTCGGTACTTTGTGACTCAGTCAGAACTTCTTCTTGTGACTCGGTTATTATACTGGGCTCGGTAGATGTAGTCTCCTTACATGTGTCTGGCAATGTATCAGGTTCGATGTAAACAAATTTTTTGTAGTCCTCTGGTTCCTTTTTGCTTTCTTCTTCAATCTTTTCTACAAACTCATCAATTCTCACATGTGCACTTTCTATGATTTTGTGAGTAGACAAATTTAGACATCTATATGCCTTACTTTTGCAAGAATATCCCAAAAATATTCCTTCATCACTTTTTACATCAAATTTTCCTTTTCTAGATTCTTTTAAGATGTAACATTTACTACCAAATACTTTTAGGTAACTTACATTTGGTTTGTAGCCATACCATAGCTCATATGGAGTCTTGAATGTGTCTTTTCTCAGTTGTACTCGGTTCAAGGTATGAACTATAGTGTTGATAGCTTCCTTCCAGTATTTCATAGAAATGTTCTTTTCAATCATTAGAGTCTTTGCACAGTCCATGATAGATCTGTTCCTTCTTTCAGCTATTCCATTCTGCTTAGGAGTTCTCGGGGCTGATACCCGTCTTTTGATTCCTCTTTCAATGTAGAAATTATTGAATTCATGGGAGATGAATTCACCACCTCTGTCTGATATCAAGCATTTTATTCTTTTTCCTATTTCCTTTTCTACTCTTGCTAAATACCATTTGAACTTCTCAAATGCTTCAGAATTTTCTCTTAAATACATAATAGTCATCATTCTAGAATAATCATCAACAAAGAGAATAAAGAATTTTTCTCCGATATAGCTCTCAATTCCAATAGGTCCACATAAATCAGTATGCACAATTTCCAAAATATCTTCAGACTGATAGTTTTTACTTTTGAAACTAGACTTTCCCATTTTACCAATTTGACAATTCTTGCATAGACCAACATCAGGTTTCTTCAAAGTAGGAATACCTCTTACTTTCTTGAATTTGCTTATTTTCATCATGTTGTCAAAATTTACATGACATAACCTTTTGTGCCATAACCAACTTTCTTCAATTTGAGCAATAAAACATGAGTAATCACCATGATCAAGATAAAATAGGTTACCTTTGGTTTGTTTGCCTGATCCTATCAGTTTTCCTTTGTCATCCAGTAGTCTTGCTTTTCCATTCATGAATTCAACCTTGAATCCAATGTTGATTAGTTGTGCTTCACTTAGAAATTATGTTTTAGTCCTTCGACCCAATATGCATTATCACATATAAGTTCTTTGGTTAATGAAATTCATCCCTTTCCTTTTATACAACAGGGTTCATTGTTTCCAAACCTTACATTACCACCATCAAAGTTTTCAAAGTTTTCAAACTTGATCCTGTCACCAGTCATATGATGTGAACATCCACTGTCTATAATCCATGTATCATTCTTGCTTATATGAGAGATAAGTGCCATCTCATCTTCATCATTATCAGATTCATCTTTTACAGCAATGAAAATAATTTCTTCTTCACTATCATCTGAATCTTTAGCTAAGAAACATGTTTTCTTACCTTTATCCTTGAATGATTTGAAATTTTTCTTGCCATTGTACTTGTAATTTTTCTTCTTTTCTTTGCTTGTTTGGACACCTAGCTGCAATATGACCAATTTCTTCACATGAAAAATAGATTAAGGGAGTTTTACCTTTGTATTTTCCTCTGCCTCTTGAATACTTCTTTGCAAGTAATGCTTCAATAACTTCAAGATCATTATCAGAACTTTCCTCTAATTCTTCTTCAGTTTCTGATTGGATTTTCTTCCCTTTCTTGAGTGAAAGTTTGGCCTCAAAAGCTGATTCAATATTTTTAGAAGTTGGAACATAGTTGTCATAGTTATCCAGTTCAAAGGCTGTTAATCTTCCAACTAAGGCATCCAAAGTTATATTGTGATTTTCTTCACATCTTCTTTCTTGAATAGCAGAAAATCTTATTGCATAAATAGGGAGTAATGTTCTAAGAACCTTACTTATAACCATTTCATCATCAATTTTTCCTCCAGAAGCTTTGATTGCACTAACACTTGTCTTGATCCTTTCAACATATTTTGCAATGTTTTCTTCTTCTCTCATTTTCATTTGATCAAACTGTCCTCTTAGGCTATCTGCTTTGGCTCTCTTCACATTGTCATCACCGCCATAGATTTTCTTCAGCTTGTTCCACATTTCATGAGCAGTTGTGCAGTCTTTGATTTCATCAAATTCTTCATAGCTAGGAGCTGATGCAATGTCTATCATCATAGTGTTATGGTTCTTTTTCTCTGCAATGTCTTCAACAGTTAATGTGCCAGTAGGAATTGTATATTCTTGATCAATATATTTGCATCCTGAATCACCAATGGAAGCCAGATGTAATCTCATGAGACCTTGCCATGCTGAAAAGTTATTTCTGTTAAGCCTTGGAATTTCTCTTTTGTAAGACATCCTGATCTTTAGCTTAGGTCCTTGAAACCCTTCCTGCAAGCACCAAAAGCTCTGATACCAATTGTTGGAAATATAGATGCAGTAACTGAGAGGGGGGGTGAATCAGTTAACCACAAAAATATTACCACTGATCCCTTAAATATCTTAACAAATTATTTACTGTGCCACTCGGTAAATATACAGAAAAATGCTAAAAACTTGATCCTTGAAGTGTGTAATAATTAAACTGTTCTTAAGCATTCATCACTGATTAACTTACAAGAATAAAGAAAATAACATGAACACAAGAGACACCAGATTTACAGTGGAAACCCAATATGGGAAAAACCACCAATGTAACTAGTTACTATTTTTCACTCTTCTAAAGTGATGCCCAGTTAGAAGCCAACTTGGTAAAAGGTTACAAAACACACTGTTAGGTGTGACCTTGTTAGAGGATTTAATCACCCTGCTAGGAGTGGCCTTGTAAGAGGTCTTGAAACAATTCAATAAAACTGTTACCTTGTTAGAGGATTTACAAAATGGTTGTTAAACCAACTCTGTTAAGAGATTTTGATATCACTGCTACAATTGCTAGAGAGTAACAATGAAATAACCTGCAACTGAATTGCTGAATATAGATCTCTGTTCTGTTTCACTAGATCCTTACTGATCAATTAAATCTTTTCTACTCCTCAAGGATATCTGACCATCCTTCAAAATTTGCACACACCTTTCTTCAAAATGATTTTTGCATGCTGTATATTTTATTCACCATTTGACCTTCTATATATATATGCCATTTCATAATCATTTAGATTGTCAAGTCGGCACTAATAATTATTATAACAGTCGGCTGGGATAAACAAACTGTAATAACAAAATTCTTTGAAAGGGCCGACCTTGCTCGGTAAACATTAATCCTAAAAAGATTTCCTTTGGTGATCGAGAGAACACGGTAACCACAATGAATTCTACAACATCATTTGGAGACCAAGAGAGCTCGATAACCACTAATTTTCCTTTGATAATCGAGGAGGCTTGGTTAACATTGTTATCCTGTCATGTTTCCTTTAGACACCCGAGAGAACTCGGTAGACACTAAAAACCGCCTAGCTGACCGACTGAGCTCGGTAGATACTGAGAACTGCTTAGCTGACCGACTGAACTTGGTAGATACTGAGAACCGCTTAGCTGACTGACTAAACTCGGTAGATACTGAGAATGATAATTGATATGACATTTGTGTGACATCAAAGGCAACACATAGCTAATCCAACAATGTCCTTCAGACAATTGTATCCAACAAAGTTTGACTTGTGTGGCATGCATCTGTTTCATTATAGTCGTGATAGGAGTTTCTTCCTCATGTGTAATGATATCTTCCACATTAAAGTTTGGAGGAAGTTCAACTCCTTGATGAGCTAACTTTAGAAAGTATGCTTCTCTATCTTCTTTCAAGAAATGCTTCATCATCCTTTTGAAGTTATCATTATTTTGATATTGGGCAATTTCAGAAGGTGTAGGTTCTTGATCCATACCGTGTTGAGATTGATGTCCTTGGGAGCCATGATGTGTCCTTCCGTGAGACATGTTAGGATTTGTAGGGCTCCCTAGATTAGATTGAGGAGGGGTTTGTTGATTACCTTCGTGAGTTGATGGAGGGGGTATGTAACCAGTTTTCAATCAAAAATTTCCAAGATCGTTGTCTTCGTAAAGACCAGAATTGTAGAGTTGCTCAAGAGTTGGGGCATGGAGAGTATTCAAAGGTATTGTATGGGATACCTCTCTAGATTTCTTATGTGATGAAGCTATGGTTTCCATCATTAACCTTGGATGAGGCAAAAGAATAAGATGAAGACAATTGAAGAATGAATTGATTCAAGAAGATCAAATGACGCAACCTTGTAAAGATTGAGTTGATTAAAGATTAGATCGGACGTCAATGAAGGATATTGTGCCATATTAGTGTGGGTAAATGCCCAATAGATGGTGGGCACAAGCTCACAACACTTATCCATTTAGTAAAAAGATCGAATTTGAAGGTAATGTTGACAAGGTTTTGACACAAGATGAAAAAGACTCAAATCGATAAATCAGAAGGCAAAATCAGACTCAAACGCTTACTTTAGGAAAATGAATGATTTTTTTCTAGTTTATGATCTATTCCTGACATAGTGATTTGTTCAACAGATTCTGGAAATGGTCTATAAAAATTGGGTCTCGGACAATTTTGACAACTTTCTAGCAATGGAATTTCTCGAACAACTTTCTGCAGGATCGTACGATAGTAGGTATGCTATGAAATGATAGTTGACAAACTCATACGACAATTGCAAAGCTCACATGATAGTTGATAGCAGGATTTTGACTTGTTGCTTTTTACTGGTGGAAAAACTCGTACGACACTATACAAGCTTTCATACAACAATATAGGGGTTCTGAAATGACAATTGCCAAAACGCGTACGACTTTCTGACCTGATGGGATGACTTTTGACTCCAGAAAGGATTTTTACTTCAGATTTTGCAAATTTTTGGTTTTCAATTTTAGATTGTTCACAAATTTTTCTATCCAAGTTTGAAGATTATTCTGAGATCATTCATTTTTAGTAACCAAATAGATAAACAAGCACACAACAATAAGCAAGTGATTCCAAGCACATCTGAAAATAATGAATAGGGGACAAAGCAACCCTGCACATGAACAATCAAGGGACTAAATGTACTAATCCCTAGGAGTGCTAATTGTGTATGTTCCAAAAAAAATTTCAATAACACACATATTCCTAAAAAAATGAAAATTTGGCCTCACTAGGGTTTGTAGTAATGGTTTGACTCTGCAACTTTTGTGATCTCAAGAGGGTGAACTCCAATCCAAGTGCACCAGGGTTTTGACATAGTCTAAGAAATTAATCAATCAGGAGCTGTTAGGGAGATCTGACAGCCCAACAAGAGGCCACACCTATGAAGATTTCCTCCACAAGGACATTTATATAGCGGCTGTTGCTACCATGATTAAAATGGCTATTACCGCTTGAGGTTCCATCCACGTGGTTGACCCAATTAAGGGAATGTCCACTATGGTTAACCCTCTCTAAAGGGGACTCACAAAAGATACCACATGGAGACTGGTTCCAGATTCAAGGATCTGAGTTTTTGATACTACCCAAAAAGGGAGTAGAGCATAGTCCTCTAGCCTTTTCACTTTTAACCAAAACAAAGCAGACAGATTAATCCGACATGCTAAGACCAAGATTATCTCACAAAGATCTATGACATCAACCACTTATGATCTATCAACCTCTCAGGAGAGAGAATGTATCAATCAAAAGTTGAAGACACACGAATCTAGTAGAACGTGAGACTCTCTCAGTAACCTCCCTACCTACAAGGGGATCTGTCATCAAGAAGAGCTTCGCATGCATGAACAAGTAGAAGAAGCCCACTCTCTCGAGATCATCCACAAATAGTGTTCATAGGACCTATTTACTATGTGTAACAGATATGCAAAAAGCAAATCTATGTTCGTTTTATAGCCCAAAATGAAGTTTGTGATATGAAAGCAAGAAAAGTCACACAAGCTTGACATGCGAGAGTTTGCTTTAATCCAAATTGAAATGTTATTAGCTTGAGAAGAATACCTGAATTCCTTGCAATGCGCTTAGTATATTTTTACTTATTTTAGCAATTTAGTTGCGCTTTTCGAATCAGATTCAACAAGTATCGGTCAAAATAGAAGATTTCAATTGTTAGGGTTTGTTGTTAGTCCAAATCTGAAAATCAAATCTGAAAAGCTACCAAAGATGCTGAAACGACAATCAAATTTTGGAGTCAAAACTTGTACGATAGTGGGTTACCTCCCAGATGATAGTCTAGAAACTCATACAACTATGGGTGTCTTCTCATACGATAATCGAGCTTCCAAATGACAGTGTGTACTCTCTGATACAAGCCTTGAAATCTAAACATGTCATATGACAGTGGGTACCTCCTAGAATGACTTTCTGACAAAAGTCGTACGAAAAATGTACGGACAAAAAATAAAAATCATAGTTTTAACTAGAAAATGACAAGAACTTGATAGAAATTGATAGAAATGGAATGGAAACCCGTTTCAAGGCCCCACGGTGGGTGCCAGAAATGTGTGTGTGAATTTTGTACCTAGCTGTAGACACAACACTTTAGTAAAACATTAGAGGTTAGCCAAAAACCAAAATATGCAATGAATTGGAAACTAAACTAACTAGATGATTTACTATCTTCTAGTAGGTGCGAGTATGATACTCTCAGATCAGACCGAGACTAGTGACAATGCAACACCTAAACGAAGGATTTTAATGCAAAATATGAAAGAATATGAACGCAGATTAAGCTATATTTTTGGTATTTTCTGTGCAATAATATGAATGAAAATATGTATGAAGCTAAGCTATATGAATGAAATTGAAATGCAGATTTGATCTAAGAATGCTATTAATGAGTATGAAACTATGAATATGAAACTATGTAAAAGCTAATGATCAACTATGAAAGATCTCTCAAATTGCCTGTCGCAAATGCTCAATCCTTCAATCGCCAATTCATCAGAGTAATTGTGCAAATTCGAGTGTTGATAATTATGAAGAGCTTAGCCTTGATTTTATAGAAATCCAGGGCTTTAAGGATGCAAGAGAAAAGCCATAAATCACTCTTGATAAACTCAGGTTGATTTTTGAGTTATCAAGAAATTAGAGATAATTAACTCACAAAAATCATGCAAAAGTAGAGTTTTACTCAAAATAGAGTTTAGATCAAACTTCAACTCATCATTAGATGTTGAGTTTCAATTTTAAAATTGATTGTTAATTTCTAGTTGCCTGCTTTTCAGATTGTGCATGATTTAATTATAAATTAATTAAAAATAAAGTGATTTATTCTCAACTTAACTGATTTTTGAATTTAAACAATTGATTTATTGGTTAATCAATTATTAAATCAAACTTTTATCCAAAAACTATATTATTAAATTTGACAATTGACTTTAATTAATTAAATAGGAATTTAATCAATTAGTCATAAGATTTTTGATTTATTGTCAGAATTAAATAATACAATTTAGGAATAATTATAATTAAATCTAATCAAATAATTAAGTGGTAGTATTAAATCTAATTAATTAAATATTCAAAATATTTAATTAATCAAACTTTAGGATAAATAGGATTTATCGCCAAATAATAATTAAATTAAAGATAATTATGATAAATAGGAATATTGCTAGGAATATTCCCCGATGCAGAATTTAGGATAATCAATTAAATTCAATAATGTGCAGATGTGCCTTAGGTTAGGACTTTTGTGTTGATTTCGTTTGATTTGAAGATGTAGGAGATTAATGAACCTATAGCCCATTTTTGGGGTATTACAATGGATTGGAACATTAATAAGTTATACATAACTTATACATATAAATAAATTATCACATTAGTAGAGGATTAAATACATTGGAATAAAGGATGTAGGCATCTATAAAATTACAATTTGAAGAGATGGGATATTAGTTATAGATTGTTAATAATCAGAATACTGGCATTTCAAAGATAAATATTTTTAAAATGATAAACGAAGAACACTCGTGGGTTGTAAAAGATTAACATACATCGAAGGGAGGAGGTATATTAATTACAAATTTTGAAAATAGGAGACTAAAGTGATTGTAAGTTTTTAGGGCATTTCTTTAAATTTTATTAAAATGAATGCTGATTAGTCCTTAAAAGGCAACAAAGATGACTATGGTATCTAAAACATCAAGACTAATAAATTGATGAATGCAGGACATAAGGAGGGAAACCAAGGTATCCTTTGAGTACTTTTTATTGATGGATAGAGGATAGGATCAATGCTTTTTTTCCTTTTAAGAAAGGTTAATTATAAAATAGAGATGTCACTTACTTATGTATGAGCATTGTCCATAGTTTCTATGCAAAATCCTTTTGCGGGAATTGAGGAGGAAGCTATAAGAACCTCCATTTAAAATAAAGGATGAGCAGGAATTCATAAGGTAAAGAAGAAAATGTATATATAGCAAGGTCATGTATCTAGTAGTCTTATGAACAACATGGATGGTCTTCTATGGCAAGCTATGTGAATTTTATCTTTTATGACTTTGTAAATAGGGGTATGCCCCTATCTTTACTACTCTGTAATATAGTATAATCTCTTTTGAATAAACTGGACATAAGTCCCGAGCTAGACTAGAGGTTTTCTTCTCCATTCTTTCCTATCAGTGCCCACACTGAATGGAGAATCATGTAACAATTTTATAAGCTAATAAAAATTCATCTTGCTTCGGCCTTTTATCGATAAATTTTTTTTAATATATTCCTTTCTCACTATATTCTTATCCATATACTAAAGCATCCATATTTGGAACTATGTAGCTTTCCAAGAAAATTACTCTATTTGATAAATATATAATTGTTGATTGTTTGTTGTCATTGATGTCAAACATTGTGCTTTGGTGGTGTTTGTGGTTGCTCAAACACTATTATCTAGAATTTTGTTATTCTTATATCCTTGGAGGAGTAAGTTTGTGTACTAAACCTTTAGTATAGTGGAAGATAGGTATGTATTTAGAGTTATAGTACAATATGTATTTAGAATAGTGTCATAGTGTAGTGGAAGACAAGTATGAATTTATAATGATGGAAGATAGTTATGTATCATGTGATCTTGTGAAGATATTTTTTTACAATGCTTCAATGTTATACTCATATATCTAGAAGTTTATGTGGTCTAGATGTATGTGGTTTAGAGATCAGTGTAACACACAATTTTTCAGTTGTGATTAATAGTGCTTCATTTTATCTTTTCCAGAAGGTTTCTGCTCTAGAAATCAAGCTTGAAAGTGTGTTGATACTTACATAGATGGATTTAGCTTTTGGCCTTGGTTGTGGTGTTCTCTAGTCATCCAAAAAAAATTCCTGGTGATCTGAAAACTATATTATCTTGTGTTGTAATTTTGTTCAGTTGTTTTTCTAATTGAGACATATGTTGTGACAACTTATGATGTGGATTGTTGGCATGTCCTAGTGTCTCTAACATGGCATATGGATCTCACTATGGTGTGTGGAGGTATGGATTCAGTTGCCAAGTTAGGTGGTTCTTTGGCCAACATGTTTCAAATGGCTTCATTTGTTCTAATGATTTTAGATCTAGCATTGGGCTATGCGTAGTGTGTTCATGGTCCCTCTCTCTCCTAGAGTGGATCATGTTTCTTGATTTAGGTCTGTAGTATAGTATTTAATGATTATCTATTATTTGGATGGATTTGTGCTATGTGTGACCTATGTATTTAATGTTTATATCTTATTTGTTTGGTTCCACTCTATGTTTTGGTCTAGATGCTTCTAGCTTGGGACCTTATTGCATTTTTCTATTGCCTTGGCCGACATGTAACTTAAATTGTAATATCACTTTGACACAAACAACCTTGTTGTAATCTCTAATTAACTATCATGTATATAAGTATTATTTATGCTTTGGAGAAATGCAATGTGTGAAGCAAGTGAAAAGTGTGAGAACTAGTGAAGATCTATAGTCAACGGAGTAGACTTCAATGGTAGTGGTAGAAAAGAAAAGGTAGTGGTAATGTGGTGCTAAAGTTGATATAAATTCAGTAGATTATTTGCATGGTCAGGAGAATATTTCCATATTTATGTAAAGAGTTTCATGTTTCTTGTTCCTAAGGCAATGAGTCTTGGGTGTACAAGTTTGTTGATGTATCTTGCTACTTTGGTAGTGAGCCTTTATTTGCAAGTGTGAAGCAGTTAGATCCTATTTGTACTCATTATTGTATTGGTAGTGAGCTTCCAATTGCAAGTCAAAATTAATGAGATCCTACCACATTTTGTAATCAAAACTATATACATCAATAAATTATTCTTTTTTAGTAAGTCTTCAGCGTGGATTTTCCTAATTTGAGTTTTTCACATATAAAATCTAAGTGTTCATGTGTTGTTGATTTTTTTCATTGTTTGATTATTATTTTATGTGGTGATTATTGAAGTTATCTAGTAAGTTTTGGTTTATGCTAATTCACCCCTCCCCTCCCGTCAACATCTGGAGTGTGTTTAACAATTGGCATCAAAGCCTAGTTCTTCTAAAAGAAACTTAACACTTGAGGTGGATCTGAGATGGCACTGAACTTACATTTTTAGGCTCTGTTATTTGATGGGACAAACTTTCCTTATTGGAATGACAAGAAGTAATAATATAAGGAAAGCTTATAGAATGGTATTTGGGAGGTTATTCAAACTATTTTTTATCCTTCTTTTGGAAGGCCTTTGACTATTGAAGAAGAAAGACAAAAGGAAGATGATGTAAAAGCAAGAGAAACTCTTTTTGGTAGCTTATGTGACACAGTGTTTGCAAAAGTAAAAGGTATGAAAGGTAAAAAGGAGATATGGGATAATTTGGTCTTGGTATATAAAAGAGATGTTAAGACAAAACAAGCAAGACTGATGAATCTCAAACAGAAAGTTATGAAGTTCTAATAAAGGCATAAGATGAAAGTGTTGAAAGCTATATTTATAGAGTTACTAATGTTGTTGATAGAATGAGAGCTATCAATGGACATTTAGAAGACAGAGATGTCATACTCAAGATCTTATTAACCCTATCAAAGGAGCTCATACCAATGGCTTATTTAATAATAGAGAGAAATGATTTGAATTAGTATTTCATTGATCAACTTATTGGGTCATTTTCTACATTTGAGATCACGGTAGTTGTGTGTGTGTGTGTGTGTGTGTGTGTGTGTGAGAGAGAGAGAGAGAGAGAGAGAGAGAGAGAGAGAGAGAGAGAGAGAGAGAGAGAGAGAGAGAGAGAGAGAGAGAGAGAGAGAGAGAGAGAGAGAGAGAGAGAGAGAGAGAGAGAGAGAGAGAGAGAGAGAGAGAGAGAGCATTTAGATTTGTTGAAGATGCTAAATTAGAGACATGAAAGATGTTAGAGGGTGCTAAAGCATATATTTTAAGAAGATTCAAGTGAGGTACCAGTAGATACAAAGGTAAGTTACCTCTTAAGTGCTTTAATTGTGGAAGGATATGACATTTTTCTAAAGATTGCAAGTACAAGGAATGTCATAGTAAATCATAAGATGAAGATAGAAAAGGTAATCAAAAGAAAGGTGATTTTAGAAAGAAATTTAGTTTCAAAGGTAAAGGTAAAAAGAGCTTATGTTTCATAGAAGAATACTTTTATGAAGAAGAGGATTCTAATGAAACAATTGAGGAATCCTTATTTTTATCAATTTCACAAAAGAGAGAGGAGATTGCATTGCATGCTAAAGTTGTTGTAGGAGCATGAATTTTAGATTATGGATGTTCAAATCATATGATAGGAGATAAGATAAGATTTGTCAATTTTGAAGAATATGATGTTGGATCAATTGGATTTGCAAGAGAAGAAAGTGTATAATTTAAAGGTATTGGAACCATTTTTATTGATAGTAAGCATAGAATAGATGATATTTATGTTGAAAAAGCCAAATAACTGAGAGGAGGAGTGAATCAGTTATCAAACTTTGTTAATCTGGTGGATACTTAAACAAATCATAAACTTATAATAGATATGAACATGAAAGTACAAAAACATCAAACACCACGAACACCAAAATTTGTGTGGAAACCCAAGATAGGGAAAACCATGAAGAAGCTAATTCTAATGAAAAGCACATTGATTAAGGTGGCATTGATTAAGATGATTTTAACAAGGGCTTGTTGTAGGTGTGCTCACTGCAAGTAGGGCTCACTATTAGTGTGCTCACTATAGGTAAGGATCATTGTTGATCGAGATAACTACCCCAGAATATAATATCTCATTGCTATTACAAATAGGCTCACTGCCAAAATATAAGAAATAAAAATGAATCCACCACTAAATTCACTGTCACCAATAATCAACAACATAAAATGATATAATAGTCTGCTACTAATTGCACCAAATTTCATATACATCAACACATGAATCTTCGCTCATCAGATTCACATTCACTTCGCATGTCACTCACATACTAGTATATCACAACAAATAGAATAATCGCTCTCTTATACTATTCCATGCAATTGACTAGGTCGGCCTAATGCAATTTGAAATAGGTCACACCAAAGCATTCCCATGGTGGTAAGGAATAAAACATGGACCACCTCATTCAATACAACACACCTCACTCACAACAACATGCTACACCATCATTGAGATCTTCAGAACCAATGGATAGGATCTATACATTACAATGCAAATACTTGAACTGAAGCAAAATGGCCACTTTCTAGATAGGACTAGACCCAAAAAAATGAACCACATAATGTTGCAAGATAAATAGGACCAACATCAACACAACTAAAGATTTTTTTTTATGACACATCATTTGAAGCACATTCTACTGGATCACCAAAGTATATTCCAATCCACATCTAAGCATGGGATATGTTGACATCAATGACAACCATTAATGATGAAAATGATGATAACATCAACATTACATTCTAACAATCTCCTCCTTTATCATTAATGGAAACAATCATCAATAATAGAGAAAATTACTCGCTATCAAAAGATATCAACATCAAAAAACTTTGTTCTTCTCCCCCTTTCAAAATAATGAGAAAGTGCCAAAAATCCCCCTTACCAGTTGACTCTTCTCCCCCTAAGAGGAAACCACCAAGAATTGATCTATAAAAGAATAGTCATGAAGTGTAGTGAACCAATGAACACACTGGTGCAATTATTGAACACTAGGAAGGGGCAGAACCTCCAGCTTCCACTTGAGATACTCAAAAGTATCCTTGTACAATAGTTTTGTAAAGATATTTGCAATCTGCTCTTTTGTAGGTATATATTCATGTTTAACCTCATTTTCTAATAGGTTCTCTCTCAAGAAATGATATCTGATAGATATATGTTTTATTCTATAGTGTTGCACTAGATTCCTTGAAATATTTATAGCACTAGTATTATCACACATAATTGAGATCGGTTTATTAAATGTTATACCAATATCCTTCAAAGTTTATTTCATCCATAATAAATGATTACAAAACATGGATGCTACAATGTATTCTGATTTAACAGTAGATAATATCATAGAATCCTACTTCTTTCTTGACCAAGCAACCAACTGGGAGCTAAGGAAATAAGCTCTACCACTAGTACTTTGATGGTTATCAAGACATCTGATCCAATCAACATCAGTATAAGATGTCAAAGTAAAATATGAACCTTTTGGACACTATAATCCAAAATATTTTTTACCCTTCAAATATCTGAAGATTCTCTTAACTGCCATGATGTATGACTCTTTTGGTTCTTGCTAAAATTTGACTGCTAAGCATGTGACATACACAATAGCTGGTCTAGTAGAAATCCAATATAATATTCCTCCAATCATTGATCTATACTTACTTGCATCATCTTTTGGTGAATCTTCTTATTTATTCCACTTACATATGGTAATAGTAGGAGTACATACTAGTTTAGAACTCTCCAAACCAAACTTCTTCAATAACTTTCTAATATACTTGGACTAAGAAATGAAAATTCCTTTACAGTTATAATTTACATGCAATCCAAGGAATAAATTCAACTCACCAATCATAGACATCTTGAATTCCTTCTGCATCTCCTCTACAAATTTTCTACACAAATCATCTTTTCGTCCAAAAATTATGTCATCAACATAAACCACAATAATTAAGATCTTATCTGAATAAATTTTGTAATACAAATTACTATCAGTAAACTCTTTCTCAAATCCTTTTCCAGCCAGGTATTTAATCCAATCTACTAGATACCAGACTCTAGGTTCCTACTTCAATCTATACAACACTTTCTTCAATCACCAAACAACATCCATATCATTTCTAGATTTGAATCCCTCTAGTTGTTCAATGTAGACTATTCATTCATTTATCCATTCAAGAATGTTGACTTAACATCCATTTGGAAAAATTTGAAATCTTTGAATGTTGCAAATGCTAGAAATATCCAAATCATCTCCATTTGGGCAACGAGGGCATAAGTTTTGTTAAAATCAATACCTTCAATTTGAGTGTAACCCTTGCAAACTAATATTGCCTTGTTTCTCATTACATTTCTATTTTCATCTAGTTTATTTCAGGATACCCATTTTGTACCAATCACATTCTTGTCATTCGATCTAGGCACAAGTTCCCAAGTCTAATTCTTGTCTATTTGATCAAGTTCTTTTTCTCTTACCCAGTTATGATGATTACATGATTCTTTCATAGTTTTTAGTTTGATTCTAATAGTAGACATAACAACATGTGCTCTTAAGAAACTCTACTTCTTGTAATGGTGTCTTTTTTCTTATCACCTATCTGATTTTATGAATGATTTTTCTATACATACCTTGGGGTCTTAGTTGTAGATTTCAAAGCCTATTTTGTCTCATATCCTTCTGTCTTGTCTTCTTTTCTTTTGTCCTCTATATAAGCTTCACATTCAAAGTGTTTTTCAGGAGTTTTTTGAACATCTTCATCAACCATCACATTCACAATTTGACTATCTTATTTAGTCTCTTTTTGAAACATCGGTGTAGTTTTCTCTTTGTAGAATATCCTGAAAATATACGTCATCAGCTCTATTGTCAAACTTGCCAAGGTTGCCTTCATCTCTCTGAATGTAGCATCTGCTTCCAAAAATCTTGAAATATTTCACTGTGGATGCCCTTTCATGCCACAACTCATATGATGCCTTCCCATACTTCTTCTAGTAAAGAAGTTTTTAAAGTGTGTACATAATTATATGAATTTATTCTCTCCGGTAAACTTTTGATAAACGTGCCTCTTTAATCATTGTCCTTTCTACTTCCTACACTTTCTGATTCATCCTTTCCACTACACCACTTTGTTGTGCTATTTTAGGGGCTGATAATTATCTTTGAATACCATGTTTCTCATAGGAATTGTCAAATTCATCAAAAGTAAACTCTCTTCCTCTATCAAATCTCAAACATTTAATCTTCCTACCAATTTAATTCTCAAATCTTGCTTAAAGATCTTAAATTTCTCAAAATCTTCCAATTTCTCTCTTAGAAATACAATCTAAGATAATCTTGAATAATCATTAATGAAAAGTATGAAATATCTCTCACCTTATAAGCTTCTTGTTCTGGTAGGACCTCATAGGGAACTGGGCACAAGATCCAAAAAATTAGTAGATGAATGATATTTTTCCTTAAATGACTTGTGTCTACTTTCCTTCCTGACATCCCTTATAGATAATGTTGTCTATTTTATAAATTCTTGGTAAATCTCTTGCTACACTTGATGAACTTATCCTTACCAAGTTGTTGAAATTGATGTGACACATCCTCTTGTGTGAAAGCTAGTTGTCATCAGATTGAGATAACAAACAAATTTTTATAGCTCCTTCAAGTTTATACATGTTCCTTCCTATTCTTTTTCCAACTCTAATAATAGTTCCAAAATTCTTCTGGATCTCACAAGCTGCATTCTTAAACACAACATCATAGCCATTTTTAGACATTTGTCCAACACTTAAAAGATTATGATGCAAATTCGTCATATAGTAAACCTTGTTAGTGTTATGCTTTTTATCAAAAGTAATAGAACCAATTCCAACAATCATCACCAAATCTAACAGGACTATCATCATATTTCTGAAGTTTTACAAATTTTCTTTTATCACTAGTCATATGATTTGAACATGCACTATCAATCAACCATTCATTCTTTTTTTTCTAACAAATAATGTAATCTCAGTATTATCATCAAATTTTGGTCAAATGTTAGAAATATAAAATATAGGCTTTTCTTGTTCTACCAAAAATAAATAGCTTCTTGATTTGATTCATCATCTGATATAATAGCCTCTTCATTAACATAGTAGGCCTTCTTATTAAACTTCTTAAACTTTCGTCGATTATCCTTTTTCAGACACCTAGTTGCTAAATGACCAATTTTTCCACATCTAAAGCATGTAAGGGGTAACATACTTTTGTACTTCTCGTACATTTCTTCATCTTTCTTGAAAATTTCACTTCCATCTCATCTAAGTCATCATCATCCAGATCTTCATCTATATTTGTAGTTTTAAAGGTTGTCTCAAATCTATTATTATCTTTTCAAAATTTTCTCAACTCAAATGTGGTTAGGGTTCCAAACAACTTTTCTCTAGTAAACATTTTTAGATCATAAAATTTTTCAATAACTGAGATCTTGTCATTTTAGCTCTCTAATAATGTCATCAAGATCTTCTCCATTGCATCTTCATCAATAATAGTACCTTATTGCTTCCTGAATTCATTCATAACAATATCAACCCTTTGAAAGTAACTTGCAATATCTTCTCCTTCCATCCTCAAGTTCTCATATTGATGATTAGATGTTAGCTTCTTAGATAACTCAACTATATCATTCCCTTCATAGATATCTTTCAATTTTTTCCAAATATCATAGGCACTTTTCAATGAAATAACCTTACTCAACTCATTTTTTGATAAGGCACTAAAAATTGCATACCTTGATTTCTGATTCTCCTCATAGGATGAAATTTCATCTTGAGTAGTAGGGTCATTCTGAGGTGCAACATATCTTGTCTCCACAACTTTCCAAGTAGTGTAACTGATACAAATCAAGTATCCTCTTATCTGCATTTTTCATTAATTGTAATAGGATCCATCAAACATAGGGATAGTCAATTTGTGTGTCATCAGATCTATCTCAAGTGGTCAAGCTCTCTCCAAGGAACCAAAGCTTTGATAAAAATTGTTGAACAAGATGAATAACTGAGAGGGGGGTGAATCAATTATTATAAATTTTTTTTCTTAATCTTTGTTAATTCAATGAATACTTAAATCAATTAGAAACTTATGACAAATATGAACATAAAACTACAACATCAAACACCATGACCACTATAGTTTATGTGGAAACTCGAGATGGGAAAAACCATAGAGAAGCTAATTGTCATGAAAATAATATCAATTAAGGTTAAATTGATTAAGGTGATTTTTACAAGGGCTCATTGTCGATGTGCTCACTACAGGTAAGGCTCACTGTCAATTGGGCTAACTACCTAGAAATAGAAAGGCTCACTGCCAAAATATAAGAAATGAAAATGAATACACAACTAAAGTCACGATCACCAACAATCAGCAACATAAAAATGATATAACAACCTAATACTAAGTGTACCAACTTTCATATACATTAATACAAAGATCTTTCCATGTTAGATTCTCATTCACTTTTCATAGTACTCACATACTAGCATATCACAACAAATAGAATCGTCACTCTCTTATACTATACCATGCCAACAACTAGTTTGGCCCAATGCAATTTGAAATAGGTAATATAGAAGCATTCCCACTATGGTAAGGAATTAAATGTGTACCACCTCACTTAATACAACATGTCTCACTCACAACAACACACTATGTACTATCATCGAGATCTTCAAAATGAACAGATAGGATCTGATGAGCCTATAAAATGTCATATTTATATTCATTTTTTATAGCACTTTAAATCATGTTTACAATATCTTTCCAAGTCATTTCCATGCATTACCTTGATTTATGAATCATTAACTATGATTAATGATTCATTGATTAACATTTGTATGTCTAGCTAGTTAATGCTAAATTGTGATGATTTATTATGATAAATGGTTATTATTAAATAATAAGTGTTTTGAGATGATTAGCATGTTTTTTGTGAGATATTTGATTCATTCATGCAACTAGATATAAGGAAAAGCAAGTTGACACTTGTCAATATTCAGTAGTTGTTAAAAGTGTATAAAAAGTCAAAATTTGATTTTGATAAAACGGGCATATCTCACTCAATTCTTAATGAAATTAAGATTTTTTAATGATTTGGAAAGATGAAAAGGAGAAAAAAAATTGAATTTTTTGGGATAACTCTCAATATTTAATAAGAATCACCCATCTGAAGTTGACTCAAAAGTGGCAAGTTTGAAGGCATCAGAAACCTAGTTTTAGTAAAATGAGCATATCTTCCTCTTTTTGAAATGAAATTAAGATTTTAAAATGATTTGGAAATGTAAGGAGGAGAATAAATTGTTAAAATCATTTGAGATAACTCTTAATAATAAAGGAGCACCATTCATTTGAAGTTGACTGCAAAAAAAGTGGCAACATAAATCAACAGACTTAGTCAAACTTCTCCATTTGTTGCAATCTGAGTTATAACTTGAAAGACATTGGATATGATTTGTATTATATTTATGACTACCAAAAAATATCTATAAAATTATATTTTTCATAAAATATTCCAAACAAATTGTTTTCCAAGTATTCAAGAAGATAAGTTGTTATAGGACTATTCTTCTTAGTCATTGTTTTGTTGTTGCTTACAAGAATAAGTCTCTTCCTTATTTAAAGGAATGATGAGACACCTGTTATATGGTTGTTAGAGAGTCAATAAGATTATATGTTTGAATATGTAATCAAGAAAATTAGGTAGTAAGTGGTAGATGTTCATTAGTTTTAGAGAGTCGTCATTCTATAAAAACAAATTTGTAATAACAACAGTAATTTTAATAGAAGCAGTAGATTATATTTTCATGGAAGCATGTTACTTGTGTATGATGCTTTAAGAACTTGTGTTAGAGTTTAAATTATCTAAGAAAGGGTAACTTATGATATTTTTCACCTTTGATAGCTATAGAAGTAGAACACACAACAAACTAATGAGTTATTACATAGCTTCATGTAGTCATTACTATGCAATTTTCAACATTGTATGTTTTCAATTTTGTTTATTATTTTCATATACAATGATAGAATAACTTAGAGAATCCCATAGCACATATACTTTGCATATCCATGTCAAGTATATGTCTCTCAGTTGAAAATTTAAATGTAGCCTTCATAATGATGAGATAACTACTTACCATGGGTATCCAATCCCTAATTAATGGTTCTAGGGCCTAGTTATTAAACTATTTAAGGAGACCAAAAGGATCTATATGTTACAATGTAAATACTTGAACTGAAGCGCAATGACCACTTTCCATATTGGACAAAACCCAAACAAATGAGACACATAATGTTGCAAGATAAATGGGACCATCATCGACACGACTAAAGCTAATTCTTTATGATGCATCATCTAGAGTACAATCTACCAGATCACTAAAATATCCAATCCAAATCTAAGTATAGGATATGTTGACATCAATGAAAACCATTAATGACAACAATGATGATAGAATCAACATCACATTCTAATTGTTTACTACATTCAAGGTTTGAAACATAATTTGTTAAATTTTAGCCAAATGTGCAGGAAAGGTTTTGAAGTTAAGTTCAAAATGATGGTTGTAGTATCCGAAAGAAATAGACTAGTAAAAGGGTTGCTAAAGGTTTTAGCAATATCAAAAATATCTATTGTATAATGAAGACAAATGTGAGAATCTATGTTTTCTAACTCAATACAATGGAATATGGGGAGATGAAATTACAATGGAACTAAATCAAGCGAAAGTGGATTCTACTTTGCTAAATAATGGTGAGGAGAGAAAGATTGAATTAGATGATCTAGATAGTGGAAGCTAAATGGATTGTGGTCGACTACAAGAAAGAAGAAGACAAGAAGGATATGATAGACCAAAAGTAGATGGATATAGAAGACAAGACGGATATGATAGACCAAAAGTAGATGGATATATAAGACCAAAATTAGAAAGAAGACAAGAAGGACATGATAATACAAAAGAAAAAGGTTATGGAAGATTTGGAGCATCAAGAAGACAAGAAAAATGTGATACAATAGAAGAAGGTAGAAGAAAAAAAGAATATGGTAGATCAAAAGTAGGTAGATAATAAAAATAAACTAGCAGACTGAAAGAAGGAGGAGAAAGAAAAAGATGTAGTAAAAGAAAAGGACATAAAAAGGATGATGAATTGGAAACCTTCTCCTATTCATTCCAGGTACTCTTATTCTGATTGTATTTATTTTTCTTACAATAAAGTAGGACACAAAGTTAATGAATGTAAAAGTATCAAAATGAGATATGTTTTTAATGCAAGATTTTATCATTGCAACAAGTTAGGGCATAAATCAATTCAGTGAAAAATTAGGATGAATCTAAATAAAGATGTTGAGAAATTCAATATATACTGATATGGTTTCAATGGATATAGTCACAAAAAGGTTGAATGCAATATAAATATCAATGTCAAAAATAATAAAACTTCTAAAATGAAAAAGGATAGTCTGATGTGCTATAATTATAACATGATAGGATATATTGTAAGGTTCTATAAGGATGGTTTGGTTTTCTATAAATGTAACATGATGGGACACATTGCAAAGTTCTATAAAAATATGGAGGAATAGGATATTTTTTTATAATTGTAGAAGGTTTGAAAGAAAGAAATAGTATATTTGTGATGTGAAACATAGAAGATGATTCTAATGGTGGTTCTACATCCATTATGGATTTTATTTCCTCCTATGTTAAATGTCTCAGACTGTAAAGTCTTGGGAGAATTTTTTATATGAATATATTTTCCCCCTCAAGGTTGGATATTGGGTATCCTCTTAGTATGGAAAGAAGGCATGAAGACTTTTCTGGAGGTAACATTTTTGTTATGTGGTTTAGAAAAATGATTGTTTGGTTCAGTAAATAGTGTAATATATGTTTGGTTGTATCAAAATTTATTTCTTCTGAATTATGTTCAAATGTGGGTTGGAGATATAGTATGTATGTTTGTTCTTGAATTAAGATTCGATTGAATGACCTGGATAACAATTCTATAAGTTGTAGAAGTTCTCTTGATAGGATAAGTGTGTGGGACAATTCTTTCTCTAGGGATACTAAATAGTTTAAGGACAAAAAGAGTTGTCATACAAAGAAGACAAATTCTAGAAATCATAAAGAAATAGAGACAAAAGATGTTAATGTTTTGGTTGTTGCTATTGAGGAGAAATTTTCTTCTCCTATATGTTAGATGATGTTTATATATTAGATGAAAATATTTCTACTATGTTAAATTTTTTTGGAGTATGTTCTATTAAATGATCTAATTCTTTTGAGTTTCTTGAGGAAGTGCTTTCAGTCATTTCTACTCTTTCATCTAACTTAGTGCATCAGGATGGTGCATCTATCCAAGGGGATCTTTCTAATTTATTTTTACTCTGGACTAGTGTTGGTGCTTGAATATCAAAGTTGTGAAGAGAAAAAATGTTCTTGGCCTTTTCCCTTCATGGCAAAGTGGGAGAAAGATTTATGTCAAAACATTTTTTGGTGGTTTTTTTCCATCAATGACAAAGTAGGAGATTATTAGAAATATTTGTTTTTCTTGCATGTTGTCATTAATGTCAAACATTATGCTCTGGTGGTGTTTTTGTTTGCTCAAACATTGTGGTCTGGAAGTCTTGAAGGAGTAATTTTATGTACTGAACCTTCAGAATAATGGAAGATAGACATGTATTCAAAGCTACGATACAATATGTATTTAGAACACTGCTATAGTGTAGAGGAAGACAAGTATGAATTCAGAACAATGGAAGATAGTTATGTATCATGTAATATTGTGAAGATAATGTTTTAGAGTGCTTTATTGTTATACTCTTATATCTAGAAGTATGTGTGGTTTGAATGTTTGTGGTTCAGTGATTAGTGTAATACACAATATTTTAGTCGTAGTTAACAGTGCTTCATTTTTTTCTTTCTAGAAAGTTTTTGCTCCATAAATTAGGCTTGAAGGTGTGTTGATACTTATGTAGATGGATTCAAGTTTTGTTCTTGGTTGTGGCATTATTTGGTGATCCAAAAATTACTCATGGAAATTCAAAAACTGTATTATCTTGTGTTGTAATTTTGTTTAGTTGTTGTTCTAGTTCAACAATATGTTGTGATGACTTCTGACATGGATTTTTGGCATGCGCTTATGTTTTTTACATGGTGTATGGATCTCATCTTGGCGTGTGGAGGTCCAAATTTAGTTGGAAAGTTAGGTGATTCTTTGGCCAGTGTGTTTCTACATGTTTGATATGGCTCTAGCTATTTTGGTGATTGTAGATTTGTATTGGGCTATGTGTAGTGTATTCATGGTCCCTCTTTCTCATGGAGTGGATCATGTTTCTTGATTTAGGTCTGGAGTATTGTATTTAATGATTATTTCTTATCTAGATGGGTTCATGCTATGTTTGACCTATGTATTTAATATTTATCTCTTATCTATTTGGATCCACTCTATGTTTTCATCTGGGTTCTTCTAGCGTGGTACCTTATTGTATTTTTCTATTGCCTTGGCCAAATTGTAACTTAAATTGTAATATCCCTTTGACATGACCAACCTTGTTGTAATCTCTAATGAACTATCTTATATATAAGTATGGTTTATGCTTTGGAAAAATACAAGGTGTAAAGCAAGTGAATAGTTTGCGAACTAATGAAGATCTACAGTGAGAAGATAAAAGTTCAATGATAGTGGTAGAAAAGACAAGGCAGTAAAAATGTGTTGCTAAAGTTGATAGAGTTGTGCAAATGAGTTGAATTTTTAGGTTAATCTTGCATTGTTCATGTAAATATTTGTATGTTCCTTGTTCCTAAGGCAGTGAGTATTGGGTGTAAAATTTTGTTGTTGTATCTTGCTACTTTGGCAATGAGACTCTAATTGCAAGTTTGGAATAATGAGCTCCTATTTGTATTCACTGTTGTATTGGAAGTGATCCTCTGGTTGCAAGTTCACAACAATGAGCAAGTGTTCATCATTGTTTTTCCTAGTTTGGGTTTTCCACGTATAAAATTTGAGTGTTCATGTGTTGTTGATTTTATTCATTACTTGTTTATTATTTTATGTGGTGATTATTGAAGTTTTCTAGTAAGTTTTGGTTTATGTTTATTCACCCCTCCCCCCTCTCAGCATTCAGAGTGTGTTCAACAATTATGTCACATATTTCTTCATGAAACTCATTCCTATGTAGTTTATTAAGTAATCCGCATTACCATCATAGTATCTCTAGACAAGTTCACACCAATGAATACATAAGATTATTTAATAGGGATATCCAACATCTTCTCCACATATTGTGGTTATATATTCAATATTATAAAATTTTCAATGTTCCTAATCTTTATTCTTCTTGGTGTAAATTTTTGTACATTTTAGTACTTATTCAATAGATCACATTGATATAGGAAAGATAGTTTCTTGAATGTGACCACTAACCTTCATGTCTACATCATTATATTTTCCTCATTGGTTTTATATGAACAAGTAAAGGATGAGTATAATAAATAAATAGATTTTCAAGATTTAAAGGAAGAATTGGACACCTTTATTCTATTGTACTTCCATTTGAGATCAAATAGTTTAAACACCCAATCTTGAGAAGTTTTTGACAATATTTCCCAAAAACCTATTGTTTAATACTTGTGTGTAGTTGTGCTCAAGATGTGTGATTAAGTGATGGAGGATATATGATTAATTGATGGATGATATGTGTGTGCTAGAAAGTAGTCACACTTCTGTGAATCATTACATCCAAGAACACTCAACAATGAGGTCTCAAATAGCAATTCACAACTCTCTATTCATGGAGTGTAGGGGTTGTATATGAGGCCCTCAGATTGACCTTGTTAAACCCATGCAAGTACACCAAGAAATGAGAGATTCAAGGATGAGAAGCAAGAGAGCTAATCTCCATTGATCATCAAGTTATTGCATGTTACATGAAACTAATCTAGATGATAACAATGCAAAGAAATAAACTATGCTATTGAAATGCAAGTTTTACTCTCCTTTACTAATTAACTATGTGAAGATTAAGCTAAAACAATGAAGGAAACTAAGCTAAGATGCTATGAAGATTAAGCTAATGTAAATATGAAAGCTAGAATGTAATAATCTTCAAAACTCTAAAATATCACCAAGAAAACCTGCAGCATAACAACAGTATGAAAATTCAGGATTTGAAATAAGAAGGAGAGGGCTCCTTATATAAGAAAATGTGGAAGAGAATGCATCTCTAGGAGCAATGTGGGATAAATTGATAAAGAGGAAACAAAGCTCATTTTTTAGAAAGTGTGGAGAGAAAATGAATTTTCTTTATTTTTAATTATTTGTTTCCCTTTTTCATCACAAAAGAGCTTTAAGAGGATTATTTATTTATTTATTTAAAAGAATGATTCTCTTTTAAATAAATAAGATAACATTATATATTTAAAAGGGAGATATTATTTAAACAAGATAAAATCATTTAATTAAAAGGGATTTTAATTAAATAAAATTATTTTATTTAAAAGATATTTCTTTCAATTAAATAAGGCTATTTTATTTATTTAAGAGAGAATATTTCTTTTAATTAAATAAATTGATCAAACCTTAGGAAATATTGAAATGATTGAACTAATTAGGATTGATCAAAGGAATTGATTTGAATTTTGCAAAGTATTGATTCAGGAATTTGATAATTTAATAAATGGGTCCCAAAGTCTAGGCGACCATTTTAGGGTGTATACATTTGCCCCTCTTTGACTAATGTGAGGTCAATTTGGGATCACATGTAGTCAAAGAATGGAATTGAAGCGTGAGATCAATCTGGGATCACAAAACAACCTAGACATGTGTTCGACGGATGGGAACACATCAGGACAAAGATAAGCTAATTGAAAAAGACAAGGCCAACACCCCTGTAAATAGGTAATTATCAAGTCTCAAGCAAGGTTTGATTGGTAGGTTTGATAAAGCTAAATCAAGGATTGAAGTTTGATAGGTACTGCCCCCCATGATCAAAATCGAAATGAGATAGAGGAGAAACAATAAATTGATAAAGTTGATCAAATCAAACTAAAGATAAGGTTCTTGATGTAAGATGAAAGCTATGAGGATCACAGAACCAAGGTAGATCATCAAGCATGAAAGATTATGCCCCAAGGTTGAATTAGAAGAAAAGAAGTGGGGTGAAAGCAAATGGAAGACAAAAGTTTGGAAGAGATGGAAAGAAATGGAGAGAAGAAAGAGAATTTTCCCCACTAAAGAGAATGCCCCAAAATCAATCAACTGTTTAAGATAGGAAATTTTGATTGAGATCACGAAAGAAGATAAGAAAATGAGGATCAAAACATGATCATAGTTGATTAAAAGTCCACAAGAAAGATGAAGGAAAACCCTCTCAAACTCATAATGCAGCCTAAAAATGCAAATTAATCATGAAGTCTAACAACGCAAGCTACATGAAAATGCAAAGGTGTACTTGCAATAGGAAAACTGTAACATAGGATTTTGTGTTCATCATTCATTAGAGAATGTAAAGAACTTATTTTCATCATCGAGCCATTATTAATGGACATCAAAAAATCACACAATCCTCACTAGTCACAAGCACAACTATGAAGATATGAATATGATTTACATCGTATTGAAATGTGGAAAGATTCTAACATGAGCATCAAAGACATAAGGGTCAAGATGACTTCAATGTTAGCTTACCCAATTTAATGTAGCAAAAACCACTCTCGCATCAAGGCATAGATGCCAGGATGACCATAAGAATGGTTGTGCAAAAACAGTCAAGGATGATGCCTCAAATCTCTTAAGTGTGTCAAGGGAACAACAAGAGACACTCAAGAACTTCGAGACTGCTCCCACAAGCAGAAAGCAAACCAAAACATGCCCCATGCCCCAAGTCCTCTAGCTATGCATCATGGAGAGACTTATTAGACAAGGACACTCAATGAAAATCAATAATAGTCAACACACAAAGAAAAGATCATGTCATAGCTCAAGCATTAAGTGTTGTGTTTAAAAATTTAAGTGTGTTCACTAATACTGGGTTCCAAGGATAAAGGTCGAATACTTGCAAGAAGGTAAAATCACTTGACAAAACTAGATAAGACCAAACTAATAAGTGTTGAAAAACACTTGATGTTAGGGGTTGTGTTGAAAAACACAATTCGGGTGATGTTGAAAAACACTATTTGTGAGGTGTCCTAAAGACTGATGCATCCAAGAGACCAAAGCTAACACACTTATGACCCCTAAACAAAGACAAAGACCAATTCCAAACCAAGGCAACAAGGACAAGGCATGATGGAGAAAGGCTAAGTGTCAAGTATGCATGCTAAGAAATAGGGGAGAAAAGGCCTCAAGTAGCGCCCGTTTCCAGGTTTTCACCACTTGGATTTTATTGTAATTTTTTTTAGGACTTTATATATATATATATATATATATATATATATATATAGTATTTTTGCTACCAAGGTGCCTGTTTCCAGGTTTTCACCAAGGCACTTTTTCTATTTTTTTTTTGAATTTTTGATTTTTTTGATTTTTTTTGGTGAGACATCAAAGCGCCTATTGCTAGGTTTTCACTAGGATGCTCTTTTTTTTTTAGGACATTTTCTGATTTTTAGAATTTTTTTCAGCATCATATGTGAATTTTTTTTTGGTATTTTTTTAGGATCAATAAATATGTACAAAGGATGCCCCCAGACAGAATAGGCATCATGGATAGAACTTCTTCAGGTGCAAGATATTGATAGGCTCAGAGAGTTGCTCTTCAGTTGATAGTAAATAAGCAAGCTGTTGTGATGATGTAGGGTCCAAGCCAATTAGGTTCAAATTTTCCTTTTTGTTCTCTATGTTGTTGGTTCTTAGGATTTTCTCGTAAGACAAGATCTCCCACTTGGAATGCTCTAGGGTGAACCTTTTTGTTGAAGGCTTTGGATATCCGCTTTTGATAGACCCTCATATGGTCAAATGATGCTTTACACTTCTCATCTAGAAGTTCTAACTCTTGCAGTCTAATGGTACAGTAGTCTTCATCGGTAACTAGGCCTTTGAGAGAGACTCTAAGTGAACGAATCTCAACCTCTAAAGGTAAAATTGCTTTAGTGCCATAAGTAAGGGAAAAAGGAGTAGCCCCTGTTGGAGTACGAATAATCATTCTATAAGCCCATAAGGCTATATTTATTTGTAGATGCCAATCTCTACCATTCTTATGAACTGTCCTATGGAGAATTTTAAGAATGGTTTTATTTGAAGCCTTTGCTTGTCCATTTCCTTGCAAGAAGTAAATGGAGGACCAATGTTGTTTTATCTTGAATTTCTTGCAAAGTTGTGTAAGGTCCTTGTTTTTAAACTAACCTCCATTGTCAATGATTATCTCAGATGGCACTTCATATCGATAGATGATATGGTTCAAGATAAACAGAGAAACTGTCTTGCCCGAGGCAACAAAAAGTGGAATAGCTTCTACCCATTTGGTAAAGTAGTTAGTAGTAGTGATGACAAATTTATGTCCACCTGATGAGTTGGGATGAATCTTCCCAACAAGATCAAAGGCCCAGCGCTGAAATGACCAATGAGATATGGAAGGAATGAGCTCCCTGCTTGGAGCATGTATCAAGTGACCATGTTTTTGACATTTTTCGCATGATTTCGCAAAAGCTACTGCATCCATCTGCATGGTATGCCAATAGTACCCCACCCTAAGAAACCTTCAAGCCTTGGAAAGACCATTAGAATGTCCCCCACAGATGCCCTCGTGAATATCAACTAGTGCTTGATCAGATTCCTCCTTTTCTAAGCACCTAAGAAGTGTCCCATCTAAACCCCTCCTATAAAAATCACCAGAGATGAGGGAATGGTGAGAGGAGTTTTGGGTAACGTTTCTTCTTTTAGATCAGTTAAATGTATCAGGGATGATGCCATCACGCAGGTATGAGTAAATGGCACCGTATCAGGATGACTCATGACCAACAAGGGTATAGATGATGTGGCTTTCTTAGGAGTCATAGATGGGATAGTGTAACTCTTCCACCATAAATTCAAATCTAGACGCATGTTGTTCTAACTAAAGAAGTGAAGCAAGTGTGGCCATAGCATCAGCTACTTTATTTTCTTCTCTGGGGACTTGCTGAAATGTGACAAATGTGAAATACCATCTCAATGAATCAACCATTTTCTTATAAGGTACCAGTTTCTCATCTTTGGTTTGATATTGTTCATTAACTTGGTTGACTATCAATTGTGAATCCCCATAGATGTGCAGTTCTATGATATTCCATTCAATAGCCATCTTGAGTCCATTTGTCAAGGCTTCATATTCAGCAATGTTGTTTGTGCATGGGAACAATAGTTTGTAGGACTTAGGAATTGTGTACCCATGAGGAGAAACAAACAACACTCCAGCTCCTTAACCATTCTGCATAAAAGAGCCATCAAAGAACATCTTCCATGTTCTCTCAGTCATGTACATTAGGTGCTCATCTAGAAATTCAACTTGAATAGGCATGCTATCTTGAATTGGGAAATTGGCCAATTGATCTGCAATGGCTTGGCCTTTTATAGCTTTGCGCTCAACATACTCTATGTCAAATTTTGAAAGAACCATCATCCATTTAGCAAGTCTACCTGTGAGGGCAGCCTTACTAAGCAAATACTTGAGAGGATCAATTTTTTCTATGAGGTGTATTGTATGCACAAGCATGTAATGTCACAAATTTTGGGAAGCAAACACCACAGCAAGGTAAGCTTTCTCAATACTAGTGTAATTGACCTCATATGCAACAAGGGTATGACTGATGTAATATATGGCTCGTTCTTTCCTAGTGTCATCAAGTTGAGCTAATAATGCCCCCAAGGAAGATTTTGTTGCTGAAACATACAGTATGAGAGGTTTTCCTAGGATAGGAGGCATCAAAATTGGAGGATTTGCCAAGTATTCCTTAATCTAATCTATGCTCCTTTGACAATCCTCATTCCAGACACATTTGACCCCCTTATGCAAGTTCTTATTGAAGGGTTGAGCTCTATTTGCCAGTTGTGAAATGAACCTCCTGATAGATTGAAGATGTCCTTGTAGACTCCTCATTTGGCTAATGTTTTTGGAAGGTGGCATATCCAATATTGCTTGAACTTTCTCTAGGTCCACTTCTATTCCTTTGGCTGAAATGATAAATCCTAGAAGTTTTCCAGAGGTGACTCCAAATGCACACTTTTTAGGATTTAATCTTAACTGAAATTGCTCCATATGATCTAGAATTACTTCTAAATCATCCAAGTGTGTGTCTCTTTTTTTTTACTTAGCCAAGGTGTCATCCACATAATCTTCCATATTCTTATGCATCATGTCATGGAAGATTGTTATCATAGCTCTTTGATATGTAGCTCCTGCATTTTTCAATCCAAAAGGTATGACGTTCCAACAATAGGTACCCCATGCG
The DNA here is from genome assembly GCA_027943335.1 of Chamaecyparis obtusa. Lineage (NCBI taxonomy): Eukaryota > Viridiplantae > Streptophyta > Pinopsida > Cupressales > Cupressaceae > Chamaecyparis > Chamaecyparis obtusa. Next base: position 254,899 of record BSBK01010767.1, on the reverse strand, counting down.
CAAGTGAATGCAGTCTTTTCCTGGTCCTCAAGAGCTATTTTAATCTGATTATACCTAGAAAAACCATCCATCAAGGAATATATCTCATAACTCGCCGTCATGTCCACTATCATGTCTATGTTAGGGACTGGAAAATCATCCTTTGGGAATGCTCTATTGACATCTCTAAAATCTGTGCAGATTCAAATGGATTTGTCATGTTTTGAAATTGGTACAATGTTGGATATCCATTTTGCATAGTCAATAGCCCTTATAAATCCTACACTAAGGAGTTTTTCCAGTTCTGCTTTGACTAAAAGAGCAATGTGAGGATGCATTTTTCTTAACTTTTGTTTGACTGGTTTAACACTTGGAGCTATGTATAAGTGATGCATAATGAGATTAGTGTCCAACCTTGGCATGTCTAAATAATTCCAAGCAAAGTTGACTTTCTTTCTTTGTAGGAACTCAGTGTAGGCTTCTTTCTCTTGAGATGATAAGGATTGAGCCAAATGTACAATCTGTGGAACCTCTTTTGTACCCAAATCAACTGCTTATGTAGGTTCAACAAGCACTGACAATATGTCCTAAAAATAACTGGGGAGATGATCAAGTACCTCATCTGTAGGCACCTCTAAGAGGTTTTCACCTTTGGATACATCATTTATTTTTAGTTTTTTTAGTTTTGACACCGCCACATAGTGGTTTTCACCATCAGAACTTCTATTCTTTTTATTTTCTTTTCTCTTTATTTTTTGATTGAGGTACTTGATGTCTGGTTCAGTCATGCTGGTAGTCGGTTTGCTGGTGGAAGAGACTACAAGTTCAATGGCATTTAGGTAACATGTTATCTCACAGTCATTCTGGAAAGTTAAGAGCTCAAGCTCTTGATAATGTTTGGACCAATCAATGAGATGAAGATTAGCAAGGGGTAAGTTAATGGCTAGTTCAATGTTGTGGATATAGATGGTATCATCTCTAGTGACTGCAGAGTTAGAGTTTGTCAAGTATTCTTCTAAGTTACCCAAATTAGGATTCGGCCTAACAAGTGAAGAATCATCCACTAATGCAACACGCGGGTTCCAATCCTCTAGCCCTACACGTGACTCGTCAGCTAACTCGGGTTGAGAACTATAAGAATGGATGACATCAACACCCATGTCAAAAGTGGAACAATCAGAGAGAGAGTCCCACTCATACTCATGTGAGTCTATTTCTGAATCCTGGCTAGGATGTTTACACCAGAAAGGCTTGGGATGCCTTGATGTAGAAGCTTCGATGTCATGAAGGGTAACACCTTCTCTTGGGTCAATGTCTGATCCATCTTTTTCTATTGCATGAGTGGTTGGATTATTTGAATCTCCCCAAAGGAGACTAGTAGAAGGAATCCAATCGTCACACATGTCTTGCTGATTTGTCAAATTTGGTATGTACTATGATTCATCCTCACTATCCGACTCATCAAGGATAGGAACAATATTCTTGTTATTATTCAAAAAACCTAGGCCAACCGTCTTCTTAGACCTGCGTCCAAAAAGAGCATGATTGAGAGGTTTGGCTCTAGCATCTAATCTGTGACTGAGAGGGCCATGTCTAGGATAGCCCATTTGTTTGACCAATGTATATCCTCTCCCATAAGCCTTGGGAGAAAGAGAGAAGTTCTCATTATGCATATACTTCTCCTCTTTGTAGATCCAATCTTTAATAGCTACGTCTTCTTTCTCATCCTAGATAGGCACTGAAGACTCAATAAATGTGTCAAACAAAGTCATAGCCGAAGAAGAAGGTCTAATCTCTTGAGAAGGCTTACCATAAGACCTAGGGGAAACATGCATCTTTGTAAAGGAGTTAAGTTGGTATCCCCCCATACCAAGGTCTATTGATTTGAACTTATCTTTGCACTATGCTAGAGTTGCATTGAAATCCTCTACTTCTCTATTGAGGGGAACATGGGTCCCTACCAAAATGGAGTTGATAGATAAGGTTCTATCCCTAGGTATAAAAACTTCTACTCCATTGTAGGGGAACTTAACACATTGGTGGTAGGTGGATGGCACTGCTTTCATCTCATGGATCCAAGGCCTACCAAGCAAGATATTGTTTGCCAGAGGACCAGCATCAATAATTTGGAACAAAATGTCTCTCTCAATGGGGCCAATCTTGATAGGAAGAAAAACCAACCCCTTGGAACTCCTTTCTGCCTCATCATAGGCTTTTATAGTGATCTTCTTTCTGGTATCGATCACTTCCTTAGAATATCCCAAAGTTTTTAATAGACTCAAAGAATGGATATTGAGCCCAACACCCCCATCTATCAACACATGCCTGACATGGGTTTTATGGATCATGACTTTGATGTGAAGGGAAAGATTATGTGGGTGGTTCAAGGCTTTGTCATCATCTTCTGAGAATGTAAGGTAGTGAGGACTGGTAATATGATTAACCATGCCTTGGAATTGGTAGACATCTAAATTGTTGGGAACATTGGCTATGCACAAAGCATCCTCAAGGACCTGTTTGTGTCTTGGGGACAACTCTAAAAGCTCCAAGATTGAAATTTGAGCTGGTGTTCTTTGTAACTGATCAACAAGGTTATAATTTGGCTTGGGGTTGACAACTGGTTTATGGTGGCATTCTTGGATACCACTGGCTTTGGTTTATTGGGCTGACCTGTACTAGGCCCTCTAATGATGACAGGGCCTTGACTTATTGTGACAACATTAAGAGCCTGGGATGACATCCTAGAGTGAGGACCCCTCAGCACCACAATAGGTTCTTCATAAAAGATAGGGGGAGAGTTCACGTAGGAGTCATAACCATAGGGATCCCTGTTCCTTGTCATGTTGACACTTTCCTCCACAACTTCAAGCATGTTGACAACATTTTATGCAGCTGTGTAGGTGTATTTGATCGCAACCTTGCCATCCTTTGGTTTAGAGGTTTCCCCCTTCTCGTATTTGGGCGAGTGCTCTTTGAAAGCCTTATGGTCTGCATTGGTGTTCAACCCATCCACCTTAAGCTTTCCATTCTCAATGAGATCTTGGATAATGTGCTTGAGTTTCCAACAATGTTCGATGTCATGTCCAATTGTATTGTGGAATTTGCAGAAAGCTTTCTCATCCCACCAATGTGGCTTAACATCAGGAATATGGTGCTTTGCAGGATCTTGAGGATGTGCAAGATTGTTGGCAATAAGTGTTTTGAAAACATCCTCATAGGAATCACCAAGCTTTGAAAATTGTCACCTTTATTTCTTGGGCTTCTCTTAGTACCTTGGCCTACTCTCTTGTTGAGGAGGTGCATTGAGCTTCATAGCTTGAACTGCACTAGACAAGTGAAGGACACCTTGATCCTTAGGTTGGGGAGAATCCACAACTCTGTCATTAACCACTTGCTTGTTTTTGTTCCAATGTGCATTCTTCCCTTTATCTTTGTTGGAATTATTATTGTTTTGACCATTGTTGTTATTGTTGCCATGTCTAGTCAAAATTCCTTGCTCTTTTAAGACATCCTCAATTCTACACGCTATTTCGACTATGTTATCAAAGGAATTGAAGATCATCTTTCAAACCTCATACCGCATTTTAGGCACCAAGTTGCTGACAAGCATGTCAATTTTCTCATCTTCATGAATGGTCCTAGGATAACGAGAGCACTATCGCCTCCACCTTTGCAAGAATGAGACAAAGGGTTCCCCTTGGTTTTTCTTTAGGTTGCATAGGTCCAACATAGTGATAGATCTTGAAATATTGTACGCAAAGTGTTGAACAAATCTATGGACAAGCTCTTTGAAAGTCTTGATGGGGGGAGTTATGTTGGTAAACCATTCCACTGCAGCTTGCCCCTTAAGACTCCTTGGGAATAACCTCATCAAATAGGAATCATCTTGGTGAAACTCAAAGCTCATAGTGTAAAATTGGCACACATGATCATGTGGATCACCACTACCATCATATTTGTCATATTGAGGGAGTTCAACCCTTTTGGGAAAATCCTTCATGCTCACACTCTTGTCAAAAGGATTAGGACAAATCAAGTCTAGTGAGAATGAACTCTTAGGTGCCAAAAGCTTCTCCATCATTTTCTTCATTTGTTTGATTTCCTCTTCTTGTGATGGATTTTGTTATCCACATCAAAATTATAAGGGACTCTTGCACCCTTGTTGATTAGACTTTCAAGGAACTTATCTTTGTTTTGTTCCAAGTACTTTTCCACATATTGTTGGAAGAGCGGCTCTTGTTGCATTCTCATGAAGTCCTGAGAATTAAGATCAAAGTCTGAGCTACTGCCCCCATGTTGAGAACTATGATGAGCACGCTGTGAAGGCTGCCTCGAGTGCCTAGGAGGTGTTTGTCTCATATAGTGAGCATGTTGTGAAGTCCTTCTTCCTCTAGGACTAGGAGATCTTGAAGGGGTTCTTGAACGCCTTCTACTACGTGGTGTTCTAGGAGTGGAGGAAGGAGAGTTGCTACCACTATTGGCACCCCTATTGTTAAATTGGGTATTAAGTTGTTGGGCTAAAAGCCTATATTGCTCTTCTTGAGAGGTTTTCCTTTCCAATTCTAACAAAGCTTGTCTCTCCACCTCAAGTTGTCTAAACTTTTCTTGCTTCGCAACTTGCTCATCTAGAAAGGCTTTCTTCTCACGCTCAATCCTTTTAAGCCTTTCACTTGTATACCTTGAGGTTGTTTGAAGTGGAGAGTTTGATCTTGACTATTTGTACAAATCATCAGTATACATTGCATTGACATGAGCATCACTAGGTTCATTGTCTTGGTCTTCATGTTGTGACCATTGTTTTGTGTGAGCTTGACTCTCATGCCTCTTGGCTCTTTGATGTGCATCTAGATACCTAGTATTGATGGGGGGTGAACAAGGTTGAGCATCATGAGAGGAATTACCAATAGAATGTTGTCTCTATGTCTTTCGTAGAGGTCATCAAGGTTTTGATCCATAGCTTCCCTCTCCCGCCGAGTCATGGTATAACTCATATCCATACCTGAATGGGAAGATGCTAAGGCGGTCCTCAAATCAGTAGACTTGCTCCTAGGTGATTGGTCAAATATGGGTTCCTTTCTCTTATGCTTTTGATGAGTTTGGATTGGGGGTAATTGATTAAAGACAACCTGAGGTCATTTCCCTTGGCTCACTTGATACCTTGTCGTAACTGACATGAAAGGAAAAGCACTCCTTGATAAGATGACCCTAAGATAAGTTGGTATCAAACTAGGATAGTAAAAGTGTTCAATTGTCCAAAAGAGAGATGGCGAGATAGAAAATTGCAAAAGGTGTCAATCAACACTGCCACAGAGGTGCCCAATCAATGGATAAGTATCCTAGCACATATGGATCAGGAGAATGATTTTAACCAAGTTATATCTAATTGAAATTGATTTTGGGTGGAAGTGAATTGGACAAGAGACTACTAAGATTATCCAAGTATGTTATCAAAGAATCTAAAGGTGTATCTACTCAACAAAGATGATTTTTGACTTACTGATTCCAAGCAAGGTTACTAGTAAAATCAAAGGTCATTAATTCAAGAGGTCAAAAACACAAGAATCTTGAGTGAAAATAGGTTTCCAATAGTAGGGTGAGTAGCTTGATCTGATCTGGATCAACTAAGGAGGACTGAAAATGACCGAAAATAGCTCACTATTTTGATAGAATAGGGTACAGGTTCACGCGAGGGAATGCAATCCCACGTGAGGAAACACCAGGGGTTGCGCAAGGAAATGAAATCTCATGTGAGAAAATACCAGGCTCGCGTGAGAATGTGCATAGCCAGGCGATGAAATAGGATCAGGCCGCTTAATCAGCAAGTTTGTAAACTCAGGAACTCAATTTTTTTTTGTTCATTTTAAAAGATTAACCAGGCATATTAACAGATTTTCAACATTTATCAAGCACATAGAACAACAACCGTGGAGTTTCAACAAGCAAACATCTTCAAACAATGAGCAAGGGACAAAGCAACCTTGCTCATGAACATGAATATTGACTTAGTATGCTATTCCTTAAAGATACTACTTGTGTATGTTCTCCAAAATGTTTTTCCAATCACACACATAGTCCTAAAAAGAAAAATTTGGCTGCACTATGGTTTTTAATAATGGCTTGACTCTGCAACTTTTACAATTTCAAGAAGGTGAACTCCAATCCAAGCGCACGGGGGTTTTGACACATTCTGAGAACTTAATCAATCAGAGATGTCGAGGAGATTTGACAGCCCATCAAGAAACTGTACCCGTGGAGATTTCTTCCACGAGGACATTTGTATAGTGATTGTCACTACCATGACAAAAGTGGCTATTACCGCTTGAGGTTCTGTCAACGTGGTTTACCCAATGAAGGGAATGTCCACTATGGTTAACCCTCTCTAAAAGGTGACTCACAACAAGGACCACATGGGGACTTGGCTTAGATCCAAGGGTCTGAGTTTCTGTTACTACCCAAAAAGGGAGTAGAGCATAATCCTCTATCCTTTTCTCTTCACCCAAACATAGAAGACAGATTCATTCCGACATGCTAAGACTAAAACTATCTCACCAAGATTCGTAATGTCAATAACTCATGATCTATCAACCTCTCCAGAGAGAGAATGCATCAATCGAAAAGTCAAAGAATACAAATCTAGTAGAACGCAAAGATAGTTCTAGAAACCTCCCTACCTACAAGGGTTCTCTCGTTGAGAAGATTTTCATTGGAAACCCACTCTCTCAAGAACCAAGAATAGTGTTAATAGGGCCTACTTATCTATGTGGAACACTTATGCAAGAAATGAATCTATATTCTTTTTAAAGTCCAAAATCGAAATGTGGTTTATGAAAGCGATAAATCACTCAAGCCAAAAACATAAGAGATTAATTTTATGCCCAAAACCAAGTGTTATAGAGATCAAAAAATTACCTTGGGTTCCAAGCAATGCGAGGTCACTGACGTGCTGTCTCAGAGAATCATAATCTAGAACAATCTTAGCAATCTGGAAAGGTCAGAAAATAGGAAACAACAAGTAAAACTATCAACTCTAAAATTTTAGGTCTTTGTTGTCATGGAATTTCGCGCGAGACAGTACCTAGGGTCATGTGAGAAAGTACCAAACCACACGTGAGAAAGCACAAGCCCGCGCGAGAATGTACGAAGGCTCATGTGAGAAAGTACAAGAGCTCGCGTGAGAAAGAACACAGGCCCACGTGAGAAAACCCCTTTGTCACATGCAAAAATGCTAGTACCAACAAAACTTCACGCGATACAGTGAGAAACTTCACGCGAGATTTCGTAACAGTGACGCACAGAAGTACGGACAAAAAATTAAAAAATCACAGTTTTGATAGAAAAAGTGCTAATTTTTTTAAAAAAAATAACGTCCCATAGAGAATACTAGATCTGGAAAAAAAAGCTTGAAACCCTTAACCTCAAAAACTGCTTCAAAAACACCAGAACAGGTAGCAGTAGGGGAGTTTTGATAGAGACATGATAGAAGATTGATAGAATAGAAGGGAAACCCATTTCAGGGCCCCACAGTGGGCACCAAAAATGTGTGCTAGAAAGTAGTCACACTTCTATGAATCATTACATCCAAGAACACTCAACAATGAGGTCTCAAATAGCGATTCACAGCTCTCTATTCGTGGAGTGTAGGGGTTGTATATGAGGCCCTCAGATCGACCTTGTTAAACCCATGCAAGTACACCAAGAAATGAGAGATTCAAGGATGAGAAGCAAGAGTGCTAATCTCCATTGATCATCAAGTTATTGCATGTTAAATGAAGCTAATCTAGATGATAACAATGCAAAGACATAAATTATGCTATTGAAATGCAAGTTTTACTCTCCTTTACTAATTAACTATGTGAAGATTAAGCTAAAACAATGAAGGAAACTAAGCTAAGATGCTATGAAGATTAAGCTAATGTAAATATGAAAGCTAGAATGTAATAATCTTCAAAACTCTAAAATATCGCCAAGAAAACCTGCAGCATAACAACAGTATGAAAAGTCGAGATCTAAAATGAGAAGGAGAGGGCTCCTTATATAAGAAAACGTGGAAGAGAATGCATCTCCAGGAGCAATGTGGGATAAATCGAAAAAGAGGAAACAAAGCTCATTTGTTAGAAAGTGTGGAGAGAAAAGGAATTTTCTTTATTTTTAATTATTTGTTTCCCTTTTTCATCACAAAAGAGCTTTAAGAGGATTATTTATTTATTTATTTAAAAAAATGATTCTCTTTTAATTAAATAAGATAACATTATATATTTAAAAGGGAGATATTATTTAAACAAGATAAAATCATTTAATTAAAAGGGATTTTAATTAAATAAAATTATTTTATTTAAAAGATATTTCTTTCAATTAAATAAGGCTATTTTATTTATTTAAGAGAGAATATTTCTTTTAATTAAATAAATTGATCAAACCTTAGGAAATATTGAAATGATTGAACTAATTAGGATTGATCAAAGGAATTGATTTGAATTTTGTAAAGTATTGATTCAGGAATTTGATAATTTAATAAATGGGGCCCAAAGTTTAGGCGACCATTTTAGGGTGTATACAATATGTAGTTACTTTTAATACAAACAACCAATCTCACTTGTACAAACAAATACTCCCCACAAATCAGCAACATGCAAAACATAGAAATGTCATAAGCAATTGCTTCAAATGTAAAAAAGGTACCTTGCATATAAAGAAAACCAAGTAGAGTTGAGAAGGTAGGAGTGAAACTCTGACTATCCTTCCAAGTATTCAACAAGTGTAAGACTTGATGGATCTATATTAGGACAATTGGCGAATCAAACTAAGGTGAGAAAAAGTCTTTGTGATGTCCCCTTTATGAATAAGATTTAATAATTAACGATAATAATAAATAATAGTAATATAAATAAAATATAAATAAATAAATACATTACAAGAGACAAAATTGTAAAAACTATGTTCCCTTTCTAAAATAATATTTAATAATAAATAATAATAATAAAATCTAAATTAGAATATAAAAGAGTTAAATTAAAATATAAAAGAAATATAAATAAAATCTAAATTAGAATATAAAAGAACTAAATTAAAATATAAATAAAATATAAATTAGAATATAAAAGAATTATATTTGAAATATAATTAAATGTAAAAGAAATATAAATAAAATCTAAGTTAAAATATAAAAGAATTAAACTAAAATATAATTAAGTTTAATGAGTGGTCAAAAGGCATAAAATGGAAAGATGTGACTCCTTCAAGTGGGAGGTATAAAAACAAGAATATAATTTCATTTGAAAGGTGGAGAGAAAAAAGAGGAAAATCACATACATTAAGAGAGTGACATATCAAGAAAGATTAATTAATTGTTGACAAAAGGATGTGTCTCTTTCCATTAAGATGCAACCATTAAATCTTGCTAATATTTAATAAGGATTGAAATCATTCCTAATGGATGAAATAGGAGAAGAATATATATATTTGGATACTCTTCATGGGAGGAATGAGAAGGGAACAAGAGATAATAATATTATAATAAATATATTTATGATAAATATATATATTATGAAGGTGGTTAATTTTATATATATATATATATATATATATATATATATATATATATATATATATATATATATATATATATAATAATAATACTTAAAATTATATATATTAAATATTTGAATCATGTAGGGAGTATATAATTAGATTATATAACTAGAAGATTTAATATATTTGGAGTATGAGAATTAAAATATATAATATAAAATAATAAATATCTAAATCTAATACTTGGTTCATAGATCATAGGAATCTACCTCTTATCCCTTACTAAGGTGTCCTAGGGTAGGGAGTTTGTGGAAGGGAGAGGAGGAGTAATTTCAGGCACATGACGGTTATCCCAACACTAGGGTCATGCCTTGAGGGAGGCCTCTTGTAGTCTGTTTCACACACCCTTGGCACACTAAGTCTTCCACCTTATGATGATGTTAGTAAGGAAAAGAGAAGGGATTCATGTGATCTATATGAAAAGATCCTTGAATGTTAAATCTAAACTATGTTCATTAATTTATCAGTTTATGATTTTCATTTCTTTAATATTTATGAATAATGATGGTTAATATGGAGTAATATGCTATTATACTTGGTTAGTGAGAATAATTCCCTAAGTCAATATTGATAACTTGCACTAATTTATGGAATATAGGTCAAGTGATAGGAAATGGGTCATTACAATTGGTATCAGAGCTTTGATCCTGTCATCCGATGGGGCAATGATAAAATAATAGATCTGACAATATCTATATCATGTGTATACTTCATGTATGATTTGTGTTTGCATCTATTCATGTGTATATTTTATATTTTCAAGTATAAGCACCATGTGAAACTCTACTTTTTATTGATTTATAATATCTAGAGTGAACCCAAAGATACGACTATATTAGAAAATGTAAGTCAATCTAATATGATTTATACTACATGCTTCTTTGACTTGATTTTTTTGCATACTCTTATATGTATAATTATGTTTTCCTCACAATGTCAAAAATTTATTCATGTCTATTCCATGAGGATATTCCTCATGTTTTTTTTTAATGCTTGCTTCATGCCTTACATGCCTTACATGTACTTATTCTTTATGTGCCAGATGTATATGTGTACTCCATACCTTACATGTCTGGTGTGTATTTGGGTGCATTGCTTCATACTTTACGTGTTTAACATGTATTCATTACCTTATGCTTGGCATGTGTACTCCATGCCTTATATTAAAGTTCATGGATTCATGTCCAATATATTATTCATGTTTTATGTGTATTCATGTATCTTTGTGCATGATTTATATGTATACATCATGCTTTGTACACTATGTGTATTCATGTGTGTACTTCATGACTTAATATATTTATGTTTGTACTTCATGTGTATTCATGTATATTTTTCAAAACTTAAATTCATGTGTATGCACTATGTGGATTACTTAAGTGAATTCATGTGTATATTTCATAATTTTTGTAGTGTGTGTATGTTTCATGACTTAATAAAAATTATGTATATGCTTTATGTGTTGTGTGTATTCACATGTGCGCTTCATGATTTAAGTGAATTCATGCTCTACGTGCTTCATTGTATTCACGTATATCCTACATGTGCTACATGTATGGTTCATGACTTAATTAAATACATATGTATGTATTGTGTGCATTTATGTGTATACTTCTCGACTTCAGTAAATTTATGATAACTTCGCGATATGTCTCCTAACTTGAATAAATTCATGCTTCATGTTCTAAGTGCCAAGAATATTTACATGATAAGTGAATTCATGTATTGCGTGTATACTGTTTGAATTTAGTAAATTCACGCTTTATGTATTTTCACATGCATACAATAATGTGTATGATTTATGTATTCAGATGTGTTATTCATGTTTTATGTGTATGATCCTTATCTTATGTACATTCGTGTGTATGATGTATGCCTTGTGTATTCATATGCTTCTTGCATTAAGTATATTTGTGTGGATGCTCTATTTTCTATGTGTATTGGTGTATATGTGTCATGCCTTATGTGTATTTGGGTGAATACTTTATAGTTTACATGTTTGATTCATGTATGATGTGTTTGCAACATGGTTACTTAAAGAGCGTATGTGCCTTAGTAATGTATACACCTCATAATTGTTATGTCTCCAAAAAAAATTATTCCATGAGTGTTTCATGAGTATCTATATGTGTTTCAAGAGCAATATTTTTTTATTTGAAGGAGTAGGATTCATGTTTAAATTTTATCTATAAATATGATTGATAAGACATTAGTAAATAAAAAAGACATAAATATTGTGTAGCATAACAATGATAGATGATAGGAAGAATGTGTGTAGATGTTCAAAACACCATAGAGTGAGGAAGTAAGAACTCGATGAGTATACAAATTACCTATAATGTAAAAAGAAACTTGAATAAAAATTAGAAGCTTTCTAATTTACAAATACATTGGTTCATTTTAGAGTTGTACAACAAAAGCCACTCACATTAAAGGTTTGTAACTTTGTAAAAAAAATGGTATTGCTTGAGGAAGCAATTTTGGGGAAGGGTGGATTGTGATGTCCCCATTATGAAAAAGATTTAATAATAAATAATAATAAATAAATACATTACAAGAGATAAAATTGTAAAAACTATGTTTCCTTTCTAAAATAATATTTAATAATAAATAATAATAATAAAATATAAATTAGAATATAAAAGAGTTAAACTAAAATATAAAAGAAATATAAATAAAATCTAAATTAGAATATAAAATAATTAAATTAAAATATAAAAGAAATATAAATAAAATCTAAATTAGAATATAAAAGAATTATTTATTTGAAATATAATTAAATGTAAAAGAAATATAAATAAAATCTAAGTTAAAATATTAAAGAATTAAACTAAAATATAATTAAGTTTAATGAGTGGTCAAAAGGCATGAAATGAAAAGATGTGACTCCTTCAAGCACACGATATAAAAAGAAGAATAGAATTTCATTTGAAAGGGGGAGAGAAAAAAGAAGAAAATCACATACATTAAGAGAGTGACATATGAAGAAAGATTAATTAATTGTTGACAAAAGGATGTGTCTCTTTCGAATAAGATGCAACCATTAAATTTCACTAATATTTAACAAGTGCCACGTAGTGGCTAGTACTTGCCTAATCAATTGTAATTATATTGTAAACTATAATTAAAATTTTAATAAATTTATTATATTTTATTAAATATAATTCTATTTAATATAAATTTATATAATTATAATTATAATAATGAAGAATTTTCATTAAAACTATTATAAATAAATAAATTTAAATAAATCAATATTTTGAATTAAATTTAATGATTTTTCTAAAAATAAAACTATTATAATAATATTAAATATTAATTTAATATAGTTTTATTTAAATATTAATATTTTTAAAAATAAAAATAAAAATTATAAGCAAATAAAATCACATATTTTTTTACATAATTTTTATACATAAATAGTTGTTAATGTATAATTAATATATAATAAAAAAAAATTAAATTTTTTTTAAAATATGAATAAAAATAAATATATATTATAAATAGCATAGGTTTTTATTTAAATTATAATATATTGTAAAAATTAATAGTATAAAGCTAGAATAAATTCAAATAACATAATTTTTAATTTAAAAATATATTAATAAAAAATTAAAAAAAACTTCATGAGAGAACTTAACAAATTAATTTAAAAAATTAAATCCTTAAAAAACTCTTATAAATTCTAAAAAACTTCTATAAAATATATTCATGCCTAAAAAATAGGTTTATAAGACCTTAAATGTTTTAACCAATCATTTCATCAAAAAATATTTTTTACAATTTATAAACTTAAAAAATTTACATATAGACTATAGAAAATATTTTATTTTTAACAAAATAAAATTAAACTAAATTGGAATTGGTGGAAAAAATCAGTTTTAATCACTAGTTAATGGAAGAAATCCAAAAATGGATGCAATAGTACTTGCTTAGCCTATCGGCAAGTACTAATAAGGATTGAAATTATTCCCAAAGGATGAAATAAGAGAAGAATATATATATTTGGATACTCTTCATGGGAGGAATGAGAAGTGAACGAGATATAATAATATTATAATAAATATAGTTATGATAAATTTATATATTATGGAGGTGGTTATATATATATATATAATATATATATATATATATATATATATATATATATATATATATATATATATAGGTATATATATATATATATATATATATATAGGTATATATATATATATATAGGGTTATATATATATATATATATAGGTATATATATATATATATAGGTATATATATATATATATATATTATATATATATATATATATATATATATATATATATATATATATATATATATATATATATATATATATATATATATATAATATATATTACCTATACCTATACCTATACCTATACCTATACCTATAGATATATATTATAGGTATAGGTATAGGTATAGGTATAGGTATAGGTATATGTATATGTATATGTATATGTATATGTATATGTATATGTATATGTATATGTATATGTATATATATATCTATATATATATATATCTATAGATATATATATATATATATATATATATCTATATATATATATATATATATATATATCTATATATATATATATATATATATATATATATATATATATATATATATATATATATATATATATATATATAGATATATATATATATATATATATATAGATATATATATATAGATATATATATATATATATATATATTATATATATATATATATATATTATATATATATATATATATATATATAAGTAAATAATACTTAAAATTATATATATTAAATATTTGAATCATATAGGGAGTATATAATTGGATTATATTACTAGAAGATTTAATATATTTGGAGTATGAGAATTAAAATATATATAATATAAAATAATAAATATCTAAATCTAATATTCGGTTTATAGATAATAGGAATCTACCTCCTATCTCTTACTAAGGTGTCCTAGGGTAGGGAGTTTGTGGAAGGGAGAGACGGAGTAATTTTGGGCACATGACGGTTATCCCAACACTAGGGTTATACCTTGAGGGAGGCCACTTGTAGTCTGTTTCACGCACCCTTTGCACATTAAGTCTTCCACCTTATGATGTCATTAGTAATGAAAAGAGAAGAGATTCTTGTGATATATATGAAGAGATCCTTGAATGTTAAATCTAGACTATGTTCATTATTTTATCAGTTGATGGTTTGCATTTCTTTAATATTTATGAATAATGATGGTTAATATGGAGTAATATGATAATATACTTGGTTAGTAAGAATGATTCCCTAAGTCAATATTCATAACTTGCACTAATTTATGCAATATATGTCAAGTGATAGGAAAGGGGTCATTACATTCCTACTAACCTCCCATAAGGTGAGGAGAGAAAATATCAACCTCTAAGTGAGCTTAAGCATAACGCGAATAGGGCTAAAAAAGTAGGCTAAAAGTAAACTAGTTAGATAAAATATCTTTTCACACTAATAGATATGTGATTACTTTTAATACAAACAACATAATAGTGGCTCTAAATGGATAGATTAGAAATAACTGTTAAGAGGATTAGGTTATACATTGTGAAGGTATATGATCAAAAGTTGAGACTTTATCTCAACATCAATGGCTAGGGACCTTGCATGAAAAATGTGGAGGAAGGAAAAGCCTCAAAAGTGCACCCCATGGTTGTTGTACTTGGAGAGGATGAGAATTGAGAGTATTTAGAGGGATAATACTGAGAGAGTTTAAAGGGATGAGATTATCTTATTTTGATCAAATGTTGGAGATAAAATGTTCTTGTACATGTGTGAGAAGGGCCATGGGGAAGAGTGAGATGACATGTGATTCCTCTTGCACATGAGTGTGGGTCAAAACATAGGGATGTGGGGCGTGACAAGTGAATCCTCTAGTACATGTCTGATAATCACATGAAAAAATATGGAGGGTATATATTTTTAGGATAAAATATATGATTAGGATATTGTAGGAGAATTTTATGGATAAATAAAGCAAGATTCATTCGATTCATCATGGTTCGAATAGTGAAAAGGACACAACAGTTTCTTGCCCTCTTAAGTGGAGTATATTGTTAATAAATTGGTCAAATATATTAAAAATAGTACTCAAATGGATTCCACTATTGCTAATACCCTTGTAAATGGAAGAGAACTCAAGATTGTGGGTGAAAATTAAAATGTAGTGAAAAACTCTACAAGTAAGATCGGTAAAATTCACTAGATTGACAATGGGTTGATTTAATCAAATATTGTGAAATGGAGAACAAATAAAATAGATCTGAAAAGACTCCTAGAAATGAGAAGCCTTATAGTAATAGCATGTGTGATATTTTTTTTATTCTCCTTACTTTAATAAGGATGCAAGGTAGTAATTGCACTTGTGTCACCAAACAAAAAGCCCTTCAAATTATATTTCAAATTGGTTTCCAATGCATAAATAATGTAGTGGATTATGAAGTCTTGTTAATGAATGTATCCTTAAGAGATGACAAAAAAAAATCATTTTTTCATAGAGACTTAGAGCCCTTCATATCTTAAATCAGAAGAAAGTATGCAGTGAATAACAAAATGCCAAGAAAATACAAAAATTCATTATAGTACATTACAAAATTTGATCTAGTTAACCTCAAATGAGTAGAAATTTATAAAAATGGCATAGTTGATTTATAAATTGCTTCATCAATTAAGTTTGAGGATATCTAGCTTCTATGAGTACAACTAGAGTAAAGATGTAGACAAGTCTTACCATACTAAATAATATATATAATTGGTAGAATTTCAATGATGATAGTAAGCTTTATAATTTATTAAATTATGTAGGGGAATTTAATGAAGAACCAATGGATTTGGAGCTAATAGTTAAAGGTGTTGATGGTAAATAATGATTATATGATAATGAGGTACTCTAATTACAAACTAGCATGCTTCCAAAAGGATTGGTTGCCTTCGAAATGGCATTTGATGATGTTAATGGATTCAAAGTAAAAGCTTAACCTATAAATAAAAAAGATGATGAAGAGATTAACTTAATAGTCTAGGTCAACTCTTAGGCTTTGAAACATTAAAAAAGAAGTTGAGTCATTCTATTGTTGACATTCCATGCCCCTTTGTAACTCAATGATAATAACTTATATAAGATACTCAATGTGGTTAATAATTGTGTTAATTATGTTGTTATTGTGGCTTTACCTTTCATATGTCTCAACTAATTACCAAAATTACAAGAACAAACAACTAGTCAAGTCAAAAAAGAGAAAGTAGTGAGGAAGGAGAGACTCTTAGTAAGTCCTAGTGTAGTGGGAACGTAATGAGTTAACATTTCCCATTCCACTCCCAATGAAAAAGGAAGAAAAATGATGGAGAAATATATTTATCAAGGGTGCAAAGATTTTTAATTTTGCCTCTTCCTTGCATGTGGAAGACCAAATGCTCTACCCTGATGCAAATGCAATGAGAATCGAAGTCACAAATATGAAACAAACATAAGGGGTTGAGAGGTTGGATGTGTAGGAAAGTAAAGAT
Organism: Chamaecyparis obtusa; assembly: GCA_027943335.1. Classification (NCBI taxonomy): domain Eukaryota; kingdom Viridiplantae; phylum Streptophyta; class Pinopsida; order Cupressales; family Cupressaceae; genus Chamaecyparis; species Chamaecyparis obtusa. The sequence goes on along the minus strand of BSBK01010767.1, from coordinate 237,777 downwards.
GAAACCCCTAAAATGAGTCATTTCTACCTGACTACTCTCTTATGTTCCCTCATCAATGTTGTACTCCTCTCTTAATTTCCCATTATTGAGTTCTGGAGGTACATAGAATAAATTAAATATATTTATATAGTGTCTAGAGGGATTTGCAAGTTCCCATGGCTATTTTATTCATTTACGGGTCCTTTGTTGTCAAATAGAAATTCTTGGGCCACATTTTCAACTAACTTTTCAATTTTTTTTCTTTATCTTCATCTTCTCACCCATCAATCTGTTGTATTACAAAGGTATGGTGAATATTTTATATGGTCAAATCATATCATATCCTATTTTAGTATTAGACTACTTTGTGTGAACCAAGTTTTCTCTTCCTACCACATCACCTTTCTTTTGTATCCCATCTTAGGCAAAAAAATGAATTTCATCATTCATTACAAAGGTTTCTCCCTTGATTTCTTTAACAAATGCACACAATTCTCTATATCAAAAATTATAATATTAAATTGGCTTCAAAACCTCTAATCAATAAAAAAATTCACTCTTCACTTCTCATACTTTAGATAATTTTTTGTGCAAAGATTCCCACCTTTACATCTAGATCAATGTTTTATTAGTTTCTAAATATGTATGTTGTGTTAACTCTATTTTTGGGTATTAACTATGTATTTTTTTCCTCTGATTTAATGTTCATCAAAATTTGACCTTTATCTGATTTGATTAAAGACTTATACAACTCTGAGTTGGGTAAGACCATTTGGTAGTTTATTTTGTCTATTGTGATACATTTAGTAGAGAGAAACACTTCTAATCTTAGTACATCACCTCTTTTCATTCCTATTATTTCTTTCTTCCCCTTTTCTCTACCAAGATGATAATAATAGGTATAGTAATAAAGTTCCTCAGTATTGGGTTGGTTTGATATTTTGCATCTAGATTAAGTAGGGAACTAGACCTTTCTCAAGAATTTTTTCCACACCTTGAAGCTATTCTAATGTTTCATTGGGATTTTGAAATTGAGATCCAACAAAAGGATATAGTACATATTGACAATAATTATCAAAAATATGCTCATTAACTTTTTTAGGGAGGAAGAAGGTTTTTTTCTCATTCTTATGATGAAATTAAGGTTTATAAAGATCCATTGTAAAATTAGATACCTTTGAAGGATTATGATAAGTTGTTAAAGTAGAAGTTGATCTCTATAAGTCCAACTTTAGCTCCAAAAATGTAATACGAGATAGCTAATCTCATATATAAGGGACAATCAAACCAATTAGACATTCTACTAGGATTTTCAAATTTATTTCTTGTGAGAAATAAGGACAAAGATATAAGGTTGTACATTTATTTCAAAAACTTAAATATCTCATCTATCAAAGATAATTATCATCTACCCAACATGGAGGCTATGCTACAAAAAGTTACTACATGTGAATTATTTTCTATGTTGAATTGAGATCAAAGATGTAAAGTAATAAAAAACTACATGTTCAACTCAGGCACTTATGTTTATGTAAGGACACTAATTGGGTTGACAAATATAGGAGGACTTTCCAAAGTTCTATGGAATTCGGTTTTGTTAGAATATTAGAGAAGTAAATCATGATAACTTAACTACTTACTCAAAGCAATCTAACCATCATTGTGAACACTTGTAAAAAAATATTTGGCAGATGTCTAGCATATGGCATTTCCTTGAATCCCAAAAATATATATATTTGATATTAGGGATGAAAATTTGTTAGGTCCTATAAGATTTAAAATTGGTGTCAAAATTGATCTAAAGAGGTCAGCAATAATTTTTAAAAATATCATATCCTAGAATAATCAAAGGAATTGAATCCTTGTTTGGTGAAATTAGTTTTGTTATGAGACTTCTCTATGATTTTGTTAAAAAATATAGTTCATTTTGAAAATTCTTAGGAAAATATAATCCATAAAAAGGTAGAAAAAAATAACACAAACATTCATAGACATCAAAGAGGGTTTTAAGAAAGTCCCTATCTTGGTTGTTCTAAACTTTAAGAACCCTTCTTAAATTATCTTCCTTTGCATATTTTCACACCATAGCTATATTGTTATTAGAAAAGAATGAGGAGAGAAATGAGTAGCCAATTACCTTTTATATGAATATTTATAAAATGTAAAATTAAAATATGACATTATGGAAAAGTAGTTTAGAGCTTTGGATTAAAAAAATTATGGTGTGCTTTATTGGTGCTACATTCATTACATGTGAGCTCCTCATATAGTTGTTAAAGATGTCTTTACACAATATGAGGTTACAAACAAAATATGTAGGTGAATAAATTAAATTCATGAACTTGACATGAATGTCCAAGTTACTATATTAGTGAGAGGTCTATGTTTGGATAAGATCATGGTTGAATCAAATATTGAAGTTATGGATGAAGGAAAAATGAACACTAGAGTGAGGATAAAATATTTTTACCTAGCTACATTTACATGGTACATAGATATTTTCCACTACTTAATTCATGTGAACTCCTCACCTAACTCAGGTAAGGACCATGAAATGTAGCATAAGAATACTTCCAACAAGTATGTATTCAAGAACTTTTATCAAAAGAGGAAGAAGCAAGTAATGTAACTGTTAGAATAACTGAGAGGGGGGTGAATCAGTTAAATCAGTTATCCTATAATCCCAAACTCTCAGATGTACATTTCAATAATTTATGCAACTCGGTAAGATAAAATATCAATCTATCTGTTCATTTACCGAATACCAGTAATTATCCAAACTATGATTACCGATTAAATCAACTATGCAATATGTAAAGTATGAAAGAAAACCAATCATAAAAAAATAACACATAACACAATGATTTAACATGGAAACCCTACTAAGGGAAAAACCACCTGGGATCGGTAACCCAAAATATTTTCACTCTTTTGAAGTGAGCTCGGTTAGGAGCCAACCCTATTAAAGGTTACAATGCACACTTTTAGGTGTGACCTGGTTAGAGGATTTATCACTAACAGTTAACTCTTGACCAACATTCACTATGGGGTCAACAAGATTACAATTAACATTCCCTGAATGTCATATGGAAATACAATAAGACTATTAAGTCCACTCGGTTAAGAGATTTTGTTGAATCAATGGTTAAACTGATACATGTATGATCTGATTCAAATACAACTCAATTGCAAATATTTAGATCTATGCTATGCTCATGAAACTCATTTGATTATTAAATAATTCACTTCCTCAATATTTCCCCAACTTACTTTACTCAGTGTATAGTTCTCTGACGCTCGCTAATGTCTGCAGCTCGGTTATGTCTATAACCAGTTTGATCAAGAATGCATGAATAAAGTCTTCACGTGAAATCTCCTACAGTCTATATTTTGTCCAGCATGTTTCAACAATGAAACTCATGTATCTTAAATAGATAAGTAAACCCTTTTCATATTAGCCATCGGATTTTTCCTCTTAATCTCCTTTGTCCATTTTTCCACTTAAACCTTCCTCGGTAGATGTGTCCATAACATGTTTCAATCTCACCCTTTAGATCATCTCTAAATTATGTCAGTCATGGATCTTATAACTAACTTCATCCTTTACCTTGAAATCATAACAATTTCCAGCTCATTAATTCCAGTCGGTTGTTCTTAGCATTTAATGTTTTCATCCATACTCGGTTAATATTGAATGCGTCGGTGATAACTAACTCAGTTATTACTGTCACTCAGTATACACTACACTGGCTCGGTGTATACAAAAGTCTTCAATTACCGACCACATTAACTTGATCAATTCAAATCTCTTCTTCATAATAGATTAATGTAACATGCTCAAGTCAACAATATAAAGCCATAGACTCATCAATAAGTTACCCAATGTATACCTTATCCTTATCTTTCATATCCATCTTTACCTTATGTAGATATCTCATTTCTTCATCTTTCTCCCTTCTATAGATATTCAGATATTTGTAACTATCATGATAAGTATAGTCAAAACTAGTTGACATCAATGACAACATATTGACTGATTTAATCATCTTACATATCACTTTAATAGCTCGGTGATCTCTAAGTAAAATGATGGAGCCACTCCCATTTGTTGTTGAATGTAGGGTTTCTTCCCTACCGCTGGATCACGGACTGAAGACAACCGGAAGGCATGAGTTGGGGAAGGAGACTCTGTGTGGTGCTAGTTCAAAGGGCACAACAAAGGGTGTGTTGCCTCAAATGATTGGTAGCAACAACAGGCACAATGGTGCCAAGGTTTTTCTGGCATCATATGGGGGGTGCTACAGAAACCTCCTTCAGCTATCCATTCTAAGGGAGTTAAGAATGGAGAATCAAGCAGGAATGATTTTAGTTTTGATAAAGGACAGGGGCTGCCACAAGCAAAAGATGGGAAGATAATACATGATGCCCTAAATATTGGTTTGAATATGGAGCGAGTAGGGTATAGGAAGGGTGCACACTTGCTTAAGGAGTGAAGGGTAAACACTCATGGATTTGTCTCTAATGGGCCGAGTGGCGAGGCACCTTTTTTGGGTGAAATAGGGGTTTCAATGCACAAAACCTTGTAGGGGGATGGAGTTGGGGATCCCATCAAACCCAAGGAGGCTCAATCTATTATGGTGGACATTGTGGATGCAATGGAGGAGGAAGTGAATCATAATACATATGTTTTCTCTAGCCTAGGCTTGATAGGCTATTTTAGGGGTTTGTGGTTGAGTCTCAACAAGCTCTACACATGGATTTCATTGAACTGGGAGCCTATTTTAGAGGGGTATGTCTAGATTTATCCGTGCACTGGAGGCTTTTTTATTGTGCTCTTTGAATATGCACATGATAGGACAAAGATTTTATGTGACAACATATGGAGTTGGGAGCAAAAGTATTCATTGATGTTGAAACAATGGCACCCTACTTTCTGTCCAGCTATGGAGACCTTTGACATGATTCTACTATGGGTAAGACTTTTGAATTTACCTTTACATTACTGGTTTGATTCTTGTCTCGAAGTTATAGGAGAATCTCTAGGAAATTTTTTAATGATTGATGAAGGCTCTTCGAATCTTCTACATTCTACTTATGCTCATATCTTGGTGGAAATGGATATGTCTGAGGGTCTTCCCACATAAATTTTGCTTAAAACTTCTAAAGGATGTTGGGTTCAGCCTCTCGATTATGAAGGGATTCCATTTCGATGTAGGTGATGTTTTCAGACAAGGCACAAGGCAGCCCAATGCTCCAAGCAGAGAATGACCAAGGCAACATCCTGGTGGAAAGATGTTTCTCATCATCATTATATTGTGGAGAAGAAAGTGAAGTTACAGAAGATTTATTCTCACGTGGTGCAGGGATAACTTTAAGGAACCCCCCTCTCGAAAAGTATAAAATTATGGCAAATCACATGTGTTTTGGGGGGAAAATTTTTAATAGTGATGGTGAATTATGTGTCAAAATATGGATATTTGTTGGTGAATTTTTTAATAGTGTGTACATTTTTTATAAAAAAAATGGTGACTATAATTTTTATTTTAATAAAATTATTAATATTGATGACGAATTATGTTTCAAAATATGGATATTGGTTGGCGAATATTTTAATAATGGATACCATTTTTATAATCATATGGCGAAACTATTTTCCAAATATGTGAATTAATTTATTTGTCATGGTGAATGGTTTTCAAAAATTTATAGTTGGTATGGCGATTGAATAATTGTAAATTTGAAGAATGACATGTGATGATTCTAGAGAGAGTTTTCACTAAAGGAGTTATCGCACCACATTCCCTCTGAAATGCACCTTCCACCATTCATCTATGTTAATCAAATGGTTGTGATTTGATGTTGAAGTTGCATCAGGTCCCACTCCCATCACTATGACCATTGACCTCATAGACTCAAACAACACACGTCCGTTCGATTACAACATATCAACGACCAAAGTTAAATTTCAAGCTTGTTGTTGGTCTTCATAATATAGACAGAAAACTCTCGACAGAATCATGACACGTGGTATGACACCACGTGTCATGATTCCGCCAAGATTTTTTCATATATATTATGAAGACCAACAATATGTGTCATACCACATGTCATGATTCTCCTGAGACTTTTCCGTAAATATTATGAAGACCAACAAAAGGCCCGAAATTTGACTTTGGCCGTTGATATGTTATAAAAAAAAATGGACGTGTGACACTATAATATTAGATAGAAATATTAGAATTATTTTGGAAAATTCGGTAATATTAGATAGAAATATTAATTAATGGTGATGAGTACATTGAGTAGATGAGTCATGACATCAATTAAAGTAATGTGCATTGTGAATTAATGGTTTCTTTGATGGCGCCTTTCAATTTCACTGACAGATATGTGTGACAGTGACATAAAATACCTCGATAGATTAATGCCTTAAAGTTAAGGCTTGAATGAAAATGTCACATCATATAAGGACATTATTTTCTGACCGTTCGATGATCTTAAATCAATGGTAAAGCTTCATTTCCTGCGGCCATTTCATAGTAACGTACTTTGCTTATTGTTTCTGCAGAGTAGGCATAGGTTTTAAGGTTTTTTAAAAATAAAGAATTGTTATGTCCACCTGCATGGCGCGATCCTTTCGGCCTTCATTATTCCAAAGATAGAAAATGTCCTATCATAAGTGTTGTTTCCAATTCCACCCAGTGTTGCATTAAATATGAAAGATTTAGTGAATTTTGGACAATTACCATTCATCTTACGATTTAATTAGATCTTTAGGGGAATGATTTTCAATCAGGACTTATAAATAGATCAATTTATGCTCGTTAATTTATGATTGTGAAAGCATATTTGTGAGAATAGTCTGCAAGTGCTACTGCTAGGTTCTTTGTGAAAGCATATTTGTGAGAATAGTTTGCGTCGTGTGAATGGACACTCCAATTCATTTGAGATGCACTACCTTGGAGGACCAGAAGGCCTTTCTGGGCCTGGTCACAGACCCAATCCTGGCGTCTGTTGCTACGGATTTGGGAGCCTTCACCAAGGAGGCTATAAGGATGGTGCTCGATCATGAATTTTTGGAGAGTGAAAATCGGTATAGAGTCACCACTAACATTTCATCTCGGTTCTTGGCTTCTCTGTTGGACTTGGGGGGAAAAGGTGGATATGATCATGCTTCTGAGGAAATTTTTCAAAGAAGAATACCTCGATGACGATCTGCATGTTGTTGTATTTTCAAAAATTAGGGTTGGAATTCCTTGGGCAAATGATTTGCCTAAGATTCTAGAACTAGGAGTAGTTGTTCCCAGGCAACCATTCTTACTAAACCTTGAAGCTGAGAAGCTCACGTGTCATCGGAAGTGGGCATAGATTGGGAGGGATTTCCTCCGCAAGTGGCACCTACTGGATGAACTCGGGGACTATATGTGGCTAGAAGAATTCATCGACATTATCCTCTCTGAAGACTTCCACACAAAAGTCTGAAGGAAGGGAGCGTCAGCCAGATAGTCTATGATTCTATGTAGTCTCTACTCTCTAGTCCTTCTACTGTGTCTCCCGATGGTGGTAGATAGCTTACCACTGGTAGTAGCTTACCAGGGTTTTTGAAATGATATAAATTGTAATCACATATGTTAAAAAATATAATATGAAAATGTTTTAAGAATTTCAAAGTCTGCTTTTCTTTTTTGTTTTGATTATAAGAATCGTTAATATATATGGTCTATGGGCATATTTGAATTGTAAAGAAATTTTGCCTTATATAATATAAAAAATTTGCGTTGCACTATTGTTTCATGCAATAATTAAATGTTTCAAAACTTTATCATTTTTGGTTCAAATTTCATGGATAAGCTATTCTAAGTGAATATAGTTAATAATTAATATTCATTAGTGTGTGTTAAATTATTAATATTTTAAAATCATGACAATCGTTGGATTACAAGAGATGAACGGTTGAAGTTGTATTTCAGAAGAACTATGGGTTTCAAAAAGCTTTTCTAAAAACTCAGTCTGGAAACGTGACACGTAGTATGTCGTTGACGTGTAATTCATCGAAAAGATTAATGGTTACACGTAGTATGTATTAGAAAGATTACGTTACACGTAGTATAATGTTTTAGAAAGATTACGTTACAACTTACACGTGTTTTAGAAATATTATATACCATTACATTTAACGAAAGGTTTTTAACCTTTTCTTTTTAAAAACCTATCGACTCGTAGCAAGAGAGCTAAAAAAAACTGTTGAACTGTCGCCGAAGATTTTGAGACTATAATTTATGAGAGCCTTAGCCGTTCTAACTTATATCTATCCTGATTTAAAAGTTTAATTTCGAGTAAGTTTAACTTGATTTTGAAATTGTAATTCTTGCATGTACAATTGGGGTTTTCTTAAATTGGGGTTTTAGTAAATATCTGTGAATCTGTGTTTTTTCATTCTTTCGAAGAACAATGGGGAAAGCAAAAACTCAAGCAGATGGGAAACCTTTAATAGAGTGCAGAAAACTAGTAGAAATCCTTGGTTTCACTGATGAGTATCACGATGTTTATGATCCTATTATCGACGGTGAAAAGAGAGTTATAGAAATTAAACATTCATTGTGCAGTAAGGCAACTGGGCCAAAGAGGTGTGATTTTATAAAATTTAACCCTGTGGTAGGTGCAGGAACAAATAAAGTTTCTTTGTGGGATGTTGGTTTGGGTCACATGTTGTTACCTGAAGTTTTCCCTTGCTCAGAAATTATCTTCATTTGTGCAGAAAATTATGATGAAGAAAGAACAACAATTGTGAATAAAAAAAATCAGGAAGAAATTTTATCAATAACCCAGGAAGAATTTCACAGTTTGCTAGACCTAGGGTTTGACCGACAAAACTTATTGTCCCTATTGACCTGGGAAAACTAGCAGAACAATATGAGACAGTCTCTCCAAATGCAAAAGATTCATTTATAAGGGGTCTAATAGTTCCAGAGGCAAAGGCTTCATTGGGTGAGAACCATAAGCCTCCTTATGATTTTAACATTTTTGTGCCATGGGTTCAAGATTCTATATCCTCGCTAGCATTTTGCCTGGGAATGGAAAACAATAGGGAAGTGGGTGCCAACATTCTTCAATTCATTTGGGATATCCATTGTGTCAATGAACCAATAAGATATAATTTTGTTGGACATGTGGTTCAATCGATGCAAGAACAATTAGCATTGATTAAAAGAGGCAATTCTAAGACATTTAGGTTCACAACCTACTTGTGCTATCTCCTGCTAGCCAAGCATGTAGCAATATTAATGAGCAACGACAACAAGCTTGAAATTCACAAGGGGACAAGTACTCCAATATATAACTGGACACATCAGATAAGAATGTATGATAACAAAAGGAATTACAGTAATTTTGTAGACTTCTTTTTGGCACCATTGTACAAAAAAATAACAAGCACTCCAATGCCCAGATTGTTTGCTTCATGTAGGGATTGCGTCCAACTTGGAAGCACAATTCAATTGACTAACTGGTACTTAATGGAAGATTACACTGTGCTAAGGTTTTACGAATCATAACTGCAACCCAAAAACTTCCAATGCATGTGACAGACAGGGTGTTTGCAGTAGAATATGTAGTACAACTAGAGAGCACATATAGACTCTTCGCTGGCCAATCAAAGAAGAGCATATTCCCTTCCTTACCTTTCTCAATTGGAGGGTTAATATTTGAGAGAAAGGCATTCAAAGTGGAATTTTTTTTTTAAGATATTTTTCAATTTGATTTAGAGTGGTACTGGAAGTATGATCCACTCAACGTCATTCAAACAATGCTTGTTGCTAATAAGAACTCTGCAAACTTATTTCAACATGAAAGTAAACCATTGCTAGAGAGGTTGAAAAACAAGGATAGCTAGGATGATGTTACAAAAGAGATGGAGAAACTTTCCACTGAGGAAAAAATTCAGTTCAACAGTTGTCATCACAAATTATGACAACAATAAACCAGGGCATTGTACAGCCTAGGATGTCCTACAATTTCTACAAAAAAGTTGTTATCCATCAAACATAAAAATACCAAAGAGAATAGCAGAAGCTTGTAAGGATAGAAAATGGACTAGAATGAAATTGGATGATTTTTGGAGTATGAGAAAGGATCTTGGTGAACCAAAGACTAGTGAAGATATGGATGAAATAGATGAGGATATAGAGTTTAGAAAATTGTGGAATTTGGAGCATCCTAACGTGGCATACGATAGTGAGGATGATAATCAAGACACTGAGGATGATAATCCACCAAGTGCATTTACTCCAGGCCAGAGTGGAACCAGCCAGGACCGAAAAAAATTATATAGCAAAGGGGTAGACATTGTGGAAAAAATGGGTTATAAAGGTGGTGGTTTGGGTCCCACAGGACAAGGTGTCTGGAATACAATTCAGACAGAAAATAATGCTTATGATCATGGTTCAAGCCTTGGGTTTGAATCTACTAGTACTGCTACTGGGTCTGGTAGTGGCACTGGTGCTAGTGGGACTAGGAAACTTATACAACAAGTTCCCTCTCTAAAGAGGCCAGTTGAATCTACATAGAATTCCATAGTAGAAGATAGTGTCAAGAAGCAAAAGTTTTCCCCTTCCAAAAGAACACCGGAAACAATGTCATACGATCGTAAACAACTATTTGCAGTTTCAGATTTAGCAAAACCCTCTAGAAGTTTAAATCCTCAAAGAGCATTAGTTAGATCAACAAGCATTGCAAGCTCTACCTCTGGTTCACCTTTCAAACATTCAAATCCTTCTGCAACACCAAATTTTTGTTTCAATGATTTCTATAATAAATTTGCAGAAACAATAACCAAGAATAAGGAAATATAGAAGACCATGAAGACTAGTGCCCTTAATGCAGCTGTACAGGAACAACCTGCATCCAACAGGGTTTTACCAACATATGACCCAAAAAGAGACATGATGGAGTTCATGGTTGTTATTCCACAAAATAAAGATGGAAACCACCAGAGAGTCAAATAGATCCGTTTGAATTTCAAGTTAGCACTCTCCAAATGGATTTTTCCAAAGTTAAAAGTGTGGACAAAATCAATGTGTCAAAGTCTACAAACCAAGTGGTCTATAGTGCACTGCTAAAGCTGGAAAGAGAGAAAAGAAAGCTCAAGAAAAACATAGAAAAGTTATAGGAAGACATTGGCAATGAAAAAGCAAAGAGGAAAGCTTCAGAGAACAGTTTGAAAGAATTACAGAAAAAGATTAAAAAATTGACCTCTACATCAGCAGATACAGAGCAGGAACATGCAGAGGAAGTAGTGAAGGAACGGGAGCAGGCAGAGCTGTAGGAACTAAGGGGAAAATTGGAAGAAATTAGTAAAAAGCTAGAGGAAGAAAGAGTCAGTTCAGAAAAGTTATTTAAAACCATGGAGAGTAATGTTGCCTCCAACCAAGAATTGCAAAAGCAATTGGACTCTCAAGTGAATAAAGCCAATCATTGGGAACACAAAGCAGTAGAAGAGAAAAAGAATTGTGAAGAAATGGCAGAAGAACTAAAGAAGGCCAATCATACAATTCAAACTTTAACAAATACTAATAATAATTTAGTGAAGATTGCAAAAGAACACATTTGGAGCCAAATATTGGTGATGTGTAATAGCTTGTATGAGTGGTTAGAATTGCTTCAAAGTATGAGAGTATGTTATTTGAAGCTCCATAAGAACATTGAACAGAACATGGATGTTGTCAAGAAAGAAAAGAAAGCAAAAGATATTATGCAACAACTCTACAGTAAGAGTGATAGTTATCTATCAAACAAGGGAATTAGCAACCGCCTTGATGCCTCAGTAAAGTTATCAAGTATCATTCAAAAATGTGAGAAGCTACAGGAAGCATAGGAATTGGATGACAAAGCTCAGCAGAAGATCACAAAGATGGAAAAAATGAAAGCAAAAATGAAAAGTCTTGGTTTGCCTAAGGGATTTGACGCAAATAACTTCATTGGAAGAGAAAATTACAAAATAAGGTTGCATGACAAAATAAATATTGATTTATGCTTTCTTCCTATAGACATATCTCCTGATACATTCATGGATTTCATCAAACCAGTGATAACTTTGAATGGAGTTTTAGAAGCAATAGTGTTGTCAAGTCACACTTCCAAATAAGAATTGCTAACGAAGTTGTAGGAGTGTGACTATACTATGAACCAAATTGTTCTTCCATCAAAGGATGTTTGGACTGGCCTATAAAAATTGCTTTGGATTTTGAACTATTGTAAATTGTAATATATTGCAAATGAATACAAAACAAATTGAACTACTGTAAATTGTAATATATTACAAATGAATACAAAACAATTGTGCTCTATCTAATCTTCATGTTTTCCAATTCAATGTATGTTGAGTTACTCTATTTTATTCAGTTATTCTTAGTTGATTTACTCTGTTATATGCTATTGGAATACAAAATTTCATTCAGGAATTTTAAATTCAAATATGAATGATCATTGATGATACGATACAAAGTTACAAACTACACTCTACAGTAATAATACATTCTTGCTTTTCTAAAATGAACATTGAATGACATTATGACAGCCACAGGATATAGTAGTTAATAAGTTCAAAAAATACCTATTGATTGCTACTGCTAATTTAGCATAAATTTCCTAAATTTTCCAATTCATCTTTGTGTCATCATCATCATCCAATTCTGGTATTCCAGTTTCTTCATTGTTCTCTTCATTTTCACTTGTGTCTTCTTCACTCTGAGTTTGACCTCCGCTTCTATGACTCCCATCACCACCTATACTTGTCCCACTCGGAGTCGCTATCAGAGATTGGTTAATGGTGTTGCCCAACCCTCTTCTTTTGCATCTTTTCTTCCAGATTTCCATTGCTTTTTGATAAGGAAAATTATTGACATCATACCTACATGTGTAGACCCTCAAGCATGATTCCAAATTCTTGTCTAGTTTGTTTCTTAGCTTTGATTTTAGGAAGCCCAAAGCACTAAAAACTCTCTCATCCTCCACTAAACCCAATATCATGGTCTGACATAGATCAGCAAGCTTGATGAACTCTAAAATTTCTTCATGCAACATTGTGCTCTGTTTTAGTTCTATCCAAATCTTTTTTGTCGAGCCCTCTTCATGTGGGTTATGCATTAATTGATATTGATGCTTCATAGTCTTTGCAAAAGTGCCTGATTATTGTCTAAGAAGACCCTGATCTAAAATTCCATTGATAGTCACTCCATTGAATTCTACAGATTTGCAAAATTCCTTTATCAAAGTCATCAACCTATTACGATAATCTTCCTTAGAGCTTAAGGTCCAATATTGAGGAAACACAATTGGCATGGCCTCAAGTAGTTGTTCATATGGAAATCAGGATCTTATTTTAGAGGGAACTTTATAGGCTATGTCCCTTTCATTACCTGCTATAGACTCGATGATCTTGGTAAACTCTTCCCTTGTAACTCTTGTAGCTTGCTTCTTTGGGGCACTGTAGTACATTGGTATTTGAAATCCCCTTACACAAACACATAAATCCCCATTTTCAACAATCTTTAAATAATTATCAGGATTGTCCAATTTTTTTTAGTTTCCGCCAGTGATTAATTCTTTCATCAGATAAATTTAGGTCATTTTGATAGAGACTATCCAAGGCTTGGCATGACATTTTACACAAGTAAGCATATTCTGCAATATACATGGCTCTTTGCTGGGCTTTTTTCCATAATGAACGTCATTTCTTCTAGCATCGGAAGAAGAGATGCTAAAGTCAAAAGTGTCTCTATATTGCTTAACCTCTGAAGCAGGTTGGCACATCTCTGATTTTTTGCATTGTCCTGATTTTCGTCATCAATCCAATCAAAGATTAATATTCAAAAAAAACTCGATGCGCTGGTCCATCCAAAGAGGTCCATCTGGTATCAACATCTTTAAGAAGCTTGTTTCCATTGGTAATTCCATCAGCAAAGTGCTGAAATTCCCTAAAACATTTGGGACTTCGACAAAAATATGAGTACAAATCTCTTACTAAATCTTCAACCTTGTTTACTAAAGGGAACTTATTCACAACTCTAAAAGCAAGATTCATCTTGTGGGCCATACAGTGAATGCCAACAACATATGGTGAACAAGAAGCCTGCATCTTTGTGCAAAGACCATTCCTTTGACCTTGCATTACTGAAGCTCCATCAACTCCAACACAAATCAACTTCTTCGCTATTGTCAATTCATCCATACCTCCATATTCAATTAAATGGCTCTTTACTAATTGAAATAAAGTTTCTGATGTCGCATTGTCCCTCAATTTTGCAACAGCTAGTAGATGTGGTTGGCAGACATTATTCTATATAGTATAAACATGCATGCATACCCATGACATATTATCTATTGTCATAACTTCATCTAAGGATAGTGCAATAAAGGTTGACTCTTTTATTTTTCTATATACATCCTCTATTTCAACCTAGGCAATACAACTTGTCAATTCCCATCCACTATTTATTGACCAATGAATGACAGGATAGTTAGGAACTTTAAGAAAGTGTAACAAACCACTCATTTCAGGATAGTCTATCATTGGACACCCTCTGCTCAAAATATGGAAAACATTACTTAATTGAACAACTTTTACGCCTTCTTCCACTTCACTTGCTTTTGCAAAAATAGCATTAATAGAACCTTGAACTTCACCAAGCTTCATCTTAAATTTCTGAAACAAATAATATTCCTCAGCATTCCTTTTATGTTGACATTGCTCCTTTGTTTTATATCTTACCACTTTTATTTCCTTTCCATCAACAGTTGAGGTTTCGTAAACCTTACCAACATGTTTCTCTATGGTGTCTAGTTTAAGCTGCAACCGCTTTTCCTTTTTATACTTCCAACTACAAATCATACATCTGCATTCTACTGGTGGCTCACCTACAATTGGATCGTCCACAGGTTCAATGAATGGATACTTTTCCGCCCAATCAAATTTAAATCTCCTCGACATCTCCCATTGATGATCAGTTTTTTCTTTTGATTTTCCTCTCCCTTTAGTGTTACTGTTAATTGAACCATCATCATCACCGAAGTTGATCGATTCATCCTAGTACTGGTTATTTACTTGAAATTCTTCTTCAAGGTCATCTTCATCAGATATATCAGGTTCGGCAACTTCGTCACCAAATTTATTAGGCTCCCCAATTTGTTCATTAGACTCCTGTGTAGGTTGAGAAACTTCAAATTGTACAGGTTCCTCTGATGATGTACCTTCCTCACTTTGACCAACACTATTGCATCTACCCACGCTAAAGTATGAAGATATATTTCTGCATTTCATTGGCCTCTCTTGGACATCTCCACCTTCAATATTCCTCTTCCTGTTTAACTTTGACTGTGACATCTCCAACAAATTATGGCTGCAATAAAATTTTACTTGAGTAAGATACTACAGACTGGTAGTCATTCGATACCAATCACAGTTGAGAGCTTAAAATCAACTAAATCTCTTGAAGTCTCCTTCTCTTCGGCATGTTTCAATAATGAAACTCATATCTATTAAATAGACAACTACAAGTAAACTATTTTCATATCAGCCATCAGATTTTATCTCATAATCTCCATCGTCCATTTTGGTGAAGGGGCCGATAGTTGCTTATGATAACAACTAATATTTGGCGAACCCCGCATAATTTCAAATAATTGACTGGGTGAATAGGGTGGTAATTTCAAACACAATTATGTATGATGCATGGCGAATTGGGTCCTAGTGCAAATAAATTTTTTACTTCGGGCAATGGGCCATTGGCGAATGTTGATCCTCGATAAATACACCAAATTTAATCCGTGGTGAATAAGAGTAAAACAGTAAATAGAAATATGGGTGAAGAACCAGACTACATTACAGAAATTACATAAAAATAGTGGCAAACAATCCGACCACTATATGAGCATTTTATAAAATTTGGGTGAACTAGTCAACTAGTATATGCCCATTTTTTTCACCAATTTTGATCCGCTAATCGGGACATATTTGCCAATTGGCAAATAATCACCACTAAAAAAATCTCTGACGTGGTGCTTGGAGAGACGTCAAATCAGGAAAGAGGTATTGTTACAGGTGGAGGGGATGGTCCGAAAGAAGGGCAGATTGCTAGAAAGGTTGTTGCCACACCAGAGGGTAGAGAAAAGAAAAGACCTATAGGATCTCAGGAAAAAGGATGAATTTTCAGAAGGATTTTTGTTGCAACATGGTAAGACTAGCTTGGATGAGGGATGTAGTTCAGAGGCTAATATAATGGCATGGAAAAATGAGGCAGCCAAGATGGAAGATGGGTGGGAAATTGTGAGAGGCAGAAAAAAGAAAATTGAAAAGAAATCTTTTGACATGATCCTTCGTTCTCAGAAGAAGGGGGGGATAAGAGTAAATTGTGATGACCTTTTTTTTGGTGTTTGTGTGTTTTTATTTTTGTGGGTTTACCTTGTTTTTGGGGAGATGGCTCTCCTGACTGTAGCTATCCCTAGTTTGGGCCAAGTTTTAACCCGACTAGATTAATAAATAACTTCCTATTACCGACCAAAAAAAAAAAAAGCTGGGTGATCTGTAATCATTGTTCCTTAAGTTCATCTAGATATTCAATCAGTTGTAGGTCATCAATCTCTCCCTTTGGCATTGATGGCAACACAAACAATATGAAATATGTCATACACATACCAAACATATGTTCTACAACTATATAAGTAAATGTTGTAGCTCGGTAAGCTCTCCCTAGCTTGATATTTAATATGTTTAATCACTACAAACAACATTCCATGCAGACTCTCCCTGCGGATTTGATCTTTTCATCTCTCTGACTCTTTCTCTCTTCCATGTTCTCATCAACAGATATTTCATATGAAGTTCCTCTCCCTTTGACAATAATGCCAAAGAAAATAAACATCTCTTTAGTAGACAAATTATTCTCTGTTGTTCGGTCCAGATCAAGTACCTTCATGTACCGATATACAATTCTTTGTTCCATCTTCTACAATCTTTCACAACCTTAGGAATCCTAAAGTGTGATCTATGTGCATAAACATGAATGATTTTTTGATAAAGTATAGGTTGATGCAACCTCTTGATCACCTTAGTGACTGATAGACAGGAGACAGACCCCTAGTCTAGTCCTCAAATACTCAAATGTGTCCTTTAGTAAGGGCTTGGTAAAAATATCAGTAAGTTGTTCTTTAGATTTCACAAATTCCAATTTCACCTGCTTCTCTTGAACTTGTTCCCTTAAGTAGTGATACTTAATAGATATGTGCTTTGTTTTTAAATGCATCACCAAATTCTTGGAAATGTTTATAGCACTAGTGTTGTCAAAATATATAATCACTTGGTCAGTGATTACCTCATTCATTCCTTCCAACACTTGTTTTATCCAAGCAATATTTGAACAATTTGCAACAGCAGCAGGGTGAACCCACAATAGTGGGTTACACTTTTTTGCCTAAACGAACACTGAACTCCACATTTTGAGAAAAACTTTCAAATTCGGATGCATATTGCCATTGAGCCGTTCAAAATCGGAGGATGAAGTAAATTAGAGTCTTTTAGGATTTCTATCTAGATTCTAAATATTTTATTTTTTATTTTTTTTGAATTTATTTGAATACTTTTTTCTTTCTCCCACGAAAACTGGTATGGTGCTGAAAACGTCATTTTCAAATAGTAACATTATTTTCATAGAGCATAACTTTTTTTGTAAAATAGATATGAATGTGATTCTTTCGAATTTAGTTTCATAACATCTATACAGAGGGCATGCAATTGGTTTGACGACATTATCACTATTATTGCATATTTTATTAATGTTTGAAGTTGACTAAACCATAATTTTGACATACCTTAACTACATAGCTTATAACTTGTGTATTTATCAAATTTCAAATATTTTTTTTTTATAGAAAGTAGACTCGAATACGGAGGGCACTGTTATTTTTCAAAAAAAAAAATCTCTTTTTTACTATTTTTCATTGAACATCAAACTCAGAGGTTTATATTTGATAAAAAACCTACATTCATTTAATGTAAAAAATAATACACATAATAAATTCAAAATAGTCAAATATATAATCGTTAGAAAACTAGTTCTGAGTACTTGTTGTATGCAAAAGGACATCTTTTTATTCTTCCATTTGATCACCGCACTTGAGGCTTGAAGCCATGAAATTCTCATAATTTCTTCAACACTTGCAACCATGGCCTAAACCAGGTACTTTCGATAGAAACTATTGGGTTTCGATCGAAAGTACTTTCCTGAAAAATGCAAATTCTAGTCATTACTAAAGTACTTTTGATAGAAAGTCAGTTAGTTTCAATCGAAAGTCAACTTTGACTTTCGATAGAAACTTAGGTCAGCCTTTTTTGTGTCATTTCTGGTTAATAAGGATTAGGTATAAATAAATGTATATTTTTTTCATTTGATTAATCCAAAAGTTGTAAAATAATTCGCATTTAGGAGAAGGAAGACATTTTGGGTCTAAACAATTTTCTAAGTTGTGATGGGAAATAAAAAAAGAAGGCTAAACAAAAGTACATGACATTATTCAGAAGAGACTGAACAAATACTACGTGAAGAATCATGAAAAAGATATTATCGTCGGAAACAAGGTATGTCTAAGATGTTTCTCTCTAGATATTGTAAGTTGATGATCAAGACTTGTCTTAATTTTCATATAAATGTGATATTGTAATACCTAATTTTAGAGCTAATTAGACCTAATAAGACTAATTATTAGCAATTAGGACCTATTAAGACCAATTTAGAGGTCTAACTAGACCTATTAGGACCAAGTCTAGACCTAACTAGGACCTATTCTAGTCCTACCAATTATATCTATTAGGACTTGTTAGTCTGACCATTTAATAGATGATATTAGGACCTATTGGGTCCAGATAGACCTTTAACTATACCTATTAGGACCAATTAGATAGGTAACTGGACCAATTAGGACCTATTAGACTTAACTAGACCTAATTGTAGACCTATTAGGACTAATTAGGACCATTAGGACCTATTATGACTAATAGGACCTATTAGGACCCAATTAGAATCAATTAGAACCAATTAGCACCTAATTAGACTCAATTAGAACTAATTAGGACCTAATATGACATATTCTAGAACCTAATTAGACTCAATTACAATAAATTAGCACCTAATTAGACCCAATTAGGACCTATTAGGACCAATTAGAACTAATTAGAACCCATTAGAACCAATTAAGACTAATTAGAACCAATTCTAGGACCAATTAGAACCAATTAGTACCTAATTAGACTCAATTAGAACCAATTAGAACCAATTAGGACCTAATATGGCCTATTAGAACCAATTAGGACCTATTATGACTTAACTCTAGGTTAATTAGGACCTATTATGACCAATTAAGACTAATTAGGACCAATATGACCTATTAGGACCTATTAGGACCAACTATGACCTAATTAGGACCAATATGACCTAATTAAGACCTAACCAAACCTATTAGGACCCAATTAGAATCAATTAGCATCTAATTAGACTCAATTAGGACCAATTAGACCCAATTAGGACTAATTAGGACCAATTAGAACTAATTAGAACCAGTTAGAACTAATTAGGACTAATTAGAACCAATTAGGACCAATTAGAACTAATTAGGGCCTAATTAGACTCAATTAGAACCAATTAGGACCTAATTAGACTCAATCAGAACCAATTAGATCCAATTAAGACCTAATTAGACTGACCATTTAATAGATCATAGGTCCTAATTGGATCTAATAGGTCCTAATTAGTTCTAATAGGTCATATTAGAACCAATTGGGACCTATTAGGACTTGTTAGTCTAACCATTTAATAGATGTATTAGTACCTATTGGGTCCAAATAGACCTTTAACTATACTTATTAGGACCAATTAGATAGGTACCTGGACCTATTAGACTTAACTAGACCTAACTGTAGACCTATTTGGACTAATTAGGACCTAATAGGACCTATTAGACCTATTAGGACTAATTAGGACCTATTAGGACCTATTAGGACTAACAGGACCTATTAGGACCCAATTAGAATCAATTAGAACCAATTAGGACCTAATTAGACTCAATTAGAACCAATTAGATCCAATTAGGACCTAATATGACCTATTAGAACCAATTAGGACCTATTATGACCTATTATGAATTAACTCTAGACTAATTAGGACCTATTATTACCAATTAGGACTAATTAGGACCAATATGACCTATTAGGACCAATTATGACCTAATTAGGACCAATATGACATATTAAAACCCAATTAGACTGAATTAGAACAAATTAGCACCTAATTAGACTCTATTAGGACCAATTAAATCCAATTAGGACCTAATATGACCTATTAGAACCAATTAGGACCTATTATGACCTATTATGACTTAACTCTAGACTAGTTAGGACCTATTATGATCAATTAGGACTAATTAGGACCAATATGACCAATGAGGACCTATTAGGACCAATATGACCTATTAAAACCTAATTAGACTTAATTAGAACAAATTAGCACCTAATTAGACTCTATTAGGACCGATTAGATCCAATTAGGACCTAATATGACCTATTAGAACCAATTATGACTCAATTAGAACTAATTAGGACCTAATTAGACTCAATTAGAACCAATTAGGACCTAATTAGACTCAATTAGGACCAATTAGACCCAATTAAGACTAATTAGGACCAATTAGGACTAATTAGGACTAATTAGGACCAATTAGGACTAATTAGAACCAATTAGAACCAATTAGGACTAATTAGAACCAATTATGACCAATTAGAACTAATTAGGACCTAATTAAACTCAATTAGAACCAATTAGGACCTAATTAGACTCAATTAGAATCAATTAGATTCAATTAGGACCTAATATGACCTATTAGAACCAATTAGGGCCTATTATGACCTATTATGACTTAACTCTAGACTAATTAGGACCTATTATGACCAATTAGGACTAATTAGGACCAATATGACCTATTATGACCAACTATGACCTAATTAAGACCAATATGACCTATTAAAACCCAATTAGACTCAATTAGAACAAATTAGCACCTAATTATACTCTATTAGGACCAATTAGATCTCATTAGGACCTAATATGACCTATGAGAACCAATTAGGACTCAATTAGAACCAATTAGGATCTAATTAGACTCAATTAAAACCAATTAGGACCTAATTAGACTCAATTAAGACCAATTAGACCCAATTAGGACTAATCTAGAGTGAAATTTTATATATATATATATATATATATATATATATATATATATATATATATATATATATATATATATATATATATATATATATATATATATATATATATATATATATATATATATATATATAACATGCATGAAACATCAATCATGTGTAGATCAAGTACTGTAAATATGAAACATATGGATCAATCATGTGTCAAACATTCTATCAAAAGGGTCTAGAAATGAAATATAACATCAAACACATCAATAGGTCATGTACAGTCTAGAAATGAAATATAGTTCATCAAACACATGTGAATATATATGTAATATGAAATATGTCTAGATCAAATATGAAAGTGCATAGGACTCATCATGACGACTCCTCACTAAGTGGTCACACCCAGAGTGATTATCATGCTGTGAAGGATGTGCAGATCCCTACAAAGAAAGAGATATATAAATTAATATATAAATATTGTACACAGATTTTAAGTTTGATTTAAAATATTGTACAAGAAAACATGTTATAAAGTGTGTACACATAGATAATAAATTAAAAACTCACCTGTCCACTACTGATGTCATCATCAAGTGAGTCTCGACGACGTACACGATCAGTACCCAAAGAAGGAGTAACACGAGGCATATCCTGGTAGAAAAAATATATATATCATATATATATACATGCATGTACATATTGTACACTCAAAATGTGCACTTCTCTAAGTCATTACTTCCAAAAGAATCCATGGATTGGAAACCTTGAGAAAGAAACCTAGAGCTCCCTAGGCATGGAGTCACAAGGGTGTTTAGAATGCTCTCAGCTAGAGCTATTAAGCCAATAACCTTGCTAGTAAACCACACAATGGGAGATTCAAAGAGACAAGGGAAAGGATGCCAATATCTTCAAGAATCTAAATGAAAATGCAATGCAATGCTATGCTAGAAATGGAGATGCAAGAATGAAACTATGCTATGAAAATGAAAGTATTACAAGCCTTTGCTAATTAAACTAGGTGAGTTAAGCTAGAACATGAAAGGAAAGTAAACTAAAATGCAAGAATGAAAGCTAAGCTAAATGCAAGAATGAAAGCTAAAATGCAAGAAGATCTCCAAAGCTCCAAAGTCACTAAGAAATATTGCAGCATAAGATTAGTATGAAATAATGGATCCTAGAATGAGAAAAGAGCTCTCCTTTTAAAGAAAGTGAAAATCAATGGACGATGGAGATTAAGAGGCAAAAGATTTGATCAAGGGTGGAGTTTGAAAAAGAGATCAATCCATGTGCACAAGTCTCCTCCAATGAGAAAGAAGTGTTGACTTTTGAGCCTCATGTTAGACAAAAAAGCCTTTTTCTCCTTTTTATAAAATAGGAATAATGCTTTATTTGTGCAACTTAGGATAAGAGGCAAGTGGGGGATTTTTATTTAATAAAAGGGGAGGGAATTCCTTTTAAATAAATAAAAACTTAGGATAAAATGATTAGCCCATAGAATAAAATCGAATAAATGATAGAATTAGGATTTGATCAAGGAAATTGATTTAAATTGAAAATATTGATTTAAAAATATTGATTCAGAAAATTGATAAATTGAAGAATGAGGCCCAAAGTCTAGGAGACCATTTTAGGGTGCATACACACATATATATAAATCAATTGATTGAAATTTTGAAAATAAATTTAAGTTAAATTATAACATTAAATACATGTATATGATCTGATTTATACCTGTGTAGGTGGTGGAAACTGATAGTACTCGTATTCCCTGGCCTCAATCCTATCAACCAAGGTATTAAGATTTTGTTGTGTCTGGTCCAAGCTCAACTTTGCATCTGCAACATGAGTAGACTGCACATGCCTCTCTAATGATGAATGCAATGGACTAACCAAATGAGATGGCATGAAAGTCATATCATCATGTGTCAACAAATCTAGATAACCCGTAGTGGTCATGTTGAACTCAACATCGTCAAGGCCAACATCAAAGAACTAGTGCCCTGCACTGATTGAAGGGTATGTACGTTGTGCCTCTCCATGTGCATCAATAGAGTGGTCCGTAGGTGGATCCTCACGAGCACTACCACTATGGCCATGGTCTAGGTGAGAAGGATGTGGCCAAGTGTATCTGATAGTACCCACACAAGATCTAACCTTTGATATGGGGATATCATGCTCTGTTGCTATAAATGCATATGCATCCAATAGATCCTCAGCCAAACTAGTCAATGTGACATGTGCCATCTCTCCTATAAGTCTCTCCAGGCTAGAAAGTGAAGAGATGTCTGATGCACTGTACATGTCATGTGCGGTCCTGCTAGAGGATGCTCCACCTGATGATCTGAAGTGTCGTCGAGACATCAGGTACTGACCAACCTTATCACTAGATATGGATGTGGTAGTTGCTGTAATGTCCCCCACACTATCAATCACAACTTGAAGCTGGGTGCTATGAATAACATCATTTGCAACATGACCCAATGAAGGAGCTATAGTAGGTGCCCTCTGACCAACAATGGCCCTGTGTACTGGCCTTTATTGATTAGCTTGATGAAAAGCATCTCTATCAGCAAGTTTGACATGCCCCTGTCCTAGATGTGCTAGCAAATTAGTGTAATTAACAACCCTCCCTAAATGAACCTCAACAAAAATTTGTTGTGTAAAGTACAATTGAATCTGGTCGTTATTTGGATAACGACCATGGGCAACTAGAAATCGTGGGTATATCAATGCTGATATAGCAAGATCCTCACACCTAGTAACCTGATACCCCTTCACATAATTTTTATTTGCATAAGATGGGAAAACTTTCCTTTTCAGGGTCGCTTTAGGCACTAAAGCTTGTACCTCCTTAAGAGAAAGACCAGAGCCAACCTCTTGTCTCTTCCTCTCAAGTATGGCCTCTATAATATCTGGGGCATAGGGAATGGTACCATGAATGTCATCACTAATGCTAATCAAGCTAGTAAGGATGGATTGACATGGGCTCTTATATACACTAGAGCTAGATGGATTATTTATGGATTCTTGCAACCGTTCAATCTCTCTATTAGTGCGTGCAAATAGTTCTACAGGGGGAATTGGTGCATCTGCCATGTGTGATGTGCAATAATATGTCTGATAGATCTAGAATATGTATGTATGTGAAAGATTTTATTTACTGTCAAATAAAGTCTACATATATGTATGTTTTCCTAATTTAATTAAAAATAAAATTAAAGTATGCACATTTTGCTACATTATTTGAAAGTAAAATCAATTACATAAATTACATTTAAATGTAAATAAACATGTATTGTACATATGTATGTACACACATACATACATATGCATACACACACACACACACACACACATGTACACATGTATGCATGACATGTATACATGTCATATATATATATATATATATATGACATGTATTATATATCTATATAGATATATAATATATGACATGTACATATATATATACATGACATATTATACATATATATACATGTGCATATATACATGTATATTATATACATATATACATGCATATACACATGTATACATACATATATATGCATGTATACATGCATGTATACATACATATATGTACATACATATGTATACATATATGTACATGTACACATGTATACATGCATCTATACATATATACATGCATGTATACATGTGTATACATGCATATATACATGTATATATGCATGTACATACATGTCTGTACATGCATATATACATGTATATATGCATGTATGCACATGTATATATGCATGTATGCACATGTATATATGCATGTATACATGTATATATGCATATATACACATGAACATACATATACATACACATGTATATATACTAAATCTATGTACCAAAAACTTTAAATAATGAAAAATCTATATATATATACATGTGTATACATGTCTATATACATGCATATATATATATATATATATATATATATATATATATACATGCATACATGCACATGTATACATGCATATATATACGTGCATACATGCACATGTATATATGTATATATACATGTATATATGTATATATACATGTATATATGTATATATACATGTATATATGTATATATACATATATATACATGTATATATACATATATACATGCATATATATATATACATGCATATATGTACATGTACATATATACTAACTTATCTATATATCAAAAACTTCAAATAATGAAATATATATATATAATATATACATGTGCATATATACAAGCATATATACATACATACATACATACATACGTACATACATACATACATACATACATACATACATACATATATATATATATATATATATATATATATATATATATATATATATATATATATATATATATATATATATATATATATATATATATATATATATATATATATATATATATAGATGCATATATGCATGTATACACATGCATATATACATGTATATATGCATATATGTATATATACACATGTATACATGCATATATACACATGCATACATGCATATATACACATGTATACATGCATATATACACATATATATGCATGTATACATATATATAATGTATATATGCATATATACACATGTATATATGCATATATACTAAATCCATATATCAAAAACTTCAAATAATAAAAAATGAATTATGAAAAGACCTGAAAAATGACATTTGCAAATTCGGAAGCCTTGGGTCCACGAGTTTTGCTGTCGCCGAAAGTGACAATGAAAGTCACTTTCGGCGATTTTATTTATCGCCAAGTTAAACCCAATTTGTCACTTTCGATTGAAAGTCATATACTAAGGACTTTCGATTGAAAGTCCTATATTTACTTTCAATAGAAAGTGACATAAGACTTTCGATCGAAAGTCACTTGGCTAAGGACTTTCGATTGTAAGTTTTGTACTTATGATCGAACGTATGTGTGAGTTTCTATCGAAAGTAAGGATTTTTGGGTCGGATTCACTTTTTGGGCCGAATTCGTTCCTCTGAAAAAGTGTAACCCACTATTGTGGGTTCACCCAACAACATACTCTGCTTTAGTAGTAGACAAAGAAATGCATGTTTGTTTCTTGTTTATCCAAGTCACAAGCCTATCTCCTAAAAATAATGCTCCACTGATTGTGCTCTTTTGGTCATCAATGTTTCCAGCCCAATCTAGATTAGTGTAAACTCAGAATTCAAATTTGCCTTATTTTGTGTACCATAAACCATAGTCCTTAGTCTTCTTCAAGCATCTCATAATCCTTTTAATAGCAACCATATGTGAATCTTTAGAATTGGCAGAAAATCTCGCCACAATCCCAACTGCATGTGCTATATCAAGCCTACTGTGTACAACATACATTAGTTTTCCAATCATTGATCTGTACAGTGTCTAATTTACCTCAGTAGATTCATCATCCTTTTTTAACTTACATCCTATTACAATCGGTGTTCCTACTGGTTTTGAATCTTCCATGCCAAAAGTCTTTAACACTTCTTTAATGTATTTTGATTGAGTGATGAAAATCCCATCATTCTGTTGTATAATATACAAACCTAGAAAGAATTTAATCTCTCCAAACATTGACATCTCAAATTCCTTTCTCATTTCATCAACAAAAGATTTGCAAATTAAATAATGTCCTCCAAAGATTATGTCATCAACAAAAAATTTAGCAATCAAAATATTATCATCATATTCTCCTTTCATGTACAAATTACTATTATCACTTGTCCTTACAAAGCCAATACTGATAAGATAAGCATGTAGTCTTTCATACCATGCTCTCAGTTCTTTCTTTAGTCCATACAAAGCTTTGTGCAGTCTACATACCATGTTCTTCTGATTCAGATCAACAAAACCTTTTGGTTGTTCTATGTAGACCTCCTCCTCAAGAACTCCATTCAGAAATGTTTATTTCACATCCATTTGATATACTTTGAATCCCTTATGTGCAACATATGCAAGTAATATACTGACTCCTTCAAGTCTTGCTACTGATGCAAAAGTTTCACCATAGTCTATATCTTCTTCTTGTGCATATCCCTTGCATACAAGTCTTGCCTTATTCCTAGCGACCTCTCCATTCTCATTTAACTTGTTTTTGAAAATCTACTTAGTACCAATTACATTTTTATCCTTTGGTCTCGGTACCAATGTCCATGTCTTATTCTTCTCAATCTATTCAATTTCCTCATTCATAGCCTTAACCCATTCTTTAGTTTCAAGTGCATCTCTAACATTCTTAGGTTCAAATTCACAAACTAAGCATGTGTTTTGTCTTAACTTA
This sequence comes from Chamaecyparis obtusa, assembly GCA_027943335.1. NCBI lineage: Eukaryota > Viridiplantae > Streptophyta > Pinopsida > Cupressales > Cupressaceae > Chamaecyparis > Chamaecyparis obtusa. The sequence goes on along the minus strand of BSBK01010767.1, from coordinate 210,245 downwards.
CTTCGGGTCATCAGGTCATCTTTCTTATCTCCAATGATTTGGTTTTGCGGATGGTGCCTTCGAACAAATCTTCCCAACACTTGTTGTCTCCTTTACTCATCATTCAGTTTAGGTTCATTTTGTTCCTCGGCACCTTCTTCCTAGTTCTCGATTTTCATTTTCTGATTCTCGATAGCATTTTAATGATGCTAGGTAGACTCAGCTTGTGGCTTTGGTAGATAATCTGGATGCTCAATGTATGTAAACCTATTGTAGTCTTTCAGTTCCTTCATGCTTTCTTCATCATTCTTTTTCAACAAACTCATCAACTTTTACATTTGCACTTTCAACCATTTTATTAGTAGCCTTGTTCAAACATTTATAAGCTTTACTCTTAGTAGAATATCCTAAAAATATTCCTTCTTCACCTTTAGAGTCAAATTTACCATTCCTATCATCTTTCAGAATGTAGCATCTACTTCCAAAAATTCTAAAATTACTTACATTTGGTGAATAGCTAAACCATAACTCATAAGGTGTCTTGTTCATGTCTTTCTTCTGTTGAACTCGGTTCAAGGTGTATACAACAATGCTAACTGCTTCTCTCCAATACATTTGTGCAACATCTTTCACAATCATCAATGTCCTGGCACAATCAACAATAGATCAGTTCCTTCTTTCAGCAATTTCATTCTGCTGAGGTGTCCTTAGTGCAGAAACATGTCTTTTGATTCCATGCTCATTACATAAATTAGTGAATTCATCATAAATAAACTCACCTCCTCTATTAGATCTTAAGCATTTTAAGTCTTTCCCGGTTTCTTTTTCAACTTTAGCATTATAACACTTAAACAATTTGAATGCTTCAGATTTCTCTTTTAAGAACATGACTGTCATCATCCTAGAGTAGTCATCAACAAATAAAATAAAATATTTATCACCATAATAGCTTTGAGTTCTCAAAGGACCACATAAGTCAGTATGTACCAACTCCAAAATACTTTTAGATGAATAGTCTTTGCTTTTAAAACTAGATTTGGTCATCTTTCCTTTCTAACATTGATTGCACATAACATGATCAAGTTTGGTTAGACTCGGTAAACCTCTAACTCTTCTCTTTTTACTGATCTTAATAATGTTATCAAAGTTCACATGACATATTCTCTTGTGCCACAACCATACATCTTCATTCTTTGACAATAAATAAGAAGTTTCAGCATTGTCAAGATAGAATAAATTACCTTTTGATTGTCCTCTAGTACTGACCAGTTTTCCGGTTTCATCAAAGATTTTCACCTTTTTGCTTTCAAATGCAACTCGGTGACCTAAGTTATTTAGTTGTGCTATACTCAACAAATTTTAGTTAAGTCCGTTTACCCAGTATGCATTATCAAATCTAATCCTATCATTCAATAAGATAGACCCTTTTCATTTTACTTGACAAGGTGTGTCATTTCCCATTTTCACTGATCCTCCATTGTAGTGTTCAAGATATTCAAATTTATCTTCATCACCAGTCATGTGATGTGTACATCCACTATCAATGATCCAAGTATCATTCTTGCTAACTTTAGAAATAAGGGTTGTTTCTACATACCTTCCCTCTTCTTCTGAATCATCTTTCATTGCAACAAATACCACTTCAATTTCATCATCAGTGTCGGTGTCAGTGTCATTCTCATATTCTCCAACAAGGTAACATGCCTTCTTGCTTTTGTATTTGTAATCTCGGTTGTTTCTTCTGTCATAGTGTCGATTTCCTCTATTATCTCTTCTTCCAGACTTCCCATCACCAAATTGGTCATTGTCTTTATCTTCTTCTTTCCTATTAGGACATCTAGAAGCAATATGGCCAATCTCTTTACAATTAAAACAAGCTAAAGGTAACTTTCCCTTAGACCTTCCTTTACCTTTCTGCAGTCTTCAGGCTATAAGTGCTTCAAGCTCATCTTCATTGTCACTTCCATTTTTATTATTTATATTATGCTTACTGCTAGATTTACCAATCTTCAGGGATGACATAAAACCAGACTCAACACTCGGTACAACACTATTGTCATAATTATTCAGCTCAAAAGTAGTTAGCTTTCTGATCAGACTATCAAATGTAAGAGTACTACCAAGTGCAGACCTCATTTCATGAATTGTAGATGTTCTAATTGCATAGATAGGCAACAAGGTTCTTGGTATTTTAGTTACAATAGTATCTTTAAAAATAATACCTCATGCTCCTCTAATAGCATTGACTGCCTCTTTGATTCAGTTAGAGTATTGTGTGATGTTCTCTCCTTCTTTCATCTTCATGTCATCAAATCTACCTCTTAAGCTTTCATCTCTGGCTCTCATAACATTTATATCAACGCCATGAACTAGTGCAAGTTTATCCCACATTTCTTTCGTTGTAGTGCATGCTTTGACATCTTCAAATTCAACATCAGTTAGAGCAGCAACAATCTCTATCATAGTTATATTGTGCTCATGTCTGTCTCTCAACTGATCAACTCTCAAAGGTCCAATAGTCGGTTGTATGTAGCCATTGTCTAGTAGAGTGATAGAAGATTCTCCAATTCCATATATGTATAGCCTCATCCTGCTTTTCCATGTGGTGAAGTTATCTTTTTTCAACTTAGGTACTTCCCTCTTATACATCTTGTAATCTTTTGCTTAAGTCCTTGAAACTTTCCTTCAAGCAACCAGTACGCTCTGATACCAATTGTTAGAATAATTGAGAGGGGGGGTGAATTAGTTATCCTACAATCCCAAACTCTTAGATGTACATTTCAAAACTATTTCAACAATTTATGCAACTTGGTAAGATAAAATATCAATCTATTTGTTCATTTACCGAATACTAGTAATTATCCAAATTGTGATTACCGATTAAATCAACTATCCAGTATGTAAAGTATGATAGAAAAACAATCATAACAAATAACACATAAGTGTTGGATTTTGAACTGCCGAGCGGGAGCTATTGCAGGGCGGGGGTGAGCGGGAATGGTTGCAGGGCGGGGGTGAGCGGGAGTGGATGTAGGGCAGGGGCGAGTTTAGTGGAAGGAAGCCTTGGCAGCAATGAGGAGGGAGTTGCAGATGTGGACGGTGACCCAGGTGGGGGTCTGCGAGATTTTATGGTGGGGGGCAGCTACTGTCACGGTTGGCACTCTTGCCTTTCTCCCATTTGGACTGTTGGATTTTGAAATGTCGAGCGGGAGTGGGAGCGAGAGCCGTTGCAGGGCGGGGGTGAGTGGGAATGGTTGCAGGGCGGGGTGAGTGGGAGTGGATGCAGGGCAGGGGCGAGTTCAGTGGGAGGAAGCCTTGGCAGCGATGAGGAGGGAGCTGCAGATGCGGAGGACGGTGACCCAGGTGGGGGTCTGCGGGATTTTATGGTGGGGGGTAGTTGCTATCGCGGTTGGTGCTCTTGCCTTTCTCCCATTTGGACTATTTGGGCTTGCACTCCAAGAGATGGCAATGTTGTGGGGGGGTTTCTCTCCCTTGTTTTGTTGGAGTGGTGGTAACCCTTGTTTCATATGAAGTGTGAAGGTGAGTGGCGGATTTGGGTCCTTTTTTGGGATCTTGCTAAGCTTGTTTGTTTCTGGGAACCTCACGGGTGGGCCTCTTTGTGGGTTCCATCACTTCTTTCAGCTGTGTCGGAGAAGGGTGTTGGTTCGTCTGGAATGGCCTTGTGTGGGATCCCTATTGAGGTGGGGCTTCACTCAAATGCTCATTGGTAGCTGTTGGTTTCTCATCGTCACAACTCTTCTTCTCTATTTCCTATAGAGGTGGAAGCTCATTTTGGGGTGAAGGTCTCTTTCCCCCCTTAACACCACTTTCCCACTTTCTATAGAGGTGGAAGTTCCTTCTGAGGTGGAGGCTCTGCCTATTGAAGTGGCAAGGTGCTGGTTGGAAGAGGAGGGATGGGGTTTTGATGGTGAGTTCGGCTACAGCTGGAGGGCTCTGTTTCTGCCAAAGATCTTTGACGATTTCATCTTTTGTCTAGCAAGTTGTAATCTGGTGGAGTGGGGAATACTTTTCCTCTTCTCCAATCCTGTGTTAAAGGTTGGGGGAGCCTTTCAAAACCCAAGGGGGTGCGGCCTTTGCTAGAAACTCCTATTTTTGCCAGAGATCCTTGATTGTCCTCTCTATTTTCTAGCAGATTGGATTATGGTGGTTTGGGGAGTCATCTTCACTCCCAGTTCTTTGTTAATGGTTGGGGGAGCCATTCGAAACCCAAAAAACTTTGGTGTAGCTGAAGACTTTTTAGCTCATTCTTATAAGCTGTTGATTTGTATTTGGTATGATCATGAAAGGGTGGACGGGTTTGTCTACCAGATCTATTGGATGCTAAAACCCATGATGGTAATGGGAGCCATTAATAAGGTTGGGGGAGCCTTTCAAAACCTTGAAGGAATGGTGCAACCGAAGCCCTATTTGCAAATCTATGCGAGCTGTTGTTTCATTAAAACTGGTTATGGGAGCCATCAAAACCCTTATGTTCGGTTTAAGGAGCCTGAAAACCCTAGAATGGTGATTCGGTAACGCGTTGGTCTTACTTTTTAGGTCTTAGCAGCTTGAGTTTTAGCTGAATACTTTTTTATGGCTGTTGTTGTAACACTAGGATTTCTCTGCTGGTATCTTTACTGGCAGTTTGTGCTGGGGGGTTCTGTAAGGGTGATCTTGTTCCCCAGCTGTTTCACTTTCCTTTGAGATAATTCTTCCTACTTTTATTCTCTGGGTTATAGTTCCCTCCAAAAATTATTTGTATATGGTTTCGGGGCCCATTCAAAACTTGTTTTTACCTTATTCAAAAATAAATAACACATAACATAATGATATAACGTGGAAACCCTGCTAAGGGAAAGACCACCTAGGACCGGTAACCCAAAATATTTTCACTCTGCTAAAGTGAGCTTGGTTAGGAGCCAACCCTATTAAAGGTTACAATGCACACTTTTAGGTGTGACCTGGTTAGAAGATTTATCACTAACAGTTAACTCTTGACCAGCATTCACTATGGGGTCAACAAGATAACAATTAACATTCTTTGAATGTCATATGGAAATACAATAAGACTATTAAGTCCACTCGGTTAAGAGATTTTGCTGAATCAATGGTTAAACTAATACAGTTATGATCTGATTCAAATACAACTCAATTGCAAATATTCAGATCTATGCTATGCTCATAAAAATCATATGATCATTAAACAATTCACTTCCTCAATATTTCCCCAACTTGCTTTACTCGGTGTATACTTCTCTGACGCTCGGTAATGCCTGTAACTCGGTTCTGTTTGTAACCAGTTTGATCAGGAATGCATGAATAAAGTCTTCACGTGAAATCTTTTGCAGTCTATATTTTGTCTGGCATGTTTCAACAATGAAACTCATGTCTCTTAAATAGACAAGTAAACCCTTTTATATCAGCCATCGAATTTTGCCTCTTAATCTCCTTCATCCATTTTGCCGCTTAAACCTTCATCGGTAGATGTGTCCATAACTTGTTTCAATCTCACCCTTTAGATCATCTCTGAATTATGTTAGTCGTGGATCTTATAACTAACTTCATCCTTTACCTCAAAATCATAACAATTTCCAGCTCATCAATTTCAGTTGGTTGTTCTTAGCATTTAATGTTTTCATCCATACTCGGTTAATACTGAATGCGTCAGTGATAACTAACTCAGTTATTACTATCACTCGGTATAAACTACATTGGCTCGGTGTATACAAAAGTCTTCAATTACGGACCACATTAACTTGATCAATTTAAATATCTTCTTCATAATAGATTAATGTAACATGCTCAAGTCAACAATATAAAGCCATAGACTCATCAATAAGTTATCCAATGTATACCTTATCCTTATCTATCATATCCATATTTACCTTATGTAGATATCTCATTTCTTCATCGTTTCTCCCTTCTATAGATATTTAGATGTTTGTAACTATCATGATAAGTATAGTCAAAACTAGTTGACATCAATGACAACATATTGACTGATTTAATCATCTTACATATCACTTTAATAGCTCTGTGATCTCTAATCATTGTTCCTTCAGTTCATCTAGATATTCAATCAGTTGTAGGTCATCAATCTTTCCCTTTGGCATTGATGGCAACACAAACAATATGAAATATGTCATACACATACCAAACATATGTTCTACAACTATATAAGTAAATGTTGTAGCTTGGTAAGCTCTCCCTAGCTTGATATTTAATATGTTTAATCACTACAAACATCATTCCATGCAGACTCTCCCTGCGGATTTGATCTTTTCAGCTATTTGATTCTTTCTCTCTTCCATGTTCTCATCAACAAATATTTCATATGAAGTTCCTCTCCCTTTGAATATAATGCCAAAGAAAATAAACAGCTCTTTAGTAGCCAAATTATTCTCTGTTGTTCGGTCCAGATCAAGTACCTTCATGTACTGATAGACAATTCTTTGTTCCAGCTTCTACAATCTTTCACAACCTTAGGAATCCTAAAGTGTGAGCTATGTGCATAAACATGAATGATTTTCTGCTAAAGTATAGTTTGATGCAACCTCCTGATCACCTTAGTGACCAATAGACATGAGACAAACCCCTAGTCTAGTCTTCAAATATTCAAATGTGTCCTTCGGTAAGGGCTTGGTAAAAATATCAGCAAGTTGTTCTTTAGATTTCACAAATTCCAGTTTCATGTGCTTCTCTTGAACTTGTTCCCTTAACTAGTGATACTTAATAGATATGTGCTTTGTTTTTTAATGCATCACCGGATTCTTGGAAATGTTTATAGCACTAGTGTTGTCACAATATATAATCACTAGGTTAGTGATTACCTCATTAATTCCTTCCAACAGTTGTTTTATCCAAGTAATATTTGAACAATTTGCAGCAGCAACAACATACTCTGCTTCAGTAGTAGACTGAGAAATGCATGCTTGTTTCTTGTTTATCCAAGTCACAAGCTTGTCTCCTAAAAAGAATGCTCCATCGGTTGTGTTCTTCCGGTCATCAATGTTTCCAGCCCAATCTGCATCAATGTAAACTTGGAGTTCAAATTTGTCTTCTTTTATGTACCATAAACCAGTCTTTAGTCTTCTTCAAGTATCTCAGAATCCTTTTAACAACAACCATATGTGAATCTTTAGGATTGGCATAAAATCTTGCCACAATCCCAACTCCATGTGCTATATCAGGCCTATTGTGTACAACATACATTAGTTTTCCAATCATTGATTTGTACAGTGTCTAATTTACCTCGATAGATTCATCATCCTTTATCAACTTACATCCTGTTACCATCGGTGAAGGATTATAGTATTTTTTAGAAGTTATCAAATGAATCTATGTTATTTATTTCTTGGTTCAGTTTATTAGTCCCTACTATTAAGACAAGATACTCATATTTTCAGGTGCATTCATTCCAATTAATCTACCCTCAAAAACTATGCGAGAAAATTTTAACCTATAGTCTTGTCTGTTTCATTATATTATTTCTTTTTTTATTTATTGGCAGGAGTTATTTTTCCTGTGGTTTTTTTCTTTTATCAATCAACAAATTTGTTGAAAAATGCATGTGGTTTGCGTATGACATTTAGAAAATGGTTCACGTGCATTGTTTGTGCTTCCACATCTCACATACATGCAAGGACAAGTGTAAGATGATGGCCTTGAGGGCAGATGTGGGGAATGTGATGAGGAAGATGAGAGGGAGGAGGTAGATGCAGAGAAGAGGCATGGTGTACGTCAATTTTTATTGCAATTGTAAAAGCAATGCAGCCAGTTCAGTTCTATGAAAAGACATGTTTTCATAGTCTATACACAGATATCCATGACTAATTTGTTGTGTATTACATTGCAGATAACAGAAAATACATTAGGAAGTTTCGTGCAATGCAATTGCTATATATAAACCTGTAGACACCTAAAATTGTCCTTCGCACTCTAATATTAATTTTTATTAATATTTGCCATTAATATTATATGTGATTTTATTAATTAACTATAATCATTATATTCCTTTATTTATTTAATTAAATTAAATTAAATTAATTAATTTTTCCCTTTGTATTTAAATTTTATTTAAATATTAAAATATATTTAATTTAATTTACTATATTATATCTCCATCTCTTAATATAAAATAAATTTTATTTATTTTATTTCTCCATTAGCCTAAAGTTCTTCTAAACCTTGATTAAATTAAATTTATTTTAATTTAATTTCTTTTTCTTTTTCCTAATCTTCTTTTTTGCTAATATTTTTCTAATTGTGATTAAAAATGTGGATTACCTCTAATCACGTGCACAATCACCATTTCCAAGGTAGTCACCTCTCCATCTCTTTTCTCCACCAATCATTTTGAATTTCTCTTTCCTTCTAAAAGTGAAGTTTGACTTTTGCATTGTCTCTTAATCCTAGCCACTCATTTCTTTTGTCTCTTCATCTTAGCCACTTCCCTTTTGCCTCTTAATCTTGGCCATCCATTATTATGCCTCTTAATCTCCTCCATCCAATCCTACTCAATTTCTATAAAAGGAGGCATCACTCTTCATTTGAGACTTAGACATCTTTGAACTTAGTCATTCAATTGTATCTTCTTGCATCTATTAGATAATCTTGATATCACATGCTAGATAATGGAATGAATCTAGTTTTGTTTCAATATTGCATTCTCATCTTAGTTTATTTTTCATTTCAATCTAGTTTGTTAATCTCTTGAATTTGCATTCTTTAGCATAGATATTGCATTTGCATTGCATCATCTTTGTGAAGAATGGGGCAAGTTCCTCATACTTGTTCTCAATCCTTCACTCATCAATCATAGTGAGATTTTATTGTATTGTGTTGGGAGAGAACACCCACAAAATCTCTAAGATAAAATCAAACAATATTTTATGTGCCCTTGTTTTAGCTCATCGAAGGTTGTAGTGGAAATTTGGTTGCATTAAAAGTTATTTAGCATGCTTATTCTAATTGCAATGCTTCACAGTTCTTGTTTTTTCATGTTTTGATTTGTGGTGCAGATGCAAAGATTTTCATTGCATACATTTTGGCACGCCTGGTGGGACCCACCTCCAATTAGATCTACACTTTTAAAGATTTTTCTAGGCTAATCCTTGTGCAGGTTGAGTAGAAGACAAAACCCTACGGTTTTGAAGGATTTGATCATATCTTACAAATGGCTTGGAATTTTTCTATGAAATTTGTTTTGTAAGTGTGGTATGATCCAAATATGTCTCAGTTTAAAAATTAGATTTTTCTAATCAGTTTTCTGTGATTTATAATTTTTTTACTATTTTTAATGAAAATTCATTTCTAGTCGTAAATCAGCGATTTTCTTAGAAAAAAATTACATTTCCGAAAAGATTTGTGAATTATACAGGGGGTATGTTGTTTGTGGTTTTAATTTTGATGAAAGAAAATGGCTCCAAAATTTGATCTTTCAAAACTGGTATGTTTTGATAAAGCAGGTCTTTAGGGTACAAATTAAAGAATATTTTTTTTTAAAAATTACATTTTTGGAAAGCTCTCAGATTTTTAGTAGGGGTCTCTTCTTTCTATTTATATTTTTGGGGCCGAAATTATAGCAAAAAAATCAGATCTTGTTGACTAGGTCAAAAGCAAAAAAAATAAAAAATTGTGATGAGCTTGCACTTTATTTGCAGACAATTCAATGCATGATTGGGCTTTCTTACGAATCTTTGATATTTTCTATCTTCTAATAGTGGTTTTTGAGACGATTTACCAAGATTAAAACATTTTGAGACTACTAATCCACTTTCTTTACAGGACGTTCTTTGAAGAGTTGAAAAATCTAAAACTACTAATTCATTTGTTTTGTAGGTTGCCTTGGAGATTCAACTAAATATTATATCTTCTTTAAGTTGATTTTCTAGGCATCTAGTTTAATTAGGAAAATTCATTTTCTTGTGGTTAGTTGAGTAGTAGGAGAGATGCTCTTTTCCTTTTAGGAGAATTATAAATCTAGACCTCCACTTGTTATCCACTTTTATTTGTTCTTTTACCTTTAGAGAGCATGTCGTTGAGGGAAAAATCTCATGGGTTCAAGTCAAGTGGGAACGAACGAACCCAGCCCTTCCGACCCACTATAATCAAAAGCCTCTTTGAGATTAATGTCTCAGAGGATGTATCTATTCTAAGAATTTATTCTTATGCTTGACAATTGTAGTGATGTGAGGCCTCAATCATGCATGTGGGACTATATTATTCAAGTACTTGTAATGCTATAGGCCTCAATCCTACTTGCGATACTACAAGGGATAGTTGTGAACGGATGCTCTTACTAGACACTTTAAGATAGAAGCTACTTGGTTTACATTTGAAAGTGGTCATAATCTTTGTGCAAGGAGGGGGAATACTCTCTCCTGAAGATTACTCACCATAAGTATCCCCTTGAGTGTTTCAAGGAGGCTAATATGGCATTGGAGGTCTCATTGCATAGTCTCCTTTGAACCATATTCTTTTTAGCTCTTGGAAAAGGCAAAAACATGGGCACCTCTAGGGGTGACACGATTGTGTGAGCCGACGGGATATCCAAGTTGTGGGCAAAGATTTTGATCACTAAGCTAATTCCTTAGGTAAACATTGATTTAAGTGTTTTCAAATTGTGTGTGTGAGATAATCAGCTCTTTCCATTAAACATCGTGATGTACATCAGACTAGATCCACTCAATATCAGTTCCAATCAATCATAGACCAGTCAAATTCATTCATCTTCCCTAGTCAAATTCAATCATCCAAATCATTCTTCTACATTCTTAATCATCCCTCCAGATCCTTATCATCTTTCATCTTCACTACTTAATCATCCTAAGTATCTTCCTTTTTCATCATTTCGTTCATCCTAATCACTTCTTCCAAGTCATTCATAACCTTCTTAATCATTCTAAATCATTCCTCCAATCTTAATCTTCCCTAATCATTCTATCATCATATCATAATCATCAAGAACATCCTTAATCATCTCCCTAATCTAATCCAATCATCCACAATCTCCCTTTTCATCCTAATCATCATTTTTCTCCTAATCATCTTAATCCTCTTTCATCTTCAACATCTTATATTATTCATCCATAATCATTTTTAATCATCCTCCTCATTCTTCTTATCTTAATCATTCTTAATCCATCATTTAGGACCCTAAACCAAATCAATTTACCTAGTCAAATCAAGGTCCTAATAATAATCCTAATCATGTCATCATCTTCCTAATCATTCAACTTTCTTAATCCAATCTCATCATTTCATCTTCCTTCTCATCTAATCACATCATCATAATCCTAATCCAATTCACTTGTCAACTTCCTTCTAACCAAGTTCTAATTCCATCCACATATCCCCATCATCCAAATAAATCATATCGTCCATTCCACTTGTCTTCAAACATCCCTAATACATCCTTCCACTTCATCCATTCTTAATCCAAGTCTTATCCATACCATCTTCTAATCTTCCACTTTTGGCTTAGGAGCACCACCATAATCATTGGACTTTAATAATCAGCCAAAAATCAAATCAAATCAAATCCAACCTTGAGGCCCTACCCTCACAAATCCAAAATCAAAACCAAATCAAATCAATCAAAATTCTTGAGGCCCTTCCCTCTAAATCAATCAAATCCATCATCCAATCAATATCAAAATCCTTGAGGCCCTATCCTTTTAAATCAAAATCCAAACTTGCTCCTAGTCCTAAGTTCATATTTCGTCCATCATCAAATCTTTCACTCTTAATTCAAATCTTCCTCTACATCATCTTCTGATTCAAATCCAAAATCTCTAATTCAAGCATCATGAGCATGGATTGGTTTCACAAAATGGTCGAGGACTTTCAAATTCCAAACCTCAATCCTAGAGTCATATCCAATCCATATCCATATCACATTTTGTATTCTTCCTCTACCTTTGACAAGGGAAATATACCTCATTATCCTCCATCCACACATGATTCCCTCAATCACCCGCATGATGCCTCTCACATGCTTAATGTTGCCCAAGAAATGGAAGAGCTTAAAAATATTGTCCTTAGTTTACAAAATAGGGGTCAAAAGAAAACCTTTGAAGACTTATGTCCTCCCGCATTTATCCCAATCATAATCCTCATCTTCCATCCAACCCAAATCCTCCACCTAATCTCCTACACTTTATGCTTGGTGTCCAAAACCATCATCCCAATCCCCTACCTAAGCCTCAACCTCCACACAATTCTAATCCCCCAAAATCCACATCATTCCTACCTTCCAAAGCTTCACAATCACCCAAAGCTAGACAATACACTCCCCTTGCCAACCCTCTTGATGTCATATTCTGTCAACTTGTTGACTAAAACATGGTCTTTCCAAACACTATGCCCTTTGATGAGGGTCAACCCAAACCTACCTAGTATAAGGAAAATGAATACCGTGATTATCATCGTAGCAAAGGTCATGATGTCAAGAAGTGCTTAAAGTTAAAAAATTTTGTCCAAGACCTTATTGACAAAGGAGAGATTGAAGTTGAAGATCCCAACCCTTCCATCACATCACCCTCACAAGTCCACACATGTCAATACCTTGTCCCAAAGCATGCTATCATGGATTCCTATTCTCCTCTAGATCAAATAATTCTTTTATCCCATGGTTCCCTCATATCTCTAGATCCATTTATCCCTCATAATCCCATTCATAATCAAGATCAAGACATCCCTTTTGTCCCATCCATAAATAATAACATCACCCCATCTCATAGTCCCATTCCTAATCAAGATCAAGGCATCCTCTCCACCCCCATCAATGATTCCTTTCCATCTCAAGGATCACCATCCACTTACCCCCTAGTTCATGAAGATATTTCTTGTACCCAATCCACTATTTACCCTCCATGTCAAGATAAAATTACTCCATCTCATGATTCCATCCCCTTCACACCCTTTCATGATCCCCATCCATCTCAAGATCTAGTCATCCCTTTCAATCCACCACATACTCCTCCCCAAACTCAAGATCAAAGTACCCCTTAATCTCCACGTAATGATTCCAATCCATCTCAAGATCCTAGTATCCCCTCTAATACACCTCATGATCTTAATCCTTCACAAGATCCCATCGCACCTATCCAATTCATCCATGTTTGTCCACGCCTTTTTACCATTGAAATTGATCTCCATATTCCTCCAATGCATCATATTTGTAAAATTTCTTCAATGGAGCCTAAAGCTAAGGATCAATTTGACTTTAGTTGTTCTCCTTACTATGATTAAGAAGTAATTCTTAATCTTTTTGAAAACTTGTATTAGCCATATGAAGATAAATATGCTTGGCTCTTTTCTTTTGATACATGTTTGATCTTTGCAATGCATGATCAAAGACTTCACTTCCCCAACACTCTACATGTAAATAATTGCTTCTTTTATTTACTTTGTCATTAATATTGAATAGGAAGCAACTTAATAAAATCCTTAAAGATAGATGATATCTAAAAAGTTTTGAAAAATGTGATTTATTTTCATATACTTTATCTTTAATACACATCCTTTTATTAAAATTACAATCACTTTCTATTCATTATTTATAACTATATCTTTACAATCCTTACACCAATTTAACTTTTCTTATCTAGTAAAATCATTTCTTGCAAATAATTTTGTTCATAATAATATATTCACTCAAAAGCTTAGACAAAATTGCTTACACTTACACTTTCATAATTCATTAATTTTGTTCATAATAATATATTCACTCAAAAGCTTAGACAAAATTACTTACACTTACACTTTCATAATTCATTCTGATAAATCTGAAATCATTTCTTGTAGATAATTTTTGTTCCTAACAATATAGCCACTCAAAAGCTTAGACAAATGCAAGGAAGAAATTGTGTACACTTCATAATTTTGGTAAATCTGAATACAACATAAGCAACATGGTAAGAATCATTCTAAACAAGGCCAAATTAGTATTTCTCTGAGAAAACAGAACAGCAAGATCTGTCATCGTGACTTGAAACTAGATCAGACATTTAGTTCCAGTAGTGACATTTTCTAATTGAACATATATCATTGGAACCTTTACAATTCTACACAGATAAATCACAATCAAACCATAAAAGCTATAAGGGCCCGTTTGGACCATGGAATACCAAATGCCAGATATAGTCAATTCTGGAAGATTCTGAAATTCTAGAAGATACAAATTCTGAAAATGATTTCCACAATATGGAATGACCTGTTTGGTTCACCCGAAAGATGACAATCTGAAATTTGCTGGGCGTCACTATTCCACAAGCACCAGAAGGATTTCTGCAGAGTGAAGGTGATGGCAGAGTGAAGGATTTCAATAAATCAACAAATCCGTTTATGGAGCTTAGAACTTGAATTATTCAGTCGCCTCGCATTGTCAAATTGGGGGACTCAACGGATTCGATCTGTTGGTCGCCATTGTGGGTTTTGTGGCATTTCGTGTCTTAATCCAGAGAAAGATGCAACAGCAAATCATGGCCTGGCCTCTGCTGGTGTCACAACCCACTTTCTTGATTACCGATATTTTATTTGAAACTTTAATTTTTATTTTTTTTAACTAAGAGAGTGGTTGCTAATTAATAGGAGGACTGGATGGTATTACCACTCTTTCCTAAATCATCGCCAACTGAGAGAGAGTGGTCATAAATCAATAGAGGAAGTATTTTATTTGTTTTGTCATGAAGATTCACGTGTATAGCGGAGGTAGTGGGAGTTGAGAACGGTGCAATTAAATTCATTCATTCGAAGGGTTTAGCGGAATTTGTTTTCAAGGCCTCCTCCGATATAAAAAGAAGAAGTTGGCCAGTTGGAAGGATAGAAACCCTGCAAAATCTGTGCTCGGCCTTCTTGAATCTTCCCTTCCAGCCTGCAATGCATAACATGCTCTGTATTGTATCTGGACTCTGCATTCTCTGTCTGAGCTTCTATTTTGTGAAGTAGTACCAGTTTCTGTGTGGCCCAGTTGGTTATTATGATCCTTAGGCTTCTTTTTGGATTTCCCCGAGTTGGGTTTGCCCTAGATTTGAATCTTTGATTCTAGTTTTTAGTCTGTGACTGTTGGGATATCTCAGTTTTTATCTCCAACTTCTTTAACAGCACATGCATCTCGTAGAAAACTAGTGTTTATCATATATGGAAGACTTTGAGACTTAAACACTCAAAGCTGCTCCACATGAACGACGGAGTACACACCGCCTTATCTAAGCGCGATAGATTTGGAGTTAGTTTATATTTTTATGGATTCAAACACAAGTTGCTTAAAGCAGAGGCGTCCATTTGCAGGTAACATATTTTAAGCAGAGAAGCTTTCTTAGCCTCTCATCTGCTTCATTTGAGCTCTTTCCAAAGGAAAGAGGATTTTGTTTCTTCGGAATTCGATCAGTCCTTTACAATGAAAGGGCGAGCAGCTGGATAGTCCTGGCAAGATACCATCGGCTATGGAGGTGGTGGATGAAATGAAAATGCTCAGTAGCATCACATTCCCTGTAGCAGCCATGAACTGTGTTGTGTATGTCAGAGTCAAAGCTATAAGGTCCGACTTGCCTCTGTTTCTCTACAACTGTTCCCACAAGCACGTACATGTTGTTTTTGAGGTATGTCATGGGTTCAGTTTTATCAAGAAGGATAAAATTGTTTAGTTTAGTCTTGATCTTTCTATTAATTATGGTGGAAATTGTAAGCTAGAGAAATATGTTAGGAAAAATCATGTTGCTCACTGGATTCATTGCAAATAATTCTTGCAAGAATGAACAGATTTGAACCACGAAATCTCAATCTTCTTGGAAATTATTTCCACATTGAAGTAAATGTAGTTTCCGGAGGGGAGATCCACCTCCAACCCTATAAGATTGACCCATACAAAAAGATCTTTTGCCTGAATGCCATTCAAATCAGTAATTTTCCCATAACTGAGTTTTCCTGAGACGGTCTTCTCATTATACATAAGATAATTGAATTGAACACAACAAAGATGCCCAAGCTCAACCTTGAAGCTTCCATCATCTGCAAGGGAATAAGACTTGACAGAATCGGGCAAAAGGCCTATGGGTAGTCCGTATTTCACCAAAATTTTTGAAATAGATTGATCAGATTCATGAGAATCTGCCGCAGCAGAATTACAGATTATTACCATGTGGTCAAAAGGGGCGCCCATCTTATCACTTTCTTTGTGAAATCCATCCTTTTTGCTTATCTTCTTCTTATCCGATTCTCTTTCTCTACATATATTGGTGCATGGAGCTTCAATGCGCAGACTTTCCTTCACCCACCAACTGTTTGAATGTCAACTTTGAAGAAGGGCCTACCAATCACAACCCACAGCTTTCTTGGAAGGGAAGGTTTTGGTAAATTTGTAAATTTCCTGTGATTGTGATGATGAAGCTGAACTGGGTAAATTTATTGTGATTATGATAATGATAATGGTGGCTGTAAAACTCTTGTCCTGAATTATAATTAGCAACCATTCTTGTTCACCATTCTTCTTGTATATTTTTGAATAGGGATGTGGATATCACTGAATCCATTTTATTTTTTTATTTTTTTAGTGAATATGGCAGCGATTAATACAGTTCTGGGTAAGTTTATTATGCCCTTGGTTGAGAAAACTGTCATTCATTGTCGCCCACATTTGATACCACTCATGTACTATAATTTGAATTACAAAATTGTAGAAATAGAACTTTCAGAAGCCAAAGAATTATGGGATTTTGTTTAAGGTCTCGTGCTGTTTGATCCCAAGAAAATTGTTAATCTGCTAGCTAAGATTAATAAGAAAGTAGAAGATGGTGATGCCAAAGTAATTATTCTGAGTAGTTTGCCTAAATCTATGTCTGGAAAGGTTCTATATTAAGGTAACTTTTAGTCTTGAAAGAGTAATGTCTATTCTACTTGATCATAATGAAGACTCAGAGTCAGAAGAGGTCTTATTTGCACATAAAAAGAAAGAAATGAATTAAAATATTGAGGTATTCTCTTGATTCAACTATCATCACTCATTTAAACCATATGCATGAAATGAAGCTAGGAACTAATGAGATGTTATCAAAAGAAAAGATTGTTGCTTCATGTGTCATATCTTTGATGTACTTTTTGAATGTCCATGATAACAATATATTACTTATAATCATATTAAGGAGAACTGATTACCTTACTTTTTCTATTTTAGATGTGTGGATAGATATAACCTTTTCATGATGATCAATGCATATAATGACTTCTATGATGAAATTATGAATTACCATTATGTTCCATGTGTGAGATGGAACCTCAATTCTATGAAATGGAAAGGAAATGAGATGTAGTTTCTATTTTCTTAATTAAGATTTATGTATTGGTGTGACATGATTTGTTAATCTAGAGTATAGAAATATTTTGGCACACTAATTCCATTACTTTAGTCAGTTTTACTTTGTTAGACTATTTTTAGCTGGACTGGGTATCTTTCATGTCAGGAAAGATTCCGGGGAAGCATAACTGCTTCATGGTAGGGTGGAAACGCACTCCCACAATATTCTCGCCCTTTTGTTTTCATGTGTAGCAAGTTTTTGGAGCTCCTGTCAAGAAGGTCTTCTTTCATAACATGTTATGGTTCTTTATATCGACCATTAGTCTATTGTATTTATATTTTCTCTCTCATGATAGTCAGTCGATGACTCTTGTATTTTTATTCGACAAGTTAGTCGAATTTAGTTAATATCTTTTATGTTTTATGTCATGTGATGTATTGGGGTGTTTTCGACAGTTGGTCGACACTCTTCTTTATTATGGACTCATGTGTCACATAATCTGTTCGACAGTTTTTGGGTCGAAACTTTTTTTCTTTCTTTGAATTTAAGGAAAATCATTTATTTTTGTCATCTTGTACATTCGACATTTGACTTAGTTGATCGACTCTTTTGTCTTGTGGACATTTCCGATGTGGCACAAATTGTCAAGAGTTCAATCTTTACAGCTGGGCATGCTGCCATCACTAGTTCTTCATCTCAACGATCTCTACGACTGGTTTTCCGACGCCGTGATAAAAAGCGGCAGGACATTTCAGTTCAGAGGCCCCATTTTCATAATTGAGTTTGAAAATTATTTAAGCCGTCACTCTCAACTGATAAATCGAAGCTCTGGTTTGCAGAATATTAGCAAACGAAAATGATAGCAAAATGAAATGGGCGGCCGAAAATGAAATTTCGAACGTCAAAATATTATTAATGGCAAATAGCGGACCCGACGGCACAAAAAATTGGCATTCGAAAATGGGAATTAGAGCCCTAATTCTAATTCCACCTTTTCAAGTGGAAGACGGAATGCCCATTTTGTGAGCAAAATTGAAATTTAGAAATTCCAATTCCTACTTATGATGTTGCACACAAACATGGCATTCCATATTCTGAAATTGATATTCCGGAATTACGGCCGATATGCCATGTTCCAAACGGGCCCTAAAGGCTTGATTAAGATATATTTTCCCCCAGACCTGATCCACCATTTTACAAATTATCATGACAGTCAGAAACAGGGCATTTAACCTCTACTTGTAAAAAAATCAGTGCATCTCATTTGTTACCCAACTCAGACAATTACTGTATCTCGGAAACCAGTTGAGTTATGGATTATTAGGATTTCATGTACTTGTTTTTTGGAAAATCCCAATTTAGACAATCACTGCTCGGAAACAAATTGATATATAGATTATCAGGGTTTCATGGACTTTATTGTAAGAAGTCATTCCACATTTTCAATACAAAGCAGTTCTGAAACTGGAAATCTTACAGCGCTATTCGGTATCTGCTTCGAATATAACTAAAAACCACAGAGCAGAACAAAATCTGAAACCTACAATGTACATTCAAAATTCTATCCAGAATCGAGCTCAAATTATAGGAAATGGCACTGATCGAAGTTTTCTAGTTTTTCCATTAGAAATAATGAAATCTTACAAGACAAAGTAGTAGCTTTAGGGTTAGAAAATCAAACTTGAAACATTTCAAATCATGAGCATTCATGACAAAATTCTAATCAGTTCAGGAATCAGACGGCGGCGGAGCCGCCTTGGAAGCGAAGAAATCTGTTATACTGCGCGTCCCGGGAGGAGGCGGCGGCGGCGCCTTGCCGGATTTTTTCGAGGGTTTAGGCAAACTTCCCTCTTCCTCCTCTTCCTCTTCCTCTTCCTCATCCTCGCTGTGATCGGCACCCCCTTTTCCAACGTCGGCGATGGAATCCTCCAAAAAGTCGGCAAATCTCTTCTGCCGAGAAATTGCAGTGACAACATGATCAAACCTGATGCTCTTGTGCTTTTTCTCCACGGCGACTCTAAAAGCAGCTTCGGCCAGGAGCTGGAGAAAATTCTCAGTAGCAATGCTGACTGCGAGGCGCACATCGCGGTTCACCTTGCTGATATCTCTGTCAAGCTTAATTATGCGAGCTACTCGAGCCAGAGGAAACAGCGACGCACTTGAGTTGTTGACTACCTCCTCAATGTCACCATTATTATCATCGCCATCATCGAGTTCCACAATATTATCATTATCAACACTCTTTTCTTCGTCTTGTTTCTGGAGATCCGCTGGTATTGTGAGTTGAGGAGGATCTGGACTGCCGTAAGCAGCCTTTTCTTTGTCTGAGAGAGATTTCCAGAGGATAGAGAGCGCTTTGTTAATGGGGGTTTGGGGATTGGATTGCTTAACTTTTTCTCTGTTGAGAGTGCAGAAATTGAAGTAAGGAGAGATCTTCTTAGCTTTGCCATCGTCATTTGCCTTTCGCCTTTTGGCAGATCCAGCCATTGAAGGAGACAAAGAGATCGCAGAAAAAATGGAGGCAAGGAGAAGGGATTTCAGAGGAAAGAGAATTTAAGAAATGCAAATTTCAAATCTCTCTTCTCCTCACATTTCCCTCAAAAACTGAAAGAAAATGGGCGCCAAGAGAGATGGATCTTGAAACGGGGACAAATTAATATCTTTATGGATATACGTACATTTGTTTTTTAGTTTTTTTTTTTGTGGGTTGTGGGGGGTCAAGATACCTACATTCTTTAGTATTTATATGAATGTGTAAAGCTCTGACAAATGCTTCAGCGGTTCAGCCTATCTAGCTCTCCCAATTTTAAAATTTATATTATGAATGTATGAAACATATTGGTTTCAAATTGATTTTTCAAAGTGAAATGTTTTTTCTTTGTAAATATGTATTTTAATATTTTAAATTAATAGTAAAGGCTTATTTATCAAAAAATATTATAGAAGATTAATGTTATAAAAAATTGGAGATGTTGGAAGAACTTTCGTAATGTATTATAAAATATTATGGAGCTATATGTAATAGTGATATAAACCAACATTTTTAATTATTATTCTTAGTCTCATATGATTGGGACGGGTATTTAGTTGTATGATGTCAAATATAACCTCAAATTCATAAGTATTTGAAGGGGTTGGTGTATGCGTGGTACATGGAGGATGCAGTTCCTCTCCCATTTTTGGCTTATGTTGATTATCATCCTCCTACCACGTCTTATCTTATTTTCTTTGTATCCTAAGGACAAGGGGGGCTGGCAAGATTATATCAGAACTCCTCTTTTTAATAGATGCAAAGCCACACTTAAGAAAAGAGGCATTGTGGTGTATATTGAATCTACAAGAGGTTTTGACCTCTTCCTACTTTTTGAATAGTATTGGATTAATAGAAAAGTTGATATTGGTGGGGTCCATTTTATAGTTACTTTCACACTAATTGTTGAGGTCGTTGAACTAATTGTCTTTCATGGTTTCCTTCTGGGTTTTTGTGTTAACTCCAAGCTATTGCATCAATATATTCGATCACATTCAAAGAAGCATTGGTGTTGCCAAGGTATGATATACTTCATTTCTTAGATCTAGCATTTGCTACATGATAGTACACTTTCCTTTATTTCATTTCATTTCATTTCAAGGTTGATTTAGAGGTTTGACTAAGGCAAACCCATGTGTGCAACCTTCTTCCCTATTTTTTTTGTGTGTAGGAACATACTTTTTTTAGCAGATCAAGAACTATCAGAGCATCCCTGAAAGTTTCAGTCGAAAGCTCGGGAAATAGAATGCTTCAAATGTTTTGTTCCTGGGTTTAAAATGTTTCAAACATTTTGTACCTCTCATAAACAACTTATATTTGGTTTGTAGATAGGTTACAGCCTTCAAGTTCCTAAACAACAATTACAGGTATTTTCAGGATTCTATTTGTCTAATATTCAAATCTAAAGTAGCATATCTCCTATTTGGATTTCAAGTGCATCTGGATCTGCATTTCTTATTTCATCATCATTTCTCATTTCAATTTTACATATTTATCCAAGGATCAATGAACCATTTAGCGCTTGGGACCATCCTAGCCTATTGGGGCATCTTCCTTCTGAATTTGCGACTTTGAAAAGGAGAAGTGATTTACCTCTTTGCATTGATTCCCTTTTCCTATTGTACACTATGTCAACAAAATTTACAACTAGACTAGGATCAATAAGCTCAACAACAGTTGGTGATATGGGTTCTCTTATTAGTCTAACTTCATAATCGTTGACTATTATGGCTGCATATGACAAATCTAACTGAACATGTCCTCATACAACAACAACCCAATACCTGGATAATAACATTCCATAATTAAGAGGAACATCAATAATAGTTATATCCATCCTATAGGTAGCTTTAGGGAAACTAGCAAGTTTAAGCTCTATATTTTTCATAACTCCAATAACATGGACTACCTTGTTGTCCATAGCATAACATTTTCCAAAAGTAGTATTTGTCCACATATCTATTTCTTTCATGACATCAAAAGCCATGACATTTATGGTTTCTCCATAATGAGTCATACAATTCTTAACCAACCTATTATGGATAAGTAATGAGAGGTAAAAAGGATCAACCTAAAATGGATATTTGGTAATTAAAGTGTTCCAGATATATACCTCTAGAGTTTTCAATCCTCCTGCAATTAAATCTATATCCTCAATCATATTCTTAACTATTGTATTCCCTTTTGTACTCATAGAATACATGTTAGTAATATTAGAGATTGTGGTCATAACTGTATTTCTATGCTCTTCATTTTTCATCATTTCTAATGTTAAAGGTACATAAACTCTTATCTAGGATAAATGATGTACCATATCAAAAGGTTGACACAATTTTCCAGATGATTTGGGAATTTTCTTTGATCCTCCCTTCTAGACCTTCTCCTTCTTAGCATGTATAGGCACTTTTGGATCAATCATGATAACTGGATTTTCATCTTTACTTATCTTTTGTTTTTGTCTTGCACTACTAGTGAGAAATTCAAACTAAACTTTTTTTTATTTTAGGTTGTTTATCCTTACTCTCAACCTTGGGAGGAGCCAACATTGTTTATTTATTTGTTGTTGAAACTTCTTTTATAAAAAGACTACCAGACTCCCCTTGTTCTCATCTAACAGTTCTATTTCTCAAACTATAATTGCTCCTAGCCTGAGAAATGCAATAGTGAGGGACTGTATTTCTTCCTCGGAAGGTCTTCTCAAAGTAACATATTGATCCATATTATTTAGAGAATAAACTACTACATTCTCATTAACATTGTCATCATTTTCAAAAAAAACTTCCTGCAGGTGAGCATTTATAGATTCTTCTATCATTCATATCATATTCAACAAGTTCATCACATGACTATGAGTAATAATTTGTATTTACACATCCTTCAAAAGTTAGTGTATTCAAAACATGATCATCATAATAATTCCCAAAATCTTCACCTAAATCCTTAGCTAGTTCTTGTAATGATTGGGCCACTACACACCTAACAAGAGAATGGGATAACTAAAAAACTATTCACCAAGGGATATCATCCACATTGTGAATATTTTCTCTTCATAGAGGATCAAGGGTTTCCTTACTAGGAGAACCCTCATGTTTATCAAAGACTAGTTTACTATCTTTTCATTCAATCTTGTATGGCAACTTCTCAAATTAGGTCTCTCATGGTGGTTTGGTTTATCATTGGACAACCCCTTTTCAGTCTTTTCCAACCTATAACTGATGTCCTCTAACTAATTCATTACTTTGTCTATATGTTCATCATCCTTAAGTGTTCTATTTTGATGGTCAGTAGGGTTTTGCAAAAAAATTGCAGCATCCCTCTTCCCAATTAAACCATAGGCCTTTCTATTATTTTCCATATTCATAGTGAATTTAAACTCTTCTCTCTGAATTTTGGGATCCTTAGTCCTAAGTTCATGCATGTCATCTTAGGATCAAATGCATTAGTGTAAAAAATTAGGTACATAAAATCATTAGGTTTCAGATGCTAAGGGATCTTATAGTAAATTTTCATGAATCTAACATTTAAATCCACCATATTTTTATTATGCCCTTTTCTTATTAAAGTTAACTCGTTAACTACAAATTTAGAGTTAGGCTAATCACCATTCCTTTCTCTGAACAATTCTCTGAAGTCGTTCCAACATATGATTTCTCCATTTGGTACAACACTAAACCAATCTCTAGCATCTCAAGTTAAAGACTTCACAAAAAATCTCATCATCACATCTTCATGCATTATATCAAAATTATCCATAACATCTTGGAAAGCTCTAAGATTTTCCTCCCTTGATACAACATTGTCTCCAACAAATATAGGTAGAGCCTTTCTTACGCCATCATTGATGGGGTTAAAATATCCCAGAATACCAGTGAAATCGGTTTGATTTCCCCTATTTATGGACAATTATGGTCCCATGTGAAAATGAGCTTCCTGATATTGTGGGCCTTGGCCTTGTTACTACAAATATAGTGTTGCAATTGTTATTGTAACTACTACAACTATAAGGTTTGTTGTTGGTATTATTGTTACAACAATTATTGTTATTGCAATTGCAGATTAAGTTAACCTTGATGTTGCTATGGGGGTGGTGGAGGATTTACAAACATTTGAGCTTGTTGGGAAATCATTTAGTTCTATTGATTTTGCAAGTCCTGGTCATTTTTTTGCAATTGGATTAATTGAGCATTATATTGTGGTGTTGACTGCCCAATAAAAGGATTGTGACTCACATTAGTTCCACTTTGGGATATAGATTGATGATAATGGGTCTAATATTAAGCACTATCTATTGAAACATGGGGTGCACTAACCGGTACTAAAAACTTCAACACTTGTGTTTTGAGTGGTATTGGACATTTGAGTTGACATAGCAGCACTTTGGGTAGGAAAATTTGTAGATATACTGGTAGTGGAACTTGAAACACCTAGACTTGCAACATTAATTGTACTCAAAGGAATAGATTACATAGATCTTGATAACATATTGGGAAATATAGACGCAGATAACCCCATAGAAGTAGAAGTACCACTTGAAGTGTTGATGAAGGGTGCTCCCATTAATACCACAAACACATAACAAAAAAAAAGAAACAACAACAATATGCAAGAACAAAAAGTGGGCTTCTTATTATCTCCACAAATGTGGAATTACAAAATTTTAGAATTACAATATGCAAAGCCACATGGGCATTCCCTTACAATATTATGTAGGACAAAGCCTCGAATCAATACCTAGAACTATCCTGAACTGCCTAAGACAACACCACAACCTTCCTTATATAGGCAATTTTCCACCACCTGGGAAGGTTCAAGAATTTTTTAGCCAACAAGGCCAACCAAACTTAGAATTATTTTATTTTACAATTTATTACATCAAAGTCAGCTCAAAATAACTTTTGAAACCCAAACATAAATTTTGAAGGAAAATCATTTTCTGCCATTTCAAGTGACCCAGCTTCCGAAGACCATAAGTCATCGCCAGTTGACCCGATTGACTATTATGACCCCATTTCGGTAAGGGCATGAAGTGCTCTACAGGCTTGATTAGTGCAAGGGCTTGTCACCCAAATTTTTGACCTCATTCGGGGCCTCTAAAGCCTTCAAAACTGAGTTCAAAGTTTTTGTACCATATTGCCAATACCACAAATCTTCAATATCTACAAAGCTAGACTTGATCTGACAATGAAACTCTACTGGTAGGCTGATATGACCAAAATGAACCTCCAGGGAAGAAATTAGAACATTTTGAGATCGGATGACCAACTTACTAAAAATAGAAGGTTTCCATAAATAGCAGCTTTGCACAAGATAGCTCTTATTGAATACAAAAATAGAAATATTTTTGGGTGATGCAAGATTGCTCTTACACCTAGGATGCTCCTGCATCAGACACCTGGGGTAATTTGAGAAGTGACCTTGTCACGACTCAGGTGTGCAGAGGAAAACCAAGATAGTTAACCTCCTTCGTTAGCCATGATGAATCTTCAACAGGTCATCCTTTCCATTTGACCAAATACTCTTCATATGTCCTGTTCCTTGTGCTTATGCGAACACAACTATCTAGTATGTCTTCAATCTCCTTGGTATCTAAACTGGTTGTTGGAATACTCCAATGTGCTGTTGTAACCTCGTCTTCAACACCTAATTCATGATACTCTGTCAGATCTAAAATATTAAATACTAGTGAAATATTCAGCTTAGTAGGCAACTCGACCTCATATGAATTTCCTAAATCATGCTTCTTCAGTATCTTACATGGCCCAAACTTCTTCATTTTCAACTTTTTATATGTACCAACCAGAAATCGCTCCTTCTGCAAATGAACCATGACTTCATCTCCAACCTGAAACTCCTTATGCCTCCTTTTCTCATTTGCCTTAGCCTTATACTATGCATTCATTTTGGTAATGTGCTTCCTCACCTCCTCTTGGATGTTCTTCAAATGTTCTGCAAAATCCAGCTTCAACACGACTTATTTCTCCTTTATCTATCTTCCTCAACTCAGATGCATTTTTGGGACTACTTCCATATACAATCTGTGGATGATGTGATGAACTAAACTTCAAATCTATCTTCAACTCTTCACTTTCTGCTAGTGTTATTCTATGTGCTGCCTTATTTGGCAAACTAGCTCCTGGAATCAAGTCCATCTGATGACTGATCTTTCTTACTAGTGGTAATCCATCAAGCACATTATCGGATACAATATCCTGAAACTCATTCAATAATTTTGCAACTTCTACAGGTACATCTTCTACTTCCTCTTTCCCAGCCTTTGGAATTAAGGTAAAACACATATGATCATGTCACATACCATCTAAGAAATTTCCTCTATCAACAAAAGTTATTTTTGCATTACCACATACCTTTTCTTCAATTTCCTTCAATGGCTTTAGCTTATGTCGCACTCCGTCCTTTGTAAAGGAATAGGTATTTGCATGACCATCATGTACAACACACCTGTCAAATTGTCAAGGTCTACCCAACAACATATGACATGCATCCATAGATATGATATCACATAGTACCTCATCTTGGTACCCGTCGATCTTGAACTTCACTAGGCATTGTTCACTGACCATGACCTTATGGTCATCCTACACCTAGGCAACCCGATATGGATGTGGATGTTTCTACCTCTTGAGCTTCAAATTTGTCACCATCTCTTCTGACACCAAATTATCAGTACTACCACTATCAATAATCACATCACAACACTTACCCTCACACCCTCACACTTGCACCTAGTGCGAAATAGGCTCCTCCTTTGTTCAGGTTCATTCTCACCACTCAGCAGGACTCTTCTGTTGATTAGTGTTTCTCCTCTTTCAGCCTTTTTAGAATTTGATGATCTAGCATCCTCATCTATATATGCAACTCTGGCCTGGCCTTCATTCCTCCTATCCATCCTTCCTTGGCCTTGAGGACATTCAAATGCCCTATGACCTTCTTCTCCACAGTGAAAACATGTTCCAAAGAAGCCTCCTCTTCCTGAGCCTTGTCCTCTTCCTCTTCCTCTTTGATTTCTATTATTCTGATCTTGGAAATGATTCCAATGATCTCCTCTTTGATTCTGACTGTTACTAGCCTCATCTTGCTTTTTTGGATCTTCATTTCGATCTCCATATGACCGTCCACCAGATCTTTCATCACGACCTCTTCCACTTTGTCCGCTCTCAAACTTCTTGTTCAACTTTTCCTCTACTTTTAGGGAAAACTGGTATGCCTCTTCAATGTTGTTCATTCGACCAAATTAAACTCTTCCTGAATGCTCAGCCTTAACCCATTAAGGTAACGAGCAACTTTCTCCTTGTCAACTTCTACATGTCTTGTTCTGATGAGGATTTGATAGAACTCCTTTGTATACTCCTAAACAGATCATCCCGCTTACTTCAAACTTTGCATTTTCTTCAGTAGGTCAAGCTCATAATCAACATGGATGAACTGTCAGTTCATTTTATCCACCATCTGATCCCATCTTGTGATTTTAACTTTCCCTCTTCTATTTTGCTCCAATTGAATCTCTTACCACCAGATCTTCGCATGACCTTTCAGTCTAGCCTTCACGAATTTGACCCTATTAGGATCCTCAATATCTTCATACTCAAAATATTCTTCACATTCATTGATCTAGTCGATCAACTCCTCTGGGTTAAGATTTCCAAAAAATGTCAGAACCTCAATCTTAGGTCTTTTCCAGATCTTGGAAATGGCCCGAAAAAGTCTTTCTCCCTCTGGGTTCACAACTTTGACTTCTCCTTTTTGATCTTCTTCTTCGACTTCATCCTCGCTTTCATCTTTGATATTAAGATTCATTCCTCTACGAATTTCCTCTTGCAATGCTCACACTTGTCTTTGTAGTGCCCTAATGTTAGGTGTTACAATACCAGCTCTTCCACCATGTTCTCTTCATGGAGGCATTTTTGCGCTTCTTGCTAAAACCCTAACCACGGTCCTGGTGCAAACTACCTCACAGTCGATGATCTATTTACATAGAAACCCTAACCCATGATCCTAGTGCAAACTGCCTCACAATCGACGATCTATTTACACACTCAAGAACTCCTGCTCTGATACCACTTGATGAAGGGTGCTCCCCTTAATACCAAAAACACATAACAAAAATAGAGAAACAACAACAATATGCAATAATAGAAAGTGGGCTTCTTATTATCTCCACAAATGTGGAATTACAAACTTTCAGAATTACAATATGCAAAGCCACATGGGCAGGGCTTCTTATTATCTCCACAATTGTGGAATTACAAACTTTCAAAATTACAATATGCAAAGCCACATGGGCATTCCCTTAAAATATTATGTAGGACAAAGCCTCGAATCAATACCCAGATCTACTACCCAGAACTGTCCCGAACTACCTAAGACAACAATACAGCCTTCCTTATATAGGAAAATTTCCACCGCTTGGGAAGGTTCCAGAATTTTTTAGCCAACAAGGCTGACCAAACTTAGAATTATTTTATTTTACAATTCATTACATCAAAGTTGGTTCAAAATAACTTTTGAAACCAAAATAAAATTTTTGAAGGAAAATCATTTTCTACCATTTCAGGTGACCCAACTTTTGAAGACCATAAGTCATCGCCAGTTGACCCGATTGACTATTATGACCCCATTTCAGAAAGGGCATGAAGTGCTCTACAAGCTTGATTAATGCAAGTGCTTTTCACCCAATTTTTTGACCTCATATGGGGCCTCTAAAGCCTTCAAAACTGAGTTCAAAGTTTATGTACCCTATTGCCAATACCGAAAATCTTCAATATCTACAAAGCTAGACTTGATTCGGCAATGAAACTTTACTGACAGGCTGATATGACCAAAATGAACCTCTAGGGAAGAAATCAGAACATTCTGAGATCAGATGACTAACTTACTAAAAACAACAAGTTTCCATAAATAATAGCTCTGCATAAGATAGCCCTTATTGAATACAAAAATAAAAATATTTTTGGGTGATGCAAGATTGCTCTTACACCCAGGATGCTCCTGCATCAGACACCCGAGGTAATTTGAGAAGTGACCCTGTCATGACTCAGGTGTGCAGAGGAAAACCAAGACGGTTAACCTCCTCCTTCGTTAGCCATGATGAATCTTCAATAGGTCATCCTTTCCATTTGACCAAATACTCTTCATATATCTTGTTCCTTGTGCTTCTACCAACACGACTATCTAGTATGTCTTCAATCTCCTTGGTATCTGAACTGGTTGCTGGAATACTCCACTGTGCTATTGTAACCTCATCTTCAACACCTCCTTCATGATACTTTATCAGATCTAAAACATTAAATACTGGTGAAATATTCAGCTTAGTAGGCAAGTCGACCTCATATGCATTTCTTGAATCATGCTTCTTCAGTATCTTACATGGCCCAAACTTCTTCATTTTCAACTTGTTATATGTACCAACCAAAAATCGCTCCTTCCGCAAATGAACCATGACTCCATCTCCAACCTGAAACTCCTTATGCCTCCTTTTCTCATCTGCCTTAGGCTTATACTCTACATTCATCTTGGTAATGTGCTTCCTCACCTCCTCATGAATGTTCTTCAAATATTTTGCAAAATCCTCAACTTCAGAACTACTTATTTCTCCTTTATCTATCTTCCTCAACTCAGATGCAGTTATGGGACTACTTCCATATACAATCTATGGATGATGTGATGAACTAAACTTCAAATTTGTCTTCAACTCTTCACTTTCTGCTAGTGTCATTCTTTGTGCTGCCTTATTTGGCAAACTGGCTCCTGGAATCAAGTCCATCTGATGACTGATCTTTCTTACTGGTGGTAATCCATCAGGCACATTATCGGATACAATATCCTGAAACTCATTCAATAATTTTGCAACTTCTACAGGTACATCTTCTACTTCCTCTTTCTCGGCCTTTGGAATTAAGGTAAAACACATATGCTCATGCCACATACCATCTAAGAAATTTCCTCTATTAACAAAATTTATTCTTGCATTACCACATACCTTTTCTTCAGTTTCCTTCAATGGCTTTAGCTTATGTCGCACTCCATCCTTTGTTTGGGAATAGGTATTCGTATGACCATCATGTACAACACACCTGTCAAACTGCCAATGCCTACCCAACAACATATGATATGCATCCATAGATATGATATCACATAGTAGCTCATCTTGGTACCCGCTGATCTTGAACTTCACTACGCACTATTCACTGACCATTATCTTGTGGTCATCCTACACCCAGGCAACCCGATATGGATGTGGATGTTTCTACCTCTTGAACTTCAACTTTGTCATCATCTCTTCAGACACCAAATTATCAGTACTACCACTATCAATAATCACATCACAACACTTACCCTCACACTTGCACCTGGTGTGAAACAAGCTCCTCCTTTGTTCAGGTTCATTCTCACCACTCAACAGGACTCTTCTGTTAATCAACATTTCTCCTTTTTCAGCCTCTTCAAAATTTGATGATCTAGTATCCTCATCTACATATGCAACTCTAGCCTAGCCTTCATTCCTCCTATCCATCCTTCCTTGGCCTTGAAGACATTCAAATGCCCTATGACCTTCTTCTCCATAGTGAAAACATGTTCCATAGAAGCCTCCTCTTCCTGAACCTTGTCCTCTTCGTCTTCCACTCTGATCTCTATTATTTTGATCTTGGAAATGATTCTAATTATCTCCTTTCTAATTCTGACTATTACTGGCCTCATCCTGCTTTTTCAAATCTTCATTTCGATCTCCATATGACCATCCACCAGATCTTCCATTATGACCTCTTTCTCTTTGTCTGCTCTCAAACTTCTTGTTCAACTTTTCCTCTACTTTTAGGGCAAACTGGTATGCCTCTTCAATACTGTTCATTCGAACCAGATTCAACTCTTCCTGAATGCTCGGCCTTAACCCATTAAGGTAATGGGAAACTTTATCCTTGTCAGGTTCTGCATGTCCTGTTCTAATGAGGATTTGATAGAACTCCTTTGTATACTCTTGAACAGATCATCCCGCTTGCTTTAAACTTTGCATTTTCTTCAGTAGGTCAAGCTCATAATCAATAGGGATGAATTGTCACTTCAATTTATCCACCATCTGATCCCATCTTGTGATTTTATCTTTCCCTCTTCAATTTCACTCCAATTGAATCTCTTTCCACCAGATCTTTGCATGACCTTTTAGTCTGGCCTTCACGAATTTGACCTTATCAGGATCCTCAATATCTTCATACTCAAAATATTCTTCACATTCATTGATCTAGTTGATCAACTCTGCTAGATTAAGATTTCTAAAAAATGTCAGAACCTTAATCTTAGATCTTTTCCCGATCTTGGAAATGGCTTGAAAAAGTCTTTCTTCCTCCGGGTTCACAACTTTGACTTCTCCTTCTTGATCTTCTTCATTAGCTTCATCCTTGCTTTTGTCTCTGATATTAAGATTCATTCCTCTATGAATTTCCTCTTGCAATGCTTGCACTTGTCTCTACAATGCCCTAACGTCAAGTGTTACAACACCAGCTCTTCCACCACGTTCTCTTTATAGAGGCATTTTCGTGCTTCTCACTAAAACCCTAACCATAGTCCTGGTGCAAATTGCCTCACAGTCATTGATCTGTTTACACAGAAACCCTAACCCACAGTCCTGGTGCAAACTACCTCACAATCGCCGATGTTTACACACTTAGAAACTCCTGCTCTGATACCACTTGATGAAGGGTGCTCCCCTTAATACCAAAAACACATAACAAAAATAGAGAAACAACAACAATATGCAATAACAGAAAGTGGGCTTCTTATTATCTCCACAAATGTGGAATTACAAACTTTCAGAATTACAGTATGCAAAGGCACATGGGCATTCCTTCACAATATTATGTAGGACAAAGCCTCAAATCAATACCCAGATCTACTACCTAGAACTGTCCCGAACTGCGTAAGACAACACTACGGCCTTCATTAGATAGGCAATTTTCCACCGCCTGGGAAGGTTCCAGAATGTTTTAGCCAACAAGGCTAACCAAACTTAGAATTATTTTATTTTACAATTTATTACATCAAAGTCGGCTCAAAATAACTTTTGAAACCCAAACAAAAATTTTGAAGGAAAATCATTTTCCGCCATTTCAGGTGACCCAACTTTCGAAGACCACAAGTCATCGCCAATTGACCTGATTGACTATTATGACCCCATTTCAAAAAGGGCATGAATTGCTCTACAGGCTTGGCTAGTGCAAGCGCTTGTCACCCAAAATTTTGATCTCATCTGGGGCCTCTAAAGCCTTCAAAACTGTGTTCAAAGTTTCTATACCTTGTTGCCAATATCGAAAATCTTCAATATTTACAAAGCTAGACTTGATCCGGCAATGAAACTTTAATGGCAGGCTGATATGACCAAAATGAACCTCCATGGAAGAAATTAGAAAGTTTCGAGATCAGATGACCAACTTACTAAAGACAACAAGTTTCCATAAATAGCAGCTCTGCACAAGATAGCCCTTATTGAATACAAAAATAAAAATATTTTTGGGTGATGCAAGATTGCTCTTACACCGAGGATGCTCCTGCATTAGACACCCGAGGTAATTTGAGAAGTGACCCTGTCATGACTCAGGTGTGCAAAAGAAAACCAAGACGGTTAACCTCCTTCATTAGCCATGATGAATCTTCAATAGGTCATCCTTTCCATTTGACCAAATACTCTTCATATGTCCTGTTCCTTATGCTTCTACCAACATGACTATCTAGTATGTCTTCAATCTCCTTGGTATCTGAACTGGTTGCTGGAATATTCTACTATGCTACTGTAACCTCATCTTCAACACCTCCTTCATGATACTTTGTCAGATCTAAAATATTAAATACTGGTGAAATATTCATCTTAGTAGGCAACTCAACCTCATATGAATTTCCTAAATCATGCTTCTTCAGTATCTTACATGGCCCAAACTTCTTGTTATATGTGCCAACCAAAAATCTCTCCTTCCGCAAATGAACCATGATTTCATCTCCAACCTGAAACTCCTTATGCCTCCTTTTCTCATCTGCCTTACCCTTATACTATGCATTCATCTTGGTAATGTGCTTCCTCACCTCCTCTTGGATGTTCTTCAAATGTTCTGCAAAACCCTCAGCTTCGACACTACTTATTTCTCCTTTATCTATCTTCCTCAACTCAAATGCATTTCTGGGACTACTTCCATATACAATTTGTAGATGATGTGATGAACTAAACTTCAAATCTATCTTCAACTCTTCACTTTTTGCTAGTGTCATTCTATGTGCTACCTTATTTGGCAAACTGGCTCCTGGAATCAAGTCCATCTAATGATTGATCTTTCTTATTGGTGGTAATCCATCAGGCACATTATCAGATACAATATCCTGAAACTCATTCAATAATTCTGCAACTTCTATAGGTACATCTTCTTCTTCCTCTTTCCCAACCTTTGGAATTAAGGTAAAACACATATGCTCATGCCGCATACCATCTAAGAAACTTCCTGTATCAACAAAATTTATTCTTGCATTACCACATACCTTTTCTTTTGTTTCCTTCAATGGCTTTAGCTTATGTCACACTCCATCCTTTGTTAGGGAATAGGTATTTGCACAACCATCATGTACAACACACCTATCAAACTGCTAAGGCCTACCCTAGAACATATGACATGCATCCATAGATATGATATCACACAGTACCTCATCTTGGTACCTGTTGATCTTGAACTTCACTAGGCATTGTTCACTGACCATGACCTTGTGGTCATCCTGCACCCAGGCAACCCACTACGGATGTGGATGTTTCTACCTCTTGAGCTTCAACTTTGTCACCATCTCTTCTGACACCAAATTATCATTATTTCCACTATCAATAATCACATCACAATACTTACCCTCACACTTGCACCTGGTGCGAAATAGGCTCCTCCTTTGTTCAAGTTCATTCTCACCACTCAGTCAGACTCTTCTATTGATCAATGTTTCTCCTCTTTCAGCCTCTTCAGAATTTGATGATTTGGCATCCTCATCTACATATGCAACTCTGGCCTAGCCTTCATTCCTCCTATCTATCCTTCCTTGGCATTGAGGACATTCAATTTCCCTATGACCTTCTTCTCCATAGTGAAAACATGTTCCAAAGAAGCCTCCTCTTCCTGAACCTTGCCTCTTCCTCTTCCTCTCTAATCTCTATTATTCTGATCTTGGAAATGATTCCAATTATCTCCTCTTTGATTCTGACTGTTACTGGCCTCATCTTGCTTTTTTGGATCTTCATTTTGATCTCCATATGACCATCCACCAGATCTTTCATCATGACCTCTTCCGCTTTGTCTGCTCTTAAACTTTTTGTTCAACTTTTCCTCTACTTTTAGGGAAAACTGGTATGCCTCTTCAATTCTATTCATTCGAACTAGATTCAACTCTTCCTAAATGCTCAGCCTTAACCCATTAAGGTAACGGGCAACTTTCTCCTTGTCAGCTTCTGCATGTCTTGTTCTGATGAGGATTCGATAGAACTCCTCTATATACTCCTGAACAAATCATTCCGCTTGCTTCAAACTTTGCATTTTCTTCAGTAGGTCAAGCTCATAATCAACAGGGATGAACTGTCGCTTCAATTTATCCACCATACGATCCCATCTTGTGATTTTATCTTTCCCTCTTCTATTTCACTCCAATTAAATCTCTTGCCACCAGATCTTCGCATGACCTTTTAGTCTGGCCTTCACGAATTTGACCCTATCAGGGTCCTCAATATCTTCATACTCAAAATATTCTTCACATTCATTGATCCAGTTGATCAACTCCTCTGGGTTAAGATTTCCAAAAAATATCGGAACCTCAATCTTAGGTCTTTTTTCGATCTTGGAAATGGCCTGAAAAAGTCTTTCTTCCTCCAGGTTCACAACTTTGACTTCTCCTTCTTGATCTTCTTCTTTAGCTTCATCCTCACTTTCATCTCTAATATTAAGATTCATTCCTCTACGAATTTCCTCTTGCAATGCTCGCACTTGTCTCTACAGTGCCCTAACCTCAGGTGTTACAACACTAGCTCTTCCGCCACATTCTCTTTGTGGAGGCATTTTTGTGCTTCTCACTAAAACCCTAACCACGGTCCTGGTGCAAACTGCTTCATAGTCGGTGATCTGTTTACACAGAAACCCTAACCCATGGTCCTGGTGCAAACTACCTCATAATCGCCGATCTGTTTACGCACTTAGGAACTCCTGCTCTGATACCACTTGATGAAGGGTGCTCCCCTTAATACCACAAACACATAACAAAAAAAGAGAACCAACAACAATATGCAAGAACAGAAAGTGGGCTTCTTATTATCTCCACAAATATGAAATTACAAACTTTTAGAATAACAATATGCAAAGCCACATGGGCAGAGCTTCTTATTATCTCCACATATGTGAAATTACAAACTTTCAGAATTACAATATGCAAAGCCACATGGGCATTCCCTTACAATATTATGTAGGACAAAGCCTCGAATCAATACCTAGATCTACTACCCAAAACTGTCCCGAACTGCCTAAGACAACACTACAACTTTCCTTATATAGGCAATTTTCCACCGCCTGGGAAGGTTCTAGAATTTTTTAGCCAACAAGGGTGACCAAACATAGAATTATTTTATTTTACAATTTATTACATCAAAGCTGGCTCAAAATAAATTTTGAAACCCAAACAGAAATTTTGAAAGAAAATCATTTTCCACTATTTTAGCTGACCCAACTTCTAAAGACCATAAGTCATTGCCAGTTGACTCGATTGACTATTATGACCCCATTTTGAAAAGGGCATGAAGCGCTCTACAGGCTTAAGTTGCACAAGCACCCATCACCAAAATTTTCAACCTCATCCAGGGCCTCTAAAGCCTTCAAAACTGAGTTCAAAATTTATGTACCCTGTTGCCAATACCGAAAATCTTCAATATCTACAAAGCTAGACTTGATTCGGCAATGAAACTTTACTAGCAGGATGATATGACCAAAATGAACCTCCAGGGAAGAAATTAGAACATTCCAAGATCGGATGACCAACTTACTAAAAACATCAAGTTTCCATAAATAACAACTTTGCACAATATAACCCTTATTGAATACAAAAACATAAATATTTTTGGGCGATGCAAGATTGCTCTTACACCCAGGATGCTCCTGCATCAAGTATTTTGACAAGAAGTAGCATATGTATTAGCATCAAAAAATTGGGCACTGAAAAGAGGGAAAACATTTGAAGATTTCAATGAATATGGTACAAATGAGATGTCATTAGGTATTGTAGTAGTAAATTGGCAACATGTTAATTTTTTTTGCATATTGACTTGCAACCTAGCTATATTATCTTTAAGGGTTTTCTTCTCTTGAGCTAAATTATTAAGGGATGGGATATTCATTTGTAGATTTTGTTGAAATAGAAGCATATTATCAAGCTAATATACCTTAGAAGCAAACTTAGATTCTTGATTCAAATATGGAGATAGGGATTCTTCACTGCTTGAGTTAGAATTACTAAACATAGGGTTTGCCTTGGAATTATTGAATTGAATATCTAAATTTTCTTTCCCTTTCTTTAATGAAGGATATACAAGGGTCAATATTGGTTCCCAAGAAACAATAGGTTGTGACCTAATTTCAACTCTATTAACAAATGAGTTTTTGTATTTTGGAGAGTCACAAGTAACTATATGTTTGGCAAGCCAGCTATTCTCTCTAGAAGGTTGGAAACTTCTTGTGGGAGGCCTTGACAATGATCTCCTGCCGTGAATATCAATTATTTTTATTGAAATCCCAAAGATCTTTTCCATAAGTTTTAATCTTCTCTTATCACTTTTCCTTCTTACATAGACATATGTGATTTAACCTTTCATAAATTATTCTTCTTAAAATCCAAAGTTGTCACTCCTTCCCAGGAGACGTAAAAATAAAACAATGAGGATTGAAAAGAGAATTCACCAACACCAAAGCTCTGACCTAGTTGTAGAAGACACTAGTGTGAAATATGTGATATACAAACATAAAATTGCAATGTTTCTAGCTGCAACAATCATTCTCTACAAATTTTCATTATGGATTTGAGTTATTTCTTCTTCTTTCTCTAATACCTCAGGTACTCTTCTATATTTAGCATAACTAGTCATATTTTTCTATGCTGCTGAATTTAATTAAGAAGTGATATCATCTTTCTCATTGTTAGGCCAATTCAAGTCATCTTGTAGTACAGAGGCTAGGTCATTTCCTAGGAGAACCATATTGCATCATATTCATGCAGACAACTGTGAAGTTGTATAGATATTTTTGTATTCAAACCTAGTTCAAATTTGGGGACTACTAAACCAAGATAGATTACATGGAAATCATTATCACAAGGAAAGACTATAGGACCCTTTTACACCCAGGAAACATTACACTATTTATATCAAACATGAATTTAATTCCCCAATAGAGTCACCATTTTGTTAGTGATTTTTCTTTCTACCTTTAATCCTAGGGGAAATCTAGAAGACTTGGAATATATGATTGAAAATTATGAAAACATGCCCAACTCTGTTCACTAATTGAAGTTGAGGAAATTAACATCAACAAGGCCTAAATCCTTCTTCACTTTGAGCTCCACCAAATTTAAGAGGGTGTTCCTATAATATATATGTGCATATATAAAAAAAAACTTATGATGCGTGACACATTACAAACCTTTAATAGTGGATGATTCTCATTTTAATTTAGTAGGTATTTTTGATACTCCATTCTAACATACAATCCCATCATGAATTCAAAACTTGTTGAGAATGAAACTACACTACTCCTACTCCTACAATAAAAATTATTTCACTTTTTATTGTGAATTACTACCTCTCAAACATATCCCTTCACATCCTATACCAATACCTAGTCCATTTGGCAATAGAGTCAAAATAATGTGAGATATACACATTCAAATAAACAACTTTCAAAATTAACTCAAGGCTACACCAATAGATAATGACTTTCATTTAATTAAATCAGCATGACATGAACCACTATAACAAATACAAACTATATTTCAATATTTCATTGTAAATCACTTTAAGCCATTTAATTATTTCCTTGAAAGAAAGCATAAAAATGATAAACGCATATCCATGACACAAATAGATGAAATGGGAGTATACTTCATATTCCTTTCATATGAAATGTTTCAATATAGAGTAAAGACAACAACATGACATAAAACATCTTGAAAACCCATCATCTCCATTGTATCATATAAACTCATACATATCAAAGTATCTATTTATGAAACCTATAGACTTAAACCACTATATCTATTATGCTCTCACATATAACATTTTTAAAAAGACTTTACAAATTATCTAGGTATTTCTTTTATAACAGAAGGAATGAAAAAAGCTTCAAATCATGTACAAAATAAGATCATAATAATAAAATATTATAATCCCAACTGATATCAACAAAGCAAAAATGCTTGTGAGGTTCTCCAGCCCTGGTGTTCTTGGAGGAATAGAATATTTGATCACTAAAATTATTGGAAAATATCATTGTAACAGTCGATGATTTGTCTCTAATAGGCTATAGGTAGAACTAACAAAGAAAGGAAGTTGGTGAGCATATCATGTCATCTTTAAGTTTTTTATCAACTTCATTCCTAACTTCATGAAACATCTGTGGCAAAAATGAGTTGATCAATATATCCATCCAAGTAAATGAAAAAATTCTCTAAAGTCTATAGTTTCCCTATCATCACAAACAAAAAACATAACAAAAAACCAAAAAATAAATAAATGTGGGACCCCTTCTATTTTTTTTTCTAGTTCCTTTTTCTTCTTTGTATAACCTTCCCATCTTACTACTTCCTTATCATTTGGCCAATCAAAATTATTTAGGTTTTCTACCTATATAATGACCTCCCTCTACCTGGCATCTATTATAACATGGGCATTTGAAATGAACTTAGCAAAGTTTATTTTAAATTTAAACATGTTATCAACAATTTCATTAATTCTTGTGATTTCCTTATCTGCCACTATCATGGTCTAAACAACAAGGCAAATGAAATCAAATTTTTGCATCCATCTATTTGAACCCTTCAGTTTTTTATCCTTATCAAGGATGTGAGGACCAAGAGGGTGCTCAATACTTAGGAGTGACTGCATCTAAAGGTACTCTTTACCTTCAAAGAAAGGAAACAAAGTGTTCACATTATTGACTCTTTCTTTGGTCTACATGATGATTGGAGGTAATTCATCCCTATAATTTACAACCACGTCTAATTGTCCCATCAAAATTGACATGACAAACCATTTATTGCAAAGTGGCTTATGGAAAGCTACATAGTTAATACATTTTTTTTTATATTGAAATAATGCAAAATAACATGAATGGAAAATACCAGCTTTTAATTTTATCTTCTTAACCTTGTGCTCAAGAACTTGCATTTAAACACATATATTTTTCTTCAACATATCTTTCTCAAGGTCTTTAAGTCTACCAACATATTCATTAAGTAATTTTAAAGTTTCTGGAGGTACAACCACCTCCTTTGTTATTGGTTTCTTTGTAGCTTGTCCTACTAAAGGAAGTGGAAGATGTTGTAATGCATATTGAACTATCTTTTCCTTTAATTATGCATTTTCAATGTACAATTCATCATGTCTTTTAGAAATTTCTATTAAATCAATATACATTTCTTTGTATCTTTTTTCATTATTCTTTACCACTCCTTGATTCATCAAGCACATGTGTCCTCATACTAGAAATATCTATAGTAAATGTATTTTTTATGGTTTTTACAATAAAATTTCCTCATCTTTCTTCATCAATGTTGATCACATGGGATTTATGTGTAGGAGGGGCCAATGCCAAATAGATAAATTTTTAGACCTAAGGTCAAATGTAGACCCTCTTAAGAACTCACCAAATTCAAAATCAGTAGAAAATATTGGTTCTTGTTGATTCCTTATTTGATCAATGATAAAGAATGATTGAAGATCCCAACTAGGAAGCAACATACCACTATCCATAACTAATTTTCTGACTTCCTGTACTATTAATTGCACTATATTTGAATCAAAATATTATAGTGTGTAAAATGCAGCCTAATGTTGTTGTTAAAAGTTTGTGCTTTATCCTTCTTGATCCATAAACTTCTTAAGTTATATTTCCCTTCAATTTTAGTAGGAAACTTTTAAATTCTTTAGAATTAATGAAATCATCATCATTAAGAAATTTTTGTGTTGTAATTTATCTTTCATGTATGAGTTTACCAAGAGGTTGATCCTTGTATAACTCAAGTCCATCATTGGGCCTTTATTCCAATTTCTCCCTCAGTCTCCCTGTGGGCTGGTCCACCTCATACTCTCCACTTCCTCCAATATCTTCATAAGCAAAATAATCCCTTGGGGATTCGACTCTCTATTTCTTTTGTGGTGGACCCTCATGTGTGGGACTTGCTCCCTATATGGATTCAAACTCTTCTTCTTCCCCATCTAAAATTATAAAAAAAATTTCTTATGTTCCAATGTGGGAATTGGTACTATAGGATTTTCTTCTATAGGGAAATTTCCAATCAATTTATCATAGTTTTTCATCATAATCTCAATCCTCTTAAAGGGAGGAAAGTTTGGGTAGAACCCAGGGAAATAGTTATCCATTTCAATGACCCTATTCTCTGATTTGATTAGATTCTTCCTTTTTTCCCTTATTCCTTGTACTTCTAGCTTTATGAATAAATTTATAATAATCTCCTAATATATTACATCATGAGGAGGAGTGTCTTTCTTGCTCAACAATTTGAGAAATGTGTGCTTCATAAAACCTTTAGGGTCACAAAATATGATGGTGCCTATTTCCATTTTGTACTACCTAAGAAAAGTGCTCAGTTCTTCCAATGACTTGTTTCCAAAGGTGAATTCACCTCTCTTTATCATCTTGGGTAGAAAAGTGCCCCTCTTCATTCCCAACAAATACTCCTTTTCAACTAGAAGCATTTTCCAAAACAATTCATTTATTGCAATTCTATTGGTAACAAATAAATATAAAAAATGTGGTGGCTGAGGACACCCATAAATTTTAATAATTGTGAAATCATCAAAATAGAGAAATCTCCCCAACTATGATCATGTGCCCATTTGCAATCTCTGCCTTTGGCCTCAATATCCTCATGATCTAAGGGGACAGTCTACAAAAATTCTTTTTTCCAAGAAGCTTCAAAATCAGTTGGACTATCCAATTCTCAAAATATGTAAAATTGGGGCTAGGTGATTCATATCCCAAGCCCTTGTTAAATATTGAATTGGTAGTCTTTCTCTATTATTATCAAACATATACATCCTTAATTTTGGGTCAACTTTATCAAAATTTGAATATAGAATAAGATGACATAGGAAGGAATAATGCTTGAAATCAATTTAACTAGGGTTCTATTAGATGGAAATCAACCCCTCATGCACAACCTTAATAAAAAACCTTACATAATCATAGTCTATATTCACATATAAGTTCTGTATGGTCATTTCCATACACATAATTTCAATTCGCACCTTTGTATCAACATCCAACCCCAAGGCTAAAAACAACTTGTGCATTGTGTATACAAAGTAGAATTCAAAATCTTTTAGATAAAAAGGATCTTGCATACTGTTGGGAATTGGGATGGGTTTATTGTTGGGTCCCTTATGCATGTAGCTTGGTATCCCCTTTTCCCTTAAAACATCCTTATGAGCTTTATAGGTCCTCTTTTCTCTATCAAAATCAATATATGTACAAGTTTTCCTAGTAATCCCAAAAGCCACATTGATACTTTTCTTAGAAATAGTGACTGGAGATTTGTTGTGTTCCCCTCTTATGACCCTAGTTGTAGGACAATGCTTGTTGGCCAATTCTCTCAAGAACTCAACATCCATAAACATACTAGTAACAATTAATTTGGCCATGTTCAAATCCCATGGGTTACTCATAGGTGGACCCTCAATCCTATTCTAATAGAAAAATTAAAATAATGCCCAACCTAATGAAGGTATGATTGGCTTTCTATATGCATCATAATTGTATATCTATTGGGTCTCACTAGCTGACTAGGCATTTGATGATGCAGACAACAAGTCTAGAAAATATTTCCAATAAGGATTATCATGTCCCTTCTTACGAGACTCCAATTCAGAAGGTCTCTCCCCACTCATTTTGATCTGAAAAAATGATTCACAGACACTAGGGCACACAATTAAAACCCTTTTATCAAAGGAACACCTTTCCACTAACACCAATTTACTTCACAAGATACCAAAGAAACATTAAAGACAAACACATAGTTTAAAATATATTCATTTTAGCAACCTTTTGGATTTATGATGATATTTGCAACTTGCTTTGTGTGTACTACTCTCAATATCTAGTAATGATTAATGTAAGTGTGCAAAATTTTAGTCGTGTCCCCTTATTTAGTTTCAAAATCTGGCAGTAGACATGGCTATCTTTTCAAAATTAAATTAACATGTTTTGATCAACTAATTCTGACTATCCATGCAAATTTTATGAACTTTAAATTTGACATGTCAATATCCTCTATATTAGCAATCATGGAACGACAAAAAAATAAAATTGACTCATACATATCAACAAATCACAACTAGCTAAGCTTTGCATGGCATGCAACTATTCATTCAAATCCTTACAACTGGACCTATCTTTTAGTGATTGTGGGGCCATAGAAATAATTTTCCTTTTCATTGATTTCCTTGGACACTTGTCATAATAGTTCTCATTCACAAATGGTTAGAAATGTTATCATTAACCACTAAAAAGATATGACTAATATTTTATGTAACCTCTTAAATTTATTCTCCAATTCACATCTCAAATATTTCAATTACATATTCATCTTGCAAAGTTTCAAGATCAATTTCCCATGATATGTGTTCAAATCACACTACTTCTCAAGGTCTAAACATATGTACTATTCAATGGATCAAAGAAGAGATAAAGTGACACTTGTCCTCCTCTACCTTTTCCCTTTGTCTCTCTTATAACACACATGCCAAGCTCACACACATCCACAAGGACCTCCAACAAGGTCATAAGCCCCATATGATCATGTATATGAGTAACACTCAGTATTCTCCCTTCATTGTAGGACATGCATTGACTTTTTGTAGTCTCACGAGCCAAAATGAGGACCCCTTTAACCAGTTGCAAAATTGTGAGCAATCATTAACTATGCATTTCTTATTTTGTTGTAGCTTTGCAACTTGTTTCAACTATCTTTATTAACTGCTATGAAGTTGAAAAAATATTTGATATAATCATCAACATACTTCACTATAGATTTACAATATTCAAGGTAACAATCATTAACTAGTTGTGAAGATGTTGAAACATTTTTCATAACTTTCACAGTTCATTTGCAACTTCGCAGGATAATATGATAGTCAATTTTAATCACTTCAAAGTAGCAATAAGCATTTCTTCTAACCATCTACAACCTTTTTCATAGTTCTCAAGGTGACACAATTTTGAAAAACCGTTGAAAAGTTATGAATAGGTAATTTCTAATTATTTACCATTCATTTCAATCCTTCTAAAAATGGGACATGTGGTGGCCTTTCGTAGCTTCACACCCTTACATCATCCTACCTTGCAAATATGCAAAAAAGAAATCTTCTTTTATATGGGGCCAAATGGGACATGTGGTGTTCCCTTACCACTTTGCAAGTAAACATTGACCATTTCTAACAAGCTATAAAGTTATGAACACACCATACTAGATGTAACTGTCTAAAGCTAGATCATAGGTTTGCCACTACAAATGGTCAACAATTCTCATCACTGCAAGGCTGTGAATAACATTAAATGAGACTACCACTATCCTTTCACAACTTGCAACCTCACAAGATGATTTATTGAAACCATTTTGAAGTTGTGTTGGAAAATTTCTCTTAACTATGAAAGGTTGTCTACAACTTCACAACATTTAATGGGACCTCCATAAGACCATTGTGAACCTATGAGATCACTTAAAATAACTATTATTTTCACATGCATAATAACATGACTTAAAAGGGGTCATTGACTAGGATCATAAGTCATCAAAGGATTTAGGACCAAGACAAGTTTCAGATAGTTACAAAAATTTGAAGGAGAAAAGAGAACCGTGGGGACCAACTGGCTAATCCATTAACAACCTGAGAGGGACAATAAATTTGATGACCTGGAGGACATGATTGGCACAACTTAAAACAAGAAACCATCTAAGGAAGTTAACATAAGATTAGAACAAAAGTCATATTTAGGTTATAATGGTTAACTTCATTCAAATTTTTGCAAACTCTAATAGATCAAATACACAATAGATAACATGAATGACTCTAAATTATGTGTATTTTATGGTTCCAATAAGGAAAACTTATGTGAGCTCTTTATTCTTGTGCTTCAATTGATTCTTAGTAATCTTATCATGATTGTACCTCTAAATTAGAGACTAAAAAGAAAAAATTGACACTTGGCACTCTTATGAGTTTTTCTACCAAGATCAATCCTTCTAATGATATAATCCTCAAGTTGCAATTTTACAATGGTCTTGTCAATAGGAAGTATTTTTACATTTGCATATTTTTTCTTGTCCTTATCCACCTTAACCTCAGACGTAGTTTTGGGTCTCTTGGCTACCTTATGCTTAGGAGGAATGAGTTGGCTAAAGTCAAATTCATCTGGGGATATGGCTTGTTTCTTTCTTGTAGGTGCAATTTCCCTTGATCAAAAGTTCCTCCTTTGGTACTTGTAACCAAAGTTTGGATAAACCCATATTTCTCTTGTGCCCTAGTAGATATGATGGGTGGAATTTTAGTTAGAATGATAGGATTAGTTTCAATAACTAACACATTGGGCATAGAACAAAACATGAACCTATTAAATTCAATGATGGTTCTATAAAGAGTGGAAGTAGGCACCTCAAA
The DNA here is from genome assembly GCA_027943335.1 of Chamaecyparis obtusa. Lineage (NCBI taxonomy): Eukaryota > Viridiplantae > Streptophyta > Pinopsida > Cupressales > Cupressaceae > Chamaecyparis > Chamaecyparis obtusa. Next base: position 165,484 of record BSBK01010767.1, on the reverse strand, counting down.
AAAATATGGATAGGAAGACAAATGATCAAAAAAAATCTCCAAATTATCATGAGTGTCAAGGTAAGGCTCAGTGGTAGAGGATGATATAATAAGCTATATAGAGGTATAAGGTATCACAAGATCAACAAATGCTATGATAAAGGAATCTACATTGGTATCAAGTGGGAAGATGGGAAAAAAACATGAGTTGTCATCTTAGGAGCTTTCTTAGGAGTGGGTATTGCTTTTTCTATTGGAAGCTCTTGAATTCCATGCTCCTAAGGCTCTTCACTTTGTACCTCATCTTGTATGTAAATTTTTTCTTTACCTTTCACATATGCCTTCTCTTGAGCTTCCCCTTTATCTTTTCCCAATGTAAATTCAATCTTGGTTTTCTTCTTAGAAGAGGAAGCATCCTCCTTATTCTTGGTTCTTAGTTCAACATTCTTGCCCATATGACTTATTGTATCATCCTTAGATCATGTTGTGAATTCCTTTAGCTTTATGACCTTGTCCAATAACCAAATATTTGTGTTGGAAAAGATCAGATGGAACTATTCCTTGATTGTGGTACATTCTTTTTGTGACCATTTGATTAAAGGGAGAGGTGTTTCTGCAATATTTTTCTCCTCATAAACAAGATCCAAAATCACCCTAGAATGTTCCCATAATCTTTCATGTCCTCTAGAATATCTACCAAGTCAAGGTCTATGATCTGTTGTAGGGCGAGTAAAAAAAAATCTATTATTATGATATCTTCATTAGTAAAAAGGTCAATCCATATATCTTCAAACCTGTACACATATGTGAAGGAGTTATTAATCTTTTCCTTCATGCCTCTATAGTCAAAGTCCTCTCCTCTTTTGAATTTCTTAAAGTTTTTATATTGAAACTCAGTTTGTATAACCTTAGATTTCATGGATCTTGTTGATGACTATCTTCTGATTGTTCAAGGGAACAAACTAGGCTTGTCAGACTTATACTTTTTACCATGTACAACCATCATTTACCTTACCAACTTCATTAGAATGGTATTATTTTTATGGTGCCTTGGGAGAATGTAACAGATGCCTTCAAATAAACTCACCCCAAGATAAGTGAAGGTGGAAAATTTTAGGAATAAACACCAATGCTCATTGACCTTCTTTTATTCAACCTTTGATAGTCTCTTGGTCTAAATATTCTTATCAAGATGACACTTTATTACTCCATAGAAAGAATAATGAATACTTTTGTAACGACTTATACTTGGTTTCAATATCAACTAATCCTAATAATCCCATATTGAGACTTGGAATATGTCACCCTCTGTGGTAAGTCTTAGGAATCTCCAAAGGGATGCTACAAATAAACTAAGTAATACTTCATATAAAACTTCAAATTATTGGATACCTCGGAGAGTTCCTCACATAGGTCATCACTGATTTTTTCTCCTTATAATATTTATTATTTTCCTCTCCTCGTGATGAGAATATATTGATACATCCAATCCTCAAAGATATTAGATTGATTTAATAACTTTATTCTATTGATAAGTGTGATCATATCATTGATATCCTCATTGAAACCACTTTGGAAGAGTTTAGGCCATCTAGATTAAAAAAGCCAATGAGTATTCATATGTTTTCTATGTTTTTCTGCATCCTTGTAGTAATAAGCATGGGGTGATTCCATAGTGATGTCACCATACATAGAAGATTGAGGAACCTTTAAAACCCTATCAAAGACCTTTGCATCTACTTTTATTACAAATTTACCATTGGGATCCCTAAATGTTCTAGTTTCTTTATAAGAAAGAGTGGCACAAGTCATCACAATTTTGGGTTCAAGAGCAATCACTGGGAAGGAAGACACTAGGTGAACGTTGTTTAAAATTAACTGCATGCCCATATTCACTTTTTTATTCTTTTTTCTTCCTACAAACTTGGACATGTCAACATGCCCAATCTATGTATCTGTTATCTCATCCACAATTGATGGGATTGAAGATGGCTTTATCTCTTTTAGGTATGGTTGATACTTTTATTTCATCTTCTTTTTAGCTATGGTTGTGGACTTTGACATTTGAACACTATTTGTAGTACTAAGATGAATGGTTCATGGTGTTAAAACATCTTGCATAAGTTATCAAAAGATCCATCATCATGTCCTTTTAATGGATGCATTGCAAGTTTAGGTCCAATTCCCTGATTTACCAAAATTTGAAGGTCATGTGTACAAGGTAGGAATCAAATTTTACAAAGGAAGAGAAATGTGGCTAAGTGTAGAAAATATTATGATTTGGGTTTTAAAACCCAAATGGAAAGTAGTAGAATATTATTATTGAAAATCAAGTTTTAAAAACTGATTTCCAAGTATGGATAAGGTTTCAAATGGATAATCTTGTCAATTAGGGTTTAAAACATGATTGAAAAGTTTGAGTGTGATGATACCTTGTAGTCAGGTTTTGAAATCCCCATTGCAAGTATTGTGTAAGGGTGCAGGTTGTAATCAAGGTTTAAAATCATGATTACACATAAATGTGAATGTTTGACTTGTTGAATGGGGTTTAAAACCTGATTGAAAAGTCTTTGTTGTGTTTTGTCTTGTAATCAAGGTTCAACACCCTGATTACATATGAGATGTGGGTTAAAATATTTTTTTCAAGGTTTAAATCTTGACCAACATTTTCTACTTGAAATATGTGATGGGTTTGTTATTTTTTGGGGTTTAAAACCTAAACAACACATCAAGGTATATGTTGTTCGAGTTTTAAAACCTGAACAACACATTGCAATGTCTTGCGATCGGGGTCTTAATACATGATTGCATCGCGAGGTGGATGTTTTATGTACAATTGAGGTTCAAATAAGTTCACCACTCCATACAAACTACTTGCCATAATTTGTCACACCCTTTCATGGTAACATTCATTGCTCTTCATATATCCAAATCAATAGTGATTTTTTTAAACTTAGTTCTCTAAATCAGTGCAAATCTTGAGAGATAAATTTTTGGATTCAAATTGTTTAATAATTTTATTTTTCAAATTTTTCATGGTAGCCTTATCACTACAAAAGAATGCTTTAGAGAGGAGACAAACATAAAATAAAATTCAATCCTTATGATGAGCCCAATAATGGGATAAGAATTTTGAAGGAAAAACTTCCTCATTATGGAGCCCATTTGTGAGGCAACTAGTGAAGAATCATGGTATGAGGAGAAGGGATGGTGACAAGGGTTTGAAACACAATCAACATCTATAATATATCATCACTTATAGAGGGAAGAATGTCGACTGTATGACATAGATGAAAATGAAACAAAGAAGAAAATATCATTAAAATAATCAAACAAAAATACAAAATAATGTGACACAAAGAAAAATAGGAGCAAAAACCTAGGGTTCAACAAACCCTAACATGTAGAAATAAAGGAAATAAATGAATGATTGAAGCTAAGATAGTGAATAAAAGATACATAAACAAGAAAAATGTGAAAAATACCCTACAAAAAGGGAAGAAAATGACTTCAAAACATGGTCACAGGTGCATAGTGGGTAGACACAGAGCACATGCAACAAAGGATGCGTGGTAAATGGTAAAAAATGACTTAAAACTAGTTTAAAAGAGGTAAAAACCCATTATGTTTTTTCCACTTATAATGGGATTAAATGAAAGATATATGGTGAGATATGTAATTTGGGGTTCAAAACTAGAATTACATATATGATTTAGGTTTTAAAATCCAAATTATAAGTATGCAATACAAGGAGTTACAAAGTTTAAACATTGACTTTGCAAGTGACCAAAAATTCCTATCTCCTAAAATTAGAAACTCCACAAAAAAAAAGGGACATCATAATCTGATCAAAGGGATGATTTGAGGGATCAATTGTGCTCAAGAGTACTTACATAATGCCTTGATGAGCATGCTTAGATTACGTCAGCTGCAGAATGGAAAAATTGCATAGGGGTTACCCTACATTTTTATCTAGGTTAAGAACAAGGATAATTTTTTTTCTATAATGAATACAGAAAGAGCGGTGTTATTTCTAGTAGGTTTTTTCTTGTAAGGGTTATCCACATATTGTTCAAATGCTTTGATTTTGTTTTATCTTGCAAATATTTTCCATTTCAATTAACATTTTTTTTCCTGCAATTAGTACCAAAGTTGAGTTAAGGTTTGATGACTATGTTGTATTTATTTCATCACAAATTACCCATTCTCAAAGAATACAACCTTCTTACTAGGAAATAAACTATTTAACCATGAACATGGTTTGACACAAGGCCCCTTTTTCATAGATTCTTATCAATGTTATCTCCAAAAATATTTTGCAGTATTGGATTATTTGAAAGGAAAAGCTTGATGGTCAAGCTAACATTTTTACCCAAGTTTTTCATTTCCTCCATATTTACCTATGGATTTTTTGCCCCCCCTTCAAAACTTGATTTGTCTTTTCCATACCATCCTAGTAGTTGGTTATCCTTTTTATGTTCTCTTGACTAACATTTTGTAAACAGTTTTAAGGTCCCTTCCAAACATATTTTTCCTTGTAATCAAAACCATATTAGATGTTTCTCAAGAGTAGATCACAAAAATCAAGATACGATATATTCTTAACTTCTCACTTAATAGTCATATGTTATCTATGATCTAGTTTATAATCTTGATTTTATATTTGCAAGTTTTCATGTCAATAACTTCTAATTAAAATTCACATTTAAAAACATACAAACCTAACCCTCTCATTTCTATTTAAACGTATGCTTATGTTTGAATTCAATTAGTTTAGGTTAGTCATATATCATATCTAACTCTTATGTGTAAAATGTCACATACTTTTAATTGATTTTACTCAGTTATTAACATCTAAAGATTTATAGTAGTTGTATATTTTCCTTAACAACCATGAAATTTTAGTCTTCATCTTGATAATGTTTGAATTAAATAAAGCATAAAATAATGGAATAAATAGAACATATTTCAACACATGTCCAAACAATAATAAAAGCATAAGACATTTGTTATGGATAATTTTTACAAGTCAATGCGAAAAAATATGCTCAAGACAAAATAGTGTAAAAAATGGGAAATAAAGCTAAGAATATAATAGGAACCACCAAAATAAAGTTCAAAGCCTAACCTACGCAACCAATGAAGAAACTAAAACAAAATGCAAATGACAAAAGAAAATGCAAACCAAAGATGTAGCACTCATTTCATGTAGCCTTCATTGTCCTTCTTATTCTTCCTTTAAAGGGCTCTCAAATTTGTAATATGAACTCAAGCAATTAGAAAATTTGACAATGATCTATTAGCGATGAGAAAAAATCAAAGATAGTGGTTTTTGGTTGTTATTCATGTTCACTACTCATGGTTTGTTACTTAGAACTTAATGTAAGTTTTTCTCTAATAAATTCAAAGTACCTTTCAAGATATTTTAATACAAGTTGTTCCAAAAGTTTCCTAATCCTTGGATGTCTTAATATGTCATCAATTTCATTTTAGGTAATATTTTGTAAGGAGAGGCCCTCCTTTGAGGTTTAAGAACTAGAAGGTGATCTGGATAGTTGGTCAGGTAAAATGTTGTTTTGGGGGATGTAATTTTGATGTGTGACTTGGGGGTTTAAGTTTTATGTTCTTGTGGAAAAGGTGTGTTGTTATTGACATATGCAATTTTGGTTGAAGTTAGGTTTTGGTGGGATAGGTTTTGACTTAGGATTTGGTTATTTGGGGTTTGATTTAGGATTTTCTTAAAGTTTGTGTTTCTTAGCTAAATTTTGTTTGTCACATTTATTTTTGAGATGATATTCCATGGAACCCATTGTTGGATATTGCCCCAGTAAAAGTCAGAATATGGCTCTTATGGGTGGTTTGAGGAAATATATGCCAATTACGGGAATCACTTTTCTTTTAGGGACACTTTCTCTTTCTGGTATTCCACCTTTTGCTTGTTTTTGGTCTAAAGACCAAATTCTTAGTGATAGTAAGTTATATTCTCCCATTTTGGGGGGAATAACTTGGTTCACAGCAGGATTAACTGCCTTTTACATGTTTCGTATGTATTTACTTACTTTTGAAGGGGACTTCCGCGTCAATTTAGTGAATTCATATAACAACCATATTACATTATATTCGACTTCTATGTGGGGAGAGGAGGAATCCGGGATATCAAATAGAACGAGAGCGGATTCTATGTCGAATCAAATTATAGGAAGCAATAATTCCTTTGTATATGTCAATTTGTTGAAGATATAGATTTGGGAATTGTAAGTTTTGAAATGATGTGGAGGTATTAGCCCTATCTTTTCAATGTTAATCGGCTATTGCTTCAAGTTTTGTATATCTCAAGCTAATATCTTAGTTGGTGATGGAGGAACATGCACACCATTTATTTAACATGATAAGCTTGATTCAAGTTTTGGGACATGTATAAGTTAGATATATTATAGCTAAGTTGATGATGACGTGGTCCCATGAGATTAGGAAGGTTGGTATGGGAGTGATGCTCTTTCAATTGGAGGGTCAAATTCTCTAGGATATAAACACCAATCCATCATGCTTGTTTGTAGATTTTGAACTACGATTAAGGATGTTTGATGATGAAATTGGAGTAATCCTTTATTTTTCTTTGATTTTTTTTTTTAAAAAATTATCTTTTTGGATTTTGGGATATACTTGGAAATGTGATTATGCTATGTTTTTATGTTTTTTCAAATTTTGAGATATCACAAATGAAACTAAGGATGAAAATGCAACCCTATATTTTTGTTGATTTTGGGATTTTGAAAACATTGGGAGTGCAAATCTATGGATGCAACACTAAGAGAATGATAATGAAATTGAGACTTAAGGAGGAAAGGACAAGGACATAAATTGGCAAAGTCTTATCCATGACTAGACTAATGAGATAGGGTTTCGACTTGTTGATGGAAGTGATAAAAGACAATTGACAAGGTCGAGATCTCATAAAAATAACCAAGGATTGATCTAAGATTCAATCTTTGGGATCTTTAAAACTTGTATTTAGAAATTTATATGCAAACCTAATGGAAGTGAGACTTACAGTAAGGGGTTGTAATGTAAAAAATAGATGAAGGATGAACTTGGACAATGCAACACCTAGGTTAAATTATGCAAATTAATCCTAGTGAAGGAAATGATGGACTTAGGACACAAATGCAAGGGAATAAGCATTAAGACTTAGATAATGCAAGATAAATGGGAGCTTATATTAATGATGAAAAATAACTATAAAAAAACCTAATGGATGATAATTAGACTACGTGCAAATGATAATACAAAGTTTCGACCTAAAAATGACACATGGATTTTGAAATGCAAGGAATTGAATGAAAACAAGTTTTCAAGGCTCAAATGTGTTTATGATCATAAATTTTTATATAAATTTGTATCCTAAAAGATTAGTTTTGTTGTGGATTCTTGAAACCCTAATTTAGATAGAAAGTTTTAGAATTGTTTAATTTACTCAAAACAATTTCATTATTTGTCACGACAAATGTGATGGAGATTTGTACAATTGCATTGAACATTTAGACAATTATGTTTTAAAAATTTTAGGACTATTTGAAGTTTGATAGGATAATTATGTTGCTTTCCATAATAATTTCTTTGAAAATCAAGACAATTGCATTGAAACTATGATATTTTTGTTGGGACTATCTATTTTTTTTTTCTATTGCATATAATTTATAAACTATTAGTTACAAAACAAAATGGAGCTGAGTTCTAGAGTATTACAAAATTTCTCAGTACTACTGAGTGTTACAAGTAGCTGCTATTACAATACTGTCTTAATAAAGTATTATGCAAAAAAAAAAAAAGATAAGAGAAGTTCAGGAGGGGCTGTCTCCTTCCTCTTCTTCATCATTAGAATCCAAGGAGATTGAATTGTAGCCAATGACTCTGAAGTCTCTATCACCTATGGTCCTCATCTCCCTTCTTTGGTTTTCCTATTTCATTTGCTGAATGAACTCAGTAAGGGTGATCTCGAACTCATCTTTGTCTTTCATTGTTGTGTATCCATGAGCTATCTTTGATTTCTCTATGGTAGTCTTCCCCTCTCTTAGTACCTACAAGAACTTGTTCTCCTTCATCTTTATTACCACCATGACCTGCATAGAAATGTCAAAATATATGAGTCTCTTGCAAGACTCAATAAGGTTCCTATTCTTACCTGCAAGTACATAATTATTCTAAGCCTTCCAGATGAAGCGTAAAATAACAGAAGAAAGCAAAGACCAAAAAGTGTTATAGAATTTGTTGTAGTTGATAGTTCTAGAGATAATATTCAGAGCATCAAATTGGGTTTTATAGGATAGTCCAAACATGTTCCAAATTTCAGAGGCAAACAAACACTCAAAGAAAACATGGGTGACAGAATCAAGTTGTTTACACACAAAACAAATATTTGGATCTCCCCCGAGTTTCTTAAATGGTAACTTTGTTAGCTTGTGGTGATTGATCAGGAAAGTACTATCCAGGAAAGTACTGTACACTTTTCATTCATCGTTAGCTTTGTTAACTCATCAAGCATTTTTGAGTTGACACATCAAACATTTCCCTAGGTTGACTCGTCAAGTATTTTAGGGTTAACTTGTTAACCGACATAAGCCTTGTTATATTAGCTTAGGGTTAGGGATTTTATTATGATGTATGATTTTAGTACTTGCAACATAATTGAGCTGTACGAGATTATGGATTGTAATCACTGGATAATAAAATATTGGACTCATTATTGGTGGACGTAGCCCAGGGATTGGGTGAACCACGTTAAATCTTTGTGTCTTGTGTTCTCTTCTGTGTGATTTATTATTTTCTGATATTGGTTATATTTGCATGTAATTGTTATTTCTACCTTGTTAATCCTAACAAGTGGTATTAGAGTGAGATTATTTTGTTTGTTCTTTCATCTATTCTCTGAAGTAGGTCTCATGAGTCAGTGGGAGAGTCTCTCAATTAAGTGGGAGAAATGGCAGACGAGGGTAGACTGAAGGTTGAAAAGTTTAATGGGAAGAACTTCCAGTTATGGAAGATGCAAATGGAGGACTATCTCTATCAGAAGGATCTATGGCGGCCATTAGATGGAATAGCCAAGAAAGAGGCAACAATGTCTCAGGAAGATTGGGATATTTTGGACAGGAAGGCACTGGGGAGTATTCGCTTATGCCTGGCACAATCAGTGGCATTCACTATTATTGGAGCAATGAAAGCTAAAGATCTGATGGATACCCTAGGGAAGTTGTATGAAAAGCCTTCAACTTCAAACAAGGTATTTCTTATGAAGTGTTTATTTAATATGAAAATGGTAGAAGGTGGATCAGTCAATGATCATTTGAATGAGTTTAATACAGTTACAAGTCAATTAGCCTCAGTTAAAATTACTTTTGATGAAGAGGTTAGGGCTCTCTTGATTTTGTTTTCTTTGCTAGAAAGCTGGAATGGCTTGGTAATGGCTGTTAGTAATTCTATTTCTGGTTCTAATACCCTAAAATTTGATGATGTTATTGGTGTTATATTGAGTGAGGAAATTCATAGGAAAAGCTCAGGGGCATCCACATCGGGTAGTGTATTGAACGCAGAAAGTAGAGGTAGAACAAGAGATAGAGGAAACAACTCTGGAAATCATGGGAAATCAAGAGGAAAATCAAAGGGAAAGAGGTCTAAATCGAAAGGGCCAAATGATTTCTAGTACTGTGGAAAACTAGGTCATAAGAAGAAAGATTGTTGGTCTCGGAAGAAAGATCAAGGAGACAAACATGATGGAAACAAGGAGGCAAATGTGGCAAGTAACAAATATGAAGAAGATGCTTTGCTCTTGTCTTTAGAAAATATTTATGATTCATGGGTGTTAGATTCAGGGGCTTCATTTCATGCTACACCCCATAGAGGTTATTTTGTTGATTATGTCCAAGGGGATTTTGGGCTAGTTTATTTGGGAGATAATGCACCCTATCAAATTTTTGGAAAAGGGAGAATCAAGATTAAGTTGCATAATGGGAATCATTGGCTACTACAAGAGGTAAGACATGTTCCAAGGCTGAGTAGGAATTTAATTTTAGCAGGGCAACTGGGTGATGAGGGTTGCACAGTTACTTTTAATGATAGAAATTGGAAGGTTTCAAAAGGTTCCTTAGTAGTAGAAAAAGGTGTGAAAGTAGGCACCTTATATCTTTGTACAGGTCATATTGTTCCTTCTACTTTAATTATTTTAGAAGATAATGAATGTTCAGGAATAGTGGTTGCAGTTGAGTAGGAAGAACATCAAACCGTTGCTATAGATTCTGACACAACACTGTGGCACAACAGACTCAGGCACATGAGTGAGAAAGGTATGAAATTAATTCATTCAAAGAAAGTTTTACCTGGTCTAAAATGTGTTAATATGGATTTCTGTGAAAGTTGTGTGTATGGAAAGCAAAAGAGAGTTAGTTTTGTAAAGAGTGGGAAGGAAAAGAAAGATGAAAAATTAGAGCTTGTGCATACAGATGTATGGGATCCAGCTCAGGTATCTTCCCTTGGTGGCTCTCTGTATTATGTTACATTTATAGATGATGCAACAAGAAAAGTATGGATTTATTTCCTTAGATAGAAATCTGATGTATTTCAAGCTTTTAAGAAATGGAAATGCTTGGTTGAGAATGAGATTGGAAAAAGATTAAAATGTCTCAGATCTAATAATGGTGGTGAGTATTGCAGTAAAGAATTTGAAGATTATTGTGCCTCGACTGGTATTCGTAGGAAGAAAACTGTACCAAGGACTCCACAAGAAAATGGAGTGGCTGAATGAATGAACAAGACAATAATGGAGCATGCAAGGAGTATGAGGTTGCATGCTAGGCTACCCAAAAATATGTGGGTAGAGGCTATGAACATTGCTATTTATTTAACCAATAGAGGCCCCTCTACTCCTTTGGATTGTGGTATTCCAGAGGAAGCATGGAGTGGTAAGAAGGTGAGTTATTCTTTTCTCAAAACCTTTGGTTGTGAAGCTTTTTCACTTATAGATTCTGAAAATAAAACCAAGCTAGAAGCTAAGTCAAAGAAATGTGTATTTTTTGGATATGGCATTGATGAATTTGGTTATAGGCTTTGGGATTTTGAAAATCATAAAATTGTAAGAAGCAGGGATGTCATATTCAATGAGAAAGTATTGTACAAAGATCTGTTGCAGTAGCATGAGAAGAAAGAAAATGACTATGTAGTACTGGATGATACTCCAAAATTTCATATTCTAGTAGTTCGTTATGCTTCGCAACAACAGCAACAACAAATATCGCACACCCTAGTGAATGTTAGACAGTCAACAAGGCTAAGTAGACCTCCAGATAGATTTTCACCTTCTTTATATTATATCTTATTAATTGATGCTGGTGAACCTGAATGTTATAATGAAGCTATGCAGGTGGATATAAAGCTTTAGTGGGAGTCTACAATGACAGATGAAATGGACTCCTTGCTAAAAAATTAGACTTGGGATTTATGCAAGTTACTTGCAGGTAAAAGGGCTTTACAAAATAAATGGGTTTACAGGATAAAAGAAGAGGATGGAGGTAAGAAAAGATTTAAAGCTAGATTAGTCGTAAAAGGATTTGCACAAAAACATGGTATTGATTTTGATAAGATTTTTTCTCCAGTTGTTAAAATGACTTCTATTCGTACTGTTTTAAGTATTGTGGCTACTGAAAATTTGCATTTAGAGCAGCTTGATGTTAAAAAAACCTTTCTTCATGGTGATTTGAATGAAGAAATATATATGGTACAGCCATAGGGATTTGAGGTCAAGGGTAAGGAGAGTTTAGTGTGCAAATTGTAGAAAAGTTTATATGGCTTGAAGCAAGCACCTCAACAATGGTATATTAAATTTGATACTTTTATGAATGAGAATGGATACACTCGATGTAATTTTGACTATTGTGTTTATTTTAAGAGGTTGAATGATGACAACTACATTATTTTATGTTTATATGTTGATGATATGCTTGTAGTTGGATCTAACATGGATCATATTAAGGGGTTGAAACAAAAACTAGCAAAATCTTTCGCTATGAATGATTTGGGGGCAGAAAAACAAATCCTTGGCATGAAAATTTGTAGAGATAGGAAGAATAGAAAATTAATTCTATCTCAAGCTGATTATGTTGAAAAGGTGTTGCAGAGATTCTACATGAAGGATGCCAACGTTGTCACTACACCTTTGCTTGGTCATTTGAAATTGACTAAGGAGATGTGTCCCAAGACACTAGAAGAAGAGACTTCAATGTCTAAGGTACCTTATGCTTCAGCTGTAGGGAGCTTAATGTATGCTATGGTATGTACTAGGCCAGATATTGCACATGTAGTGGGAGTCATTAGCCGATATATGAGTAACCTTGGTATTGAGCATTGGAATGCAGTCAAATGGATTCTCAGATATTTGAGAGGTACATCCAGTAAGTGTTTACACTTTGGGGGTTTTACTACTACTGTACAAGGCTATGTTGACTTAGATTTGGCAGGAGATATAGATAGCAGGAGGAGTACTATAGGTTATGTATTTACTATTGGTGGGGTAGCAGTGAGTTGGATTTCTTGACTACAAAAGGTGGTTGCTTTATCCACTATAGAGGCAGAGTATGTTGCTTCTATAGAGGTAGCCAAGGAGATGATATGGCTTCAATTCTTCATGGAAGAATTGGGACATCCTCAGATGGGTAATTTTCTGCATACAGATAGCCAAAGTGCCATTCATCTTGTGAAGAATTTTGCTTTGCACTCAAAGGCAAAACACATACAGTTGCGGTACCATTTCATTCGGTCAATTTTGGATGATGGGCAGTTAAAGCTAGAAAAGATACATACAGATGATAATCCAGTAGATATGTTTACAAAGGTAGTAACAAAGGAGAAGTTGAACTCCTATTCAACTTCAGTTGGTCTACTAGACTAAATAGAATAAAGGAAAAGTTGAGTCTAGGGTGGTTGGATCCAGTGGGAGCCTCACAGGGTAGCGGTTTAGCTACACAATCAATCTCCAAGTGGGAGATTGTTGTTTAGTGTGGAGTCTGATTAGTCTCTAAGTGGGAGATCGTTAGCTTGTGGTGACTGATTAGGAAAGTACTGTACACTTTTCATTTTTTTGGGGGTTAACTCATCAAGCTTTTTTGAGTTGACACATCAAACATTTCCCTAGGTTGACTCGTCAAGCCTTTTCTTAGGTTGACTCGTCAAGTATTTTAGTGTTAACTTTTTAACCGACATAAGCCTTGTTATATTGGCTTAGGGTTAGGGATTTTATTATGATGTATGATTTTAGTACTTGTGGTAGAATTGAGCTGTAAGGGATTATAGATTGTAATCACTGGATAATAAAATATTGGACTCACTGTTGGTGGATGTAGCCCAGGGATTGGGTGAACCACGTTAAATCTTTGTGTCTTGTGTTCTCTTTTATGTGATTTATTGTTTTCTGATATTGGTTATATTTGCATGTAATTGTTATTTTTTCCTTGTTAATCCTAACAAGCTTGTGCATGAATAGTTTCCACAAAAAAAAGAGACCTTAGGTTCTACTGGTCTAGTCCACAACAGTCTAAAGTAGTTCATCCACTCTGAGTTTTGGATCTCCGGTCCCCATTTATGGTTTACATGGGAAAATATGTCATATTTATTGGTCAGCAGTTGATAAAAATATTTGGACTTACCAAGGTGGAGTGGGGTATTGTCAGGCCAAAACAATTGGAAGTTACAACAGGATTCAGTGCAACATCCTTTAATGGGACCAATGGAGTCCAAGGCATCTTTGAGGATAGAGTAAGTTCTCCATTGGGTTCTGGGTATACTGAATTGGGATTCAAGCCACTCCCATGGGGGAAGCATACCTTGTTGGATGATATCTCCAAATTTTGCAATACCTATCCCAGTCCACTTCCTTGTTGAACACCCCTGTAGTAGTGCTAGTAGTCTATCTCCATGTCTTAGGTTCCACCAAATGGATTTAAGCCTACATAAGTTCCCATCTTTCTCACTGGCCCCTTAATGCTCAGGAAACCCTTAACATATTTCCATGCTTTCTATATGCTTTTGAAAACACTAGATCCATGAACAACCACGTTAGCATCCATAATGAGAATGTCAGTAAATAAAAGTTTCTGCCAACCTTTTAGTCTGCTAAAGTGAGCCAATTGTAGGTTGTTTCTCACCAGCACTTTCTAAGGCTTATATCCTTCCCCTGCTTTAGCTATTCACTTGGCTACTAAAGAAATACCTTGTGACTTCAGGTCCTTGAGTCTTAGACCTCCCCAATCTCTATCTCTTGAGCACCATTTCTAGGAAACTGCATGTAACCTCTTATTTCCCCTACAATCTGACCAAATAAAATCTCTGATAACCTTATGGATAGAGTTGAACTGGTGCTGACTAAATAGCCACATGGAGGAGAAATAGACCAGATAAGAGGAGAGTATCATCTGGAAAACTTGGAATCTTTTAGGGAAGGAAAGGAGGTTGATGTCCCATTTAATGAGCTTCCTGTTAATCCTCTCAAAAATCCAATCCCACATCTGGTTGAGATTAGGGGAGATGGAAAAGGGGATTCCCAAAAATTAGACCATATGGTCAAGCCCTCCCCAAGAAAAATCAAAGTTGGCCCACCAATGAGGAGGATTCTGCTCCCAACCCAACATAACAGATTTGGATAATGAGACTTTGCTGCAAGAGGCTTTGCAGAAAAGGTCTAGTTTATTCATCAAACATCTCATATTATCTTCTTCAAGGAGAAGTAGAATATAGGTATCATCTACAAACTAGACACTGGAGACATTGTGATCATTAGGGAGAAGGATACCTTTCACCCTAGGGGAGAGGGAATCATCTCTAAGGAGGTAGTGCAGAGAGTTTGTAGCAATAACAAACATGGAGGGAGCTAGAGGGTAACCTTGCCTGATAGATTTGGAGAGGCTAAAGAATTCTTATCTAACTCCATTGACTTCCACTATGGCCATGGCACCATAGAGAGTGTTAATACCATCCTACAAAAGAAGGGAGGAAACCCTAAGGCTTCCAACATCATCATGATAAATCTCCACTCGATCCTATCATATGCCTTCTCATAGTCTATGAGAAGCATGGCACAGTCTTGTCCTAAATTTTTCACCTAGTTCATAGCCTCCCAACATGTGGTAAGATTCTCAAGGATGTATCTTCCCTTGAAAAATCCTGTTTGGGTGCTATTGATCACAGAGGGGAGGAGGTTTTCAATTCTTATTGCAAGAATTTTGACTAAGATCTTGTATACCACATTTAGAAGAGTGATAGGTCTCTAGTTTTTAATTAGCAGCCTATCACCCTCTTTAGGTATGAGCTTAATGAGCCTAGCATTTAATTTTGGGGCAAGGGTGCCTACTTCAATAGCTTCATCATAGACATGGAGGAGTTTAGGTCCAATCCACTTTATATTGGCCTTGTAAAACTCAATAGGCAGCCCATCTGGACCAGGAGCTTTATCATTAGCCATCCTATTGATGGAGTTATTGATTTCTTCCATAGAGAGTTCCTTGTTTAACAACTTCACTTCCTCCTCTCCTATCTTCTTAGGTATAAGGGTCCTGATCTTGCCCCTGGCTTCCTCCATAGATGGATCAACATCTTCTGAGGTGAGAAAGTTTTCATAGAAGGAGGAGAAGGCTTTGACAATCTCCTGTTGAGAAGAGACCACAGAGTCATGAACTCTGATACTTGCAATCTTATCCATTCCCTCTTTTTTCTTAAGGGTTTGAAAGAAGAAAATAGAGCCTCTATCCCCTAGATTAATCCATTTGATCCTGGCTCTAATCCTAGCCCCTCTAGGCTTGATCATCTGAATCCTTCTGAGGGAGTCTTTGCAAGCCATAACATTTTCTAGTAGCTCTTGAGAGGAATATTTGACTTGAATTTGGGCTTCTGCCTCTTGCAGAGACTCCACCAGCTTATACTCTAAAAGTCTAGAGTCTTTAGCCTTCTTAATCCCGACTATTTTAAACATACTCTGCCAAGATTTAGTGGTTTGATTCCACCTGTCAATGTTTGAGGCATGGTCAACAATACTCTCATTATACCAAGAAATGATCTTAATTGCTACCTAGACATCCTCATCTACTAAGAGGGAAGTATTAAGAGAAAACCCTTGTTTAGGGGGAGCATCAGATACTTGGTCTCCAATGAGTTGGATGGACGAAAAAATGGGGTGGTGGTTGGATAGGGTGAAGGGCAAGACCTTCACACAATTCTTGTCTAGAGGGGGCTGACAGCTGAACCAGAGCTTGTTAAGGTAGAATCTATCCAATCTGGACTATATCCTTCTCTCTCCTTTTTGAAAATTAGACTAGGTATACCAGATACCCTTAGATTCATTCTTCTTACTAGCTAAGGGATTGAATAGATTAATTTTGTTAATCATTCTACACTAGTAGAGTGGCTCATTGCCCTTCCATTCAAACCTAAGCCCTCCCAACTTATCTTGGGCCCTCTCAACCATATTAAAGTCTCCTGTTATTATCCAAGGGATGGAATCAAGATCTGCTAACCACCTCCACAAATCAATCCTGCCATTATGTTCATTAGGAGCATATACTAAGCATATCCCAAATTCTATATCTTTGACCTTCAATCTAATCCAAAATGCCCTATTGCAGGGTGAAATGCCCCACATTTGGACATCATTCTTCCATGTGGGGCTAATCAAGATAGAGGTCCCACCTTTACCTCTAGGGTGTTTGGTGGAAAATGCAGTTGCATCTCTCCAAATGCATTTGAGGGCAATATCAAGCTCAAATCCTATTGCTTTGACCTCTTGAAGCATTAGAATGTCTAACTCTTTATGTGAGTTAAGGAGTCTCTTGACCACATATTTCTTGTCAAAGGCTTCCAGTCCTCTAACATTCCAAGATGCATAGTTTAGTAGCATATTAACTATTTATTAGTTAGTATCCATGGGTTTCCTAAATCCTTTAAAGCATTTAGGCATATCCACTCTGGGGGTTTTAGAAAGTTTAGGATTCCCACTGGCTAGGGGGGGCCTTCCCCTTTTCTTCTTCTTAATGATCCCTACATCCACTTCTATAGAGCTTGCTTTCATGGATTGAATCTCCCCTTTGTTACCTTTGGAGGGATCAATTGCAAACACAAATGACTCTTCTGAGAAGCCTTTCTGTGGGGCATGATTGGAGATGGCAATCTCTCCTTCCTCAAGCTCAAAGTCTTGTCTCAGCTTAGTTCCCAACTTTGTTCTCCCTGTAGGGAGGATGGATCCTACCTCATTCCTCTTCTCAATAGACACATAAATCCATCTATCAGGTGGAGGTGGAAGGGGAGGGGGAGCTAGTATGACAATAATGGAATATGCATTTAGTTTATCTTCACTGGAAAAAGGGGTGGAATTCCCTCCCATTCCACCACCCTAATAGGGGGCAAGGGACATCTCATTAGGGGTGGAGTGTACATGAGAGGCCTGAGGTTCGTCTACCCTATCTATAGGGAGAGTAGAGGGAGGAGATGAATTCATTAGAATCCTTTGACTTTGAGGATGACTGGAGTAGATTTTCCACTTGGGCTGAGGCACACTTTTATTATTCAAAGCTTTGTCTCTGATCTTATCTACTATCAGTTGTTGAGCATTCTTTGTTCTATGCTTTTGTTTTGATTTAGGACCATTAAGGCCAAAATCAAGGGTTTCAATATTAGGAACACCTTCAAGGAGTCTCGGGATGGTAGAATTGTCTTTTGGGAGCTCCGGTCAAGAATCAAATTTCCCTTTAAGGCTATCTAGGGTAGCGGAGAGAGTGGCTGAGTCTTGGTTCCAAGCAAGGGGGGGGGGTGAAATATGAACAATGGGGGGAGGTTCAAAAGTAGCATTGATCTTGGAAGTAGCAGATTGTAATTCTAAGCCAGCCTTGTCCTTAGGGTTCAGAGGAGGAACCACTTTCTTATTCATCTCATTCCTTTTTAGAATAATAGGGCACCCTTGTTTTTTGTGACCTTCTTTCCTACAAATGAAGTAGCCACCTAAACCACCTAGGAAGATAACTGAGCAACACACATGCACAGGATCAATGTCAAATTGTAGGGTTTCAGGGAGGTCAAAACTGGGTTTAACTGAGAGAAGGACGTGAATATTCATGTTAGGAATAAGAGTATTGGACTAATCTATTCTAAGCACTTTTCCTATCAGATCAAGCACAAGTGGAATAAGGTTCAATAAGAAAGGGGGAAGGTTGCCAATGATTAGCCACCTTGGGCTAGACAGGGCTAGGACTTCTTCTTTGGAGGCTTCGAGAGACCAAGGAATAGCCTAAATTCGTAGGAGCCAACTCTCCAAAATTGCTTGTCCACAATGGCTTTCTGCACTTTAGGGTCACAGAAAAACAAAATAAATAAACCCTTTTGAAGCATACGACAGTAGGAGAAATGAAAACCTAATTTTTGTCCCCATGTTTTATGAAACCAATTATTAAGAAAATTCCTAGAGGGGATCCTGGAACTATCAACTGCAACAAAGAATATAGCACAATCTTTAAGCCTAGACTTTTCTTGATTGATAGCAACATTCATTTGAAGATTTAGTTTAATAAATAACTTGGGAGGAATAGGATCCTTACCTCCATCTCCTTCGGTGGTAGCATTCTCCTGGGAAGAGCTTGCGAGGAAGGCAGCTCCTTCTGGCAGAACACGTTCATTTTGGACGACTTTCTTGAAGGACTTTTCCTTGTGTGTGGCTGGTTATTTTTCTCCATTCTTATGAGCTTCACCTCCAACAGCACCTTCAAAAACCACAGGGCTCACTTGAGAAACTACCTTAGGGCTAGAATCACTTGCATTGTGAGATTTATTGTTCACCGCAGGGATACATCCCTTCGGCGTCACTTCAGCAGTAATGGCTCCTGGTGACATTGAGGCCATAAATGGTAGCCTTCTAAGGAGCATGTGAGAGAGCCAACCTCCTTGTATAAATATTTCACAAGAATGTCACATTTTCCTAAATCCTAGATGGAAATAAAACTTTCACAACTAGAAACAATTCTCCTAAAGTTTGTGTTTCTTAGCTAAAGTTTGTTTGTCATATTTATTTTTGAGATGATATTTAGTATATGTCAATTTGTTGAAGATATAGATTTAGGAATTATAAGTTTTGAAATGATGTGGAGGTCTCATCCCTATCTTTTCAATGTTAATCGGCTATTGTTTCAAGTTTTGTATATCTCAATCTAATATCTTAGTTGGTGATGGAGGAACATGCACACCATTTATTTAACATGATAAGCTTGATTCAAGTTTTGTGACATGTATTAGTCAGATATATTATAGCTAAGTTGATGATGACATGGTCCCATGAGATTAGGAAGGTTGGTATGAGAGTGATGCTCTTTCAATTGGAGGGTCAAATTCTCTAGGATATAAACACCAATCCATCATGCTTGTTTGTAGATTTTGAACTACGATTAAGGATGTTTGATGATGAAATCAGAGTAATCCTTTGTTTTTCTTTGATTTTATTTTTTTAAATTATCTTTTTGGATTTTGGTATATACTTGGAAATGTGATTATGCTATGTTTTTATGTTTTTCAAATTTTGAGATATCACAAATGAAACTAAGGATGAAAATGCAACCCTATATTTTTATTGATTTTGGGATTTTGAAAACATTGGGAGTGCAAATCTATGGATGCAACACTAAGAGAATGATAATGAAATTGAGACTTAAGGAGAAAAGGACAAGGACATAAATTGGCAAAGTCTTACCCGTGACTAGACTAATGAGATAGGGTTTCGACTTGTTGATGGAAGTGATAAAAGATAATTGACAAGGTCGAGATCTCATAACAATAACCAAGGATTGATCTAAGATTAAATCTTTGGGATTTTTAAAACTTGTATTTAGAAATTTATATGCAAACCTAATGGAAGTGAGACTTACAGTAAGGGATTGTAATGTAAAAACTAGACAAATGATGAACTTGGACAATGCAACACCTAGGTTAAATTATGCAAATTAATCCTAGTGAAGGAAATGATGGACTTAGGACACAAATGCGAGGGAATAAGCATTAAGACTTAGATAATGCAAGATAAATGGGAGCTTATATTAATGATGAAAAATAACTATAAAAAATAACCTAATGGATGATAATTAGACTACGTGCAAATGATAATGCAAATTTTTGACCTAAAAATGACACATGGATTTTGAAATGCAAGGAATTGAATGAAAACAAGTTTTCAAGGCTCAAATGTGTTTATGATCATAAATTTTTCTATAAATTTTTACCCTAAAAGATTATTTTTGTTGTG
Source organism: Chamaecyparis obtusa (assembly GCA_027943335.1). NCBI lineage: Eukaryota > Viridiplantae > Streptophyta > Pinopsida > Cupressales > Cupressaceae > Chamaecyparis > Chamaecyparis obtusa. The sequence continues at coordinate 145,197 of BSBK01010767.1, read as the reverse complement.
GATTCTTGAAACCCTAATTTAGATAGAAAGTTTTAGGATTGTTTCATTTACTCAAAACAATTTCATTGTTTGTCATGACAAATGTGATGGAGATTTGTACAATTGCATTGAACATTTAGACAATTATGTTTTAAAAAATTTAGGACTATTTGAAGTTTGATAGGATAATTATGTTTCTTTCCATAATAATTTCTTTGAAAATCAAGACAATTGCATTGAAACTATGATATTTTTGTTGGGACTATCTATTTTCCTAAACCCTAAAGTGTTATTTGAATTTTGAGTAAAACTTGTTTTGAACACACATAGAAGAAACTTGAGACATAATGGTTTTTGACTATTTGAACAAGGGTACTGGGCCCAAGGTTCCTTAGAGCCCAAATTTCTTCTAGTCTAATACAATAGAAAATACTTCAAGCACTCTTTACAACCTAAAATTCAAGGGTCATTGCAATGAAACCATGCCCACACTTGGTACTTCATTAACTCAAATGCACAACACCTTAAAATATTCTTTACATTATTTTATTTGTGATAGAAGGATGTTTAGGGGGCCCCACAGATAGAGGCATGATAAAATCACCTTATTTATAGAAGCCACAACTAGCTTGTATAACCCAATTTTTTTGCCTTAATTCAAGGCAGTACAAATGGTGAGTATATTCAAGGCACAATGTGCATCTCTTGCACTGAAATAACAACAACACTTAATCAAAAGTGTGGCTGGTAAAACAAGGTATATATTCACAATTTAGAGATTCCCACATACACTCATTCATGAGTGAGACACTTAAGTCTCTATCCAACTAATTTAGGGCCCATATATCCCTTATTAATTACACTCTTGACATGTACTTGAAGGTTTGAGCTCCAACTTTTTATTTTTATTTTTTTATATATAATGAACTGAAGGAAATACCACTTTAGGTTGTTCCCTAGGGGGGTGAAATCCTTAAGCAGGTCCTCTAAAAAATGGTTAACATATAATATATTGTGCAAGTGCACCATACATATCAAACACTTGTTCATTCCATTAAGAAAAGAAATGTGATCTAATCTAGAATATGCAAATAATAATGTTTAAAATCACAATTCTATCTTGGATTCTTGCAACACTTTTACCTCTGTGATTACATCTAGATCATGCAAATTGTTCATTTACCTACTAATTAAAATCTACACAGGAATTATAGGTTTCATTTTTCCACTTGATCAATCGATGTGAAAATTGTTTGTTCATTCAACCACTTATTTAGATCTAAGTGAAATTATTGTTCATTGATCCACCTATTAAGATATGTGAGTGTGTAAAATAAATTAAATTAGAACAAAAATATAAATTCTAATCTTCTATAAATTAATCAAAGTTTATAAAACCATGCAACCAAATTACAGTCAAATCAATTGCATTACAAATCAACACAAGTGTGTTACAAGCTCTTGCAATTGAATTAATAACTAGTATGTTTGCATTAGAAATTGGGTATATGCATAAATATGGGGGACCAAAAAGGACCCAAATTTTCTTTTGGTCCCCCAAAAGAAATAGGGTGTGTGCCCTATAGGGCGTATGCCCTATGTAAAGTTCCTAAATGAATAATAATATGCAAAAAAATCCTTTTAAATCCAACATGCCCTAATAAGCCAATTTCAACACCATAAACATACATAAAATGAAAATTTTAAGTATAAGTTACCTTATACTTAAGTTAAATTTTATGTATATACTTTTAGGATGTTTGAGAGTGGTTTCAGCTTCATAGCAGTTAAGATAAAGATTCTGGATTTTGAGGTTTTTTTACGAAATTTCAGACTTCATGAAATTTTAGGAATCATCACATTATCTTCAACATGATTCCCAATGGACTATTGATTGTATCCTTAAGCCCTTGATTTGTGCATGATTGTTTGAGGATCATTTCTCATTGTATTGTTTATGCTATGGTTGGTTTGGTATTTAACATGTATGTTTAACTATGTTAGAGAGAGAGAGAGCATTAATCATCTTAGGATAAACTTTAGGGTTCTAAGTGGTTCTAATGTATTATAAAGGGGTAATAATAGGCCCTAATTGATCCTAAGACCCCTTAGGAAACATTAGGACCCCTTAGGACACATTATGACCTCTTAGGACCCCTTAGAACACATTAATCATAATAGGACACACTAATGGTTTCTAATGTGACCTAATGTTTCCTGAGGGGTTTTAATGGGTCCTAAGTGGTCCTAGGACCCATGACAGCCCCTTAGGACCCATTAAGACCCATTAGGACACACATTAGGACCCCTTAGAACACATTAATAATTTTAGGACACACTAATAGTTTCTAATGTGTCCTAATGCTTATTAAGGGATTTTAATCACTCCTAAGCAGTCCTAGGAACCCTTAGGACCCATTATGACCCCTTAGGACCTATTAAGACCCATTATGACTCATTAGGACCCCTTAGAACACATTAATCATTATAGGACACACTTTAGTGTTTTAATGTGTCCTAAGGGGTTTTAATGGGTCCTAAGTGATCCTAGAAACCTTTAGGACCCATTACAACCCATTAGAACACATAAGGACCCATTAGAACACATTAACCATTGTACAACACACTTTAGGTTTCTAACATGTCCTAATGGGTCCTCATGTATCCTAAGTGGTCCTAGGAACCCTTAGGACCCATTATGACCTCCTAGGACCCATTAGGACACATTAGAACCCATTCCAACCCCTTAGAACACATTAACCATCATAGGACACACTAATATGTCCTAAGTGGTTGTAATGGGCCCCAAGTGGTTTTAATAGGTCCTAATGTATCATAAGGGGTCATAATTGCTCCTAAGTGGTCCTAGGACCCGTTAGAACCCTTTAGGACCCCTTAGAACACATTAACAATCGTAGGAAACACTAATAGGTTCCAAGTAATAATATATCATAAGGTTTCATAATGGGTCCTAAGTGTTCCTAGGACCCATTGCGACCCATTATAACCCCTTCGGACCCATTAGGACACATTAGAACCCATTAATACCCCTTAGAATAAATTAAGGGGCATAGGACACTAATGGGTTCTAATGTGTCCTAATGTGTCCTAATATGTCCTAATGGGTTGTAATGGGTCATAAGTGGTCCTAGAAACCCTTAGGACCCATTAGACCCCTTAGGACCCATTAAAACCCATTAGGACACATTAGGACCCCTTAGAACACAATAATAGTCGTAGGACACACTTTAGGGTTCTAATGTGTCCTAATAGATCTTAATGTGTCCTAAGGGGCTCTAATGGGTCCTAAGTGGTCCTATAACCACTTATGACCCATTAAAACCCCTTAGGATACATTAGGACCTGCTAGGACCAATTAGAACCCTAACGTTTGTCCTATGAATATTAATATGTTATAAAGGGGTCCTAATGTGTCCTAATGGATTTTAATATGTCCTAAGGGTTATTAGGACCACTTAGGACCCATTAAAACTCCTTAGGAAACATTAGGACATATTATGACCCATTAGTGTGTCCTACTATGATTCATGTGTCCTAAGGGGTCCTAAGAGGTCCTAATGTGTTCTAAGAGGTCCTAATGGGTCTTAAACTATCCTAATGAGTTTTAATGCATCCTAAGGTGTCCTAGGACTACTTAGGACCCAGTATGACCCCTTATGGTATATTAGAACCACTTAGAACCCTAAAGTGTGTCCTATAATGATTATCTCTCTCTCTCTCTCTAACATGGTTAAACATACATGTTAATTACCAAACTAACCATATCATAAACAATACAATGAGAAATGATCCTCAAATGACCATGCACAAGTCAAGGGATTAAGGTTACAATCAATAGTCCACTAGGAATCATGTTGAAGACAATATGTCAATTATTAAAATTTGGCTAAGTTTGAAATTTCCTAAAAACCCTCAAAATCCAAAATCTTTATCTTATCTCCCATGAATTTGAAACCACTCTCAAACATCCTGAAAGAATATACATAAAATGTAAACTTAAGTATGCAACTTATATGTAAATGTTACATTTTATGTATGGCCTTGGTGCTAAAATTGGCCTGGCAAGGCCTATTGGATTCTTATTGCCACATTTGGTGCATGCCAAATAGGGTGTGAGACCTATTTAGAAGGCTTATTTTTATTTTTATTACCACATAGGGTGCATGCCAAATAGGAAGTATGTCCTATAAGGCATGCACCCTTTTAACTAGATTAGGATCCACCAAGCCTAAGGCTTGGATTTGCCTTGGGAATCCAACCCAAAATCTTGGAGTATTCAAATAGGTATAAGATGTGTTTTCCAACAAACATACAAAAAAATCACTTTTTTCATGTGTGCTCCCCATCAAGTTTGCACATGGTTCAGAAACTACAAAATCAGATGACATGATGTTCTAGATTTATCTGTTAGCTATCTAACCATATAATTTATTTTGAACTATGATTATGTTAAGCTTTTCATCTCTAATTTCTTTTGTATTTTTTGTCAAAAAGCAACATGTAGTATTTTGGGCATTGATTTTGGCTTGTTCTTCAGATTTTGAAACAAGTTACTTTTTTAGAAACTAGACTCCATTATGCACATTTTTTTTTCAATTAGTTTTCAATGATTTCAAGGGGGGGACACACACAAATTGCATGTTTTCAGGATGTGCACACTTCATAAATTTGTAAAAAATATACATTCATGAAAAAATTAGAAAAAAAAATTTGGGATAAACTAAGTGGTGTTAGATAACTTCTCACTAGAGTGATTAAAAAAATCAAAAAAGAAAAAGATAACATTTTAGGGGGAGCACACTAGACACTATGTTATGTATTTTCACAAAAAAAAAGGACCACTTTTTTTGCTTCCCCTTTTTGAGGGCCTTAATCTTCACCATTTTCAAAATAAATTAGTAGTTTAGAAAGTATATTTAGAGTACTAAAACTCCTATTCTTATCACATCTTGAAATTTTGAGTCTAACTATCTTCAATTTCTCATCAAAGTTTAGAGTTTTCTAAATTTTTTTTAAAAAAGTGACATCTTATACCCCTCTTTTGGTCCCCTATCTTTATGCACTTACCCAATTCTTGCAGATAAGTTAAAAATTTAATCAATTCCATTGCCCATAGGTTATTGGCACTAGTTCATATGGATATAAAACTAAAATATTTATCAATTTTGATCCATTAATGTTAGGTTCACCAAATGTATAAACTAGGAAAAATAAGGAGGAGAACACATGATACTTATAGTTCACCACAAAGATCCTAATTTCATGTAATAAACCACCTAATCTACTTGATGAAGAAAATCAATTCAAATGTAAAATAATTAAACAAATGTGAACCAATAACATTTGAATTGACGACCCTCCATTGTTCTTCTTACTTCTACTCTAATAGTGCTCTCAATTTTTTTTCTGCATAATCACAATGCGAAAGCTTGCTAGTGACAATGATATGCAAAAGATCGAAGATTTGTGGTTAGTGGAAATGGATAAATGATAAAAAATTTATAGATAATTGGGATTGATTTGATAGACATGATTAATTTAGGACTCAAAATGATTATCACATGAGATTAAATGACACTCAAACTTTCCATTTGGAAGTGGAGGAAAGATAAGTGAACATAAATATTGGAAAGTATTTATTTTCAACAAAAGCTACCATTCCAAGGAGTAATGACAATGTCAATGGAATGAGGAGTGAGAATGAGAGACGTTGGTACTCCTAATGATGAAAAAGATGAGGAAGATGACAATGATGGTGGTGGGTTCTAGAATGGTGTGGGTTCTATGGATGATTTTTTCAACTCTACTAGCATTGGTACTAGGAATATATCTACTATAGAGGATAATAATGTTGATGGAGACCCTCTATTCATGGACATAGTTGATTCATAAAGATCTATGATAATAGTTTCTTGAGTGAATATTAAATTAGGTAAACAAAAATTGTCTTAAACTTAAATAATATCCTTTAAATTTTTTTTAATAAACTAGAAATATGAATATGAACACAGAAAGAAAGAATAAAAAAGACTACTAATTTATAAAAAAGTTCACCCCAAATTGGGTTACATCTTTGAGCCACTCTCTAATGATTATCAATCCTTTATAATTATCTAATGCTTAAATACATCAAAATGAATCTTTCAATCTACAAATAAGGCCTTTACACAATGTTCTCAATAGAATATAAGTCTTCAAGAATTATCTTTGTTTAGATTACAAAAATTTCAGCTTTAAAAAAAACCATTTAATCCTCAATCTACATTGAGAATATTCAGTTTCAAATAAAAATCTACCCACTAAAATATCACCATTCAGACTCTACCCCAATGGAAAGAACTTTTACAATATTTATAGGAGTGCTTAGGTTTAAATTTGAATCCACTATTTTTCGGCCCACACAATTTATTCTACAATAAAATTTGGTTGCACTTGTATTACATTGCAAATGATGCACTTGGTGCATTGGAAAGGAAATGGTGGTTACAAATGGGAGGTCGACAACTCAAACTGTAACCCTCGTATTTACATATTATACACATTGTTTAATTTAAATAGAGGATGGTGCTTTATGGTTACTGTGAACCATGCATGACCCAATAGTGAGAACTGAAAATAATATGGGGGAGGTTGGGCGTTCAAATCCTCTCCCAAAAAAGTTGTAATAAACAAAACCCACTTTGTGAATCTGCTTGTTCCATGTGGCATCACCTATAACTACCACAAGTAAACACTTGAGAATGTGTCATGTTCATATGGTCCAATCAATGAAATGTCACTTATTTTTGTTGAAACTTCAGCAAGCCATAACTTGCATATACAAGATATAATTGACATAATTCAAGCGGTGTTGGAATTGTCACCATTTTCTTTAGCATCTGGAACTATCAATTTTTTGGTGAAAAACATATCCACCTGGATCAAGAGTGGATGATGGGGTCTACGATGGTGAAAAAGTTGTTGTTGTATTTGTTTCTACAAGTTAGCTCTCACAACTTAGGTATCTCATGCCTGGGGGTGTGACTATTGGTACATCATTAACCTGGCTTGGTGTTATTTCTTGTTACCCTATTGTGCGACTATGGTGGTATGTCAAGGCTTTGCATTTCCTAGTTTTATATATTTTTCCTATGCTTGCATGGTTTGTGAGATGTGGATTGGCTATTTGACTTCATTGGCTTGGTGGAAATGGGGTATCTATAGCCTAGAATGTGTGTGAGAATATTGTAACCAACAAATCTGCAACACAACACTCAATCAACCATTAGATTCATTAGTTAATCCATGGAATCAAACAAATAACAATAAAAGCCAATGAAGAGTAGTTTATTGCTTCCTAATCACAATGATTATGATCTATCTATGAGTTTTCTCTTAGAATTGGCAATAGATCAATGAAAAGCCACCATGGGATGGAAGATTCAATTAAAATTCAAATAAATGAATGCAATTATCATGAAAACTATGAGATTGGTCCTAATTTGAATGCAATTAAGCAAGATTCAAGCTAAGATCTATGCAAATAGACAAGCTATGTGATGAATTATCTATAAAATTAATATGAATTCTGATCCAAGATGATAAATCCTCACTAATAATGCTCTCAAAATGCAATAGAAATATTCTAGACTCTATTTGGAATGATCTCCTTACAAAATCCTAGATAATCCAATGAGCTTGATTGATCCTTCTTTTATAAATTTTAATTTTAATTGGAGGGTTGAGATCAATCCATGATTGATGATGGAGATTTCAAGTTGAGTGATCTTGCACTTGAAGCTCATTCGGTGGGAATGATGCCCAAAGATAACACACTAGAAATATAGTATCCATGTTAGGAGATGATTATTACATCCAGTACAAAGTCCCTATTAAGGACATACCCTGTTAGGATTCTCTTCAACCCCATTAGGATTTGAATGAAATGAAGAACTCACTGCCCCAACACGCTTCCTGAATGTGAAGGTTAAACCCATCTTTTGAATTCACTGTCCAAAGAGAAGTATGAAAGCATACTTATAAAAATGAACTGATTGATAGAAACTTGATTTTCCTATATAGTTCCAATTAAGTGCATTAAAAATATAATCATTGTTTTACATCCAGTAAAACTTGCATCCACATGCTTTCTTTCTCCATACATCCATACATACTACAACAAGGAATGTCTTTCCTTTATACAAGTTACAGTAAGCAATTAGGTTGGCCTGTTAAGATTTCTCCAATGTGAAAATAATTAAAGAGACTCTTTCTAACATACACATGGTACCTTAAACAAGTAAATAATAATTACAAATCATTATTTACATGCCAAGATCCATAATCCACACTTGTCATCCACTGAACATGTTGTCTCCTCTGGTTGGCCCCAAATATGTCTTCGCAAGTCCACATGCTACAACAGATGTCACCATAATCTTAGTGACCCAAGAGTATCATAGAATTTTATCCCATGTGTCTTTTTTCATGCCTTAAGCTCACATACCATAACTCATGCTCACATCCAAGTTATCCCAAAAACTCAGAAACCATCTTTGTCATAATCCTATGTCACTGTTTTGTAACTAGTCTTCACCAAAATAGATGTAACTCATGAAAGAAGCAATATGAAATCCTATGAACTTACATATATGTTGTACATACTTCCCTCTACATAACTTCATGCTCACATATAATAAAACACTATAAACTATCCATACACAACTGTTAGTCTTGCTTGTACCTGTGATAACTAGTCTTTTTGAAACTTCTAATGCATCCAACAGAAACATATGTTGACATCAATGAAAAAAAAATTAATGTCAACATCTCAAACAATGATAATTCTAATAATCTTCCCCTTTGGAATTGATGGAAACATATGTGAAAAACCATCAACCCAAAAGTAGCCTTCTTAATATAATTTTCTAAATATCCTCTTCAGAGCCCCCCTAAGGCAATAGGGTTTTTCGCCTGAATCTTTACCCCTTTGACATCAATGTAAAAGGGTTCCATATATCTTTTCCTTATCTACACATCCCACCTATGCAAGGTGTATCTTTTTATAATCTTCATGCATTCAATAAACCAAGTGCTTGATCACCTAAATATGCTCTATTATGGTCTACAATCACTCCCCCTAAGGAGTGCATCCAAGCAACAAATCCAGGGAATGATATAGCTCTGATAACTACTATACTAATGCATTCCTACATCATTTAGTTCTCACTAGGAGGGGTTATCAGCCCAAGCATACCCTTGAGATATTCAAAGGTATCTTTTGGAAAAGGTTTGGTGAATATATCTTCTATTTGCTCCTTTATACTAATGTACTCCGATCTGACTTCTTTTTTTGCAACCTTGTCTCTCAAAAAGTGATCTTGATTAAAATATGTTTAGTATTTGAATGCACAATAGGATTATTTGACATGTTCACTATGCTTGTATTATCACAATGTATAACTATACGTTCTTCAAAGGTTATCCCAATGTCCTTTAGCATTTGTTTCATCCAAACAATTTGTGTGCAATTATAAGTAGCAACTACATATTTTGATTCAACAATAGATTGAGCTATATAGTTCTACTTCTTACTTAACCATGAAACCAACCTATTACCAAGGAAAAATGCACCATCACTCATGCTCTTTCTATCATAAACACTTCATGTCCATTCGACATCAATAAAAGAATGCAATGTAAAATTATCATACTTTTCATACCATAAACCATATTCCATTGTTTCTTTCATATATCTGAATATCCTTTTAATTGAAACAAAATGAGTCTCTTTAGGATCTTCTTAGAATCTCACAACAATTCCAACTGCATTAGTAATGTCTGGTCCAGTGTGAGTTAGATATTGTAATCCTCTAATCATGGATATGTACTTTGTCTAAAAAACATTTTTAGATTCATTAGTAGTTTTTGGTTCTACTTGTGAAATCAAGCAAAGCTCATTCCTAATCCTTGATCTTTTCATCATGCCCTTATTTATATAACCAATAATCTGATTTTTAGAATGATTCATTTTAACATACCTTGGTATTTTTGGAGTTTCAATAGGATCATTCAAACATACTTCAATTCCATTGTCAATCTCAAGGATTTTCTTTTCCTCTTGACCTGTAGTAACCTCCCTATTTTTTGAAATATGATCACAATCATATGTTCTTTCCTGAATCTAAAACCTCTCATCAAATTTTACATTAGCACTTTCAACCATCTTCCTCAATCTTAGATTGAAACAATTATAAGCCTTACTTTTAGTTTAATAACCAAGGAAAATTCCTTCATCACTTCTAGCATCAAACTTTCCTATCTCATCATCCCTTTTGATATAACACTTGCTACCAAATATTCTAAAGTATTTTACAGTGGGAGCATGACCAAACCAAAGTTCATAGGGTGTCTTATTAGTACCTTATTTGATCTGAACTTTGTTCAAAGTGTAGAGTGTGGTATTAATAGCTTCTCTCCAATGCATATGTGACATATTCCCTTCAAGCAACATACTCCTAGCACCATCTAATATAGTTATGTTTCTTCACTCTATAATCCCATTCTATTGTGGTGTCCTAGGAATAGATGTCTATCTGTATATCCCATGCTCTTCGTAGTAAGCATCAAACATATCCAATTTAAATTATCCTCCTCAGTCTGACCTAAAACACTTTATCTTCAAACCAAATTCATTCTAAATTTTTTCTTTGTAAATCTTGAATTTGTCAAATGCTTCAGACTTATCTTTAAGAAATTCAACCCACACCATCCTAGAATATTCATCAACAAAGAGTATAAAGTACCTTTCACCATAGTTATATCTTGTTCTTGTAGGACCACGAAGATATGTATGTACTAGATCCAACGCCTCCCTTGCTAAATAATATTTTCTCTCGAAACTACTCTTAGTTTGTTTTTCCATCACACACTCTCTACACATGGTGTTAGAAGGCTTCACAATTTTTGGAAGATGTATGATTGCATTGATGTTATTTTCCTTCACAATATTATCAAAATTTATATGATAGAACCTCCTATGCCATAACCAACTATCATCTATCTTTACAACAAAATAAGTATCCTTTGTAGTGTTTAATTCAAACACATTACTTCTTGAATTTATACCTGATGCGATCAAGTTTCCAGACTGAACTCTGATAGTGCACTTTCTATCCTTAAACTATAAGTGATATCCCTTATCAAAAAGCTTTCCAACACTCAACAAGTTGTGGTTAAGTCCATCAACAAGCAAGACATCATCAATTTTAGTTTTACCATCAAGAGAAATTGAGCCTACTCCAATGATCAATTTAGGAATGTTATCACAAAATCTGACAACACCACCATAATATCTAGTTAACTGAACAAAATTATCTTAATCATCGGTCATATGATGTGAAAAACCACTATCAATGATCCATTATAATTTCTTTTCAACATGTGAAACTAAGGCTCTTTCTTCATGAACAATCTCATCATCTTTAAAACCAACAAATCCAATTCCATCATCATCACCAGACACACCTTCACTAGCATAGTAACATTCATTATCCTTGGAATAATAGGGCCTAACAAAATTAGGCTTATGCTTAGGAACCCTTGTAGGACATCTAGATGGAAAATGACCAATCTTATTACATGAAAAACACTTTAGGAGTAACTTACCTTCAAATTATCCTTTTCCTCTCTTTTCTCTTCTTGCAATTAGGGCCACAATTTTATCTAGTTTCCATTCTTCTTCCTACATTTTTTCCCAATCATCATCATAATATTCAAGCTCTATATGTCTATTACTTCTACTTGTGCTCACAAGACTTGATAAAGTCCTTTTTTCATTATGCATAGTCACCTTAAATGAAGATTCCACCTTAGGTAAAGTATCCTCCGATTCTGCAGCCTCAAAGGTGATCAATTTAGCAATCAACATCTCTCTGTTGAAGTTATTTGTCAATGGAATAATTTCTTCAATTTCTTGTACTTTATTATTATATGCAAGTGTTAAGGATCTAATAATCTTAGTGATCACTTCTTGTTTAGTATATATTCCTCCTGAGTTTCTAATTACTGTAATAACATTTGTAACCCTCTGTACATATGCTATAACATTCTCATCATGTCTCTTTTTTAGAATCTCCATTTTAGTCTCCCAATTCTGCAACTTTGCCTACTTAGTGTACTAATCTCCTTCATATAGTTCCTCTATCCATGTCCAAATCTTATGTACAAAATCAAGGTCCTTGACTTTTTTGAATTCGGTCTACGATAGAGCATTGATCAATGCTTCTCGTGCAACCATATTGCAAGAGAACAATTTATTTTCATCCTCAGAAGAACTTCCTAATTCATCTTTAGGCTTGATCTTATCATCCCTCTTTACAATCATCCAATAGTTGATTCCCAAACATAGCAAATGAGTTCTCATCTTGTTCTTCCAACTGTCAAAGTTTTCAGCATCAAAATTTGGACTCTCCTTCCTATAGTAAGCCATCTTTAGGATCACCTCAAGTTGTTAAGCTTTCTCTCTAAGGACCACAAGCTCTGATACCAACTGTTAGGAATAGCACAACTGAGAGGGGGGAGGGGGTGAATCAGTTGTGTGCCAAATAATAAAACTTTAAATTACTTAATACAAATATGAACACTTCAAAAACAACATAATAAAATAAGTATTTGTTGTTGAGGAAACCCTATTAAGGGAAAAACCCTGGTTGGAATGATGCCCATGAATAATGCACTAGAAATATAGTATCTCTATTAGGAGGTCTATCCATATTAGGAGTTGATTATTACATCTAATACAAAGTCCCTATTAAAGGATAGACCCTGTTAGGAGTCTCTTCAACCTTGGTAGGAGTTTAATGAAATGAAGAGCTCACTGCCCCAACACACTGCCTAAATGTGAAGGTTAAACCCACCTTCTGGATCCATTGTCCAAAGAGAAGTATGAAAGCTTACTTCTAACAATAAATTGACTTATAGCAACTTGATTTTCTATACAATTCCAATGAAGTTCATTACAAACATAATCATTGATTTACATCTAGAAAAAATCTCATCCTCATGCTTGTTGTCTCCTTACATTCATACTTACTACAATAAGGAATGACTTTCCTTTATACAAGTTACAATAAGCAATTAGGTCAGCCTGTTAAGACTTCCCCAATGCAAAAATAATTACATAGACCCTTGCTAAAATACACATGGTACCTTAAAAAAGTAAATAACAAATACAAATCATTATTTACATGCCAAGATCCATAATCCACACTTTCCATCCATTGAACACATTGTCTCCTCTGGTCAGCCCCAAATATGTCTTTGCAAGTCTACAAGCCACAAATGATGTCACCATGATCCTAGTGACCCAAGAGTATCATAGAATTTTCTCCCATGCATCTTATGTCATGCCTTAAGCTCTCATATCATAACTCATGCTTGTATCCAAGTTATCCCAAAAACTCATAGACCATCTCTGTCATAATCCTTTGTCACTATTATGTAACCAGTCTTCACCAAAATAGTTGTAACACATGCACAATATGAAATATTGGGACCTTAGATATAAGGTGTACATAATTCTCTCTACATAACTTCATGCTCGCAAATACTAAAACATGGTACACTATCCATACACAACTATTAGTCTTGCATGTACCTATGATAACCAATCTTTCTGAAACTTCTAATGCATCCAACTAAAACATATGTTTACATCAATGAGAAAACATGAGTGTCAACACCTCAAACAACAACAATTCCAACAAATTAATATTCCTATCCAAGTGTATTTTTTATTTTAATTTAATTAAAATGGCTAAGAGTATTAATTAATGAATTTCCCTTTAATTAATTCTCCTTGATGTTTGATGTTGATGAATTATGCAATTGACTTGATCTTGTCCAATTACATAATTAGGCTTAGGATTCAATTAATTTGATAGTCTTGATTATGATTAAATCACTTGATGAAGATTTAGGGTAGTTAGGCCTTTTGATAAGACTAGACCAATTTTTAAGTGATTACATTTTCCCCTCTTTGAATCAATGTACGATCAACGCATTGATTCAAAGAACATCTGATGTTTGATGTTGATCTAATTCTAATTGAGTGAATAGTTTGATACTGATCCTAATGAAATTGCTCTTGATTGATGTTGAATCTGAGAACTTGATGCGATTAATGATTGATTGAGACAAGAATAACCAATTTGATGCTATGCGATGAAACTGAGCATTCATGTGATAGTGATACATGATGATACCAAAAACACATAATCAATTTGATGTGATGAGATGAAATCCATTACTGTTAGAAATATTATGGAAGCATTGATGCTGACAAGAACACATAACCATTTTAATGTGATGCGATGAAACTGATTACCATCAAAGGTTGATCTAGATAATTAACTTGATATAAATCCTAATAAAGTCAATTATCCACTGATTTTATGATGATGAGACTATCAATTTGATGTGGTGTGATGAAATTGATATGCTCTTGTTGATTCTAGTGATTAAAAACATTGATGTTGATCGAGTAATTTGATATGGTTCATGATAAAATCACTTGTTCATTGTGATAGAGCGAAGATCACCAACTTGATTAGGGTTATGATGAAGTTGAGATGCCTCTAGAAATGTGATTCAATTTTATTTTCAGCTTGATTATTGAAGAAGAATTTATTAGATTCAATTGATGTGATGTTGTGATGAAAAATTTCTTGATTGCATGGTGCGCTTTAATTCAATGATGTGTTGATTATTCCCCCTCGAAAGTGAAATCAAAATATGATGATAATATCACACTAATTTCAACTGAGTTAACTGATTAGAACATGATTCAAAATGATGTCGCATTGATTTGAATTGATTTTGACCTAATTACTAACAAGTTTGATTGAGCTTTGATTAGTATTTGACCATATTTTAGTAGTACATTTTGCACCATTTTTTGACTCACTATTGGTCGAAGTTTCTACCCAACTCAGTCGAATGGTTGACCAATTGGTTCATCGCTATTATTTGTGTCAAAATATTGACCCATTGTTGCACTAGTCAAAAGATTGATGCCAATACTAGTCGAAAACAAGGGCAATCTAGGCCAAAAATGACATTGGTAAGTGTTGGAAGATCGACCAATATAAATTAATATTGGTCAAAAACTTTGTCACGCCGACTAGGATGCCAAACTCACGATGGTCATATTTCAACCACATTTGATTGAAATATTTAGTGGCTCCGACCAGGATGCCAAACTCGTAACACCACATTTCAACACAGAATGGTCAATTTTAGGCCAGACTTTCGACGCAAGTGGGTCAAAATTTTGACGAAAGGAGCAGTGTTTAAAAAAAATTAAAGATAAATATCCAAACTAATCACCAACGAAATCTTAATCGGTGATTAGTCTAGATATTTATCTTCTGGTGTCCACACTTATTATACTGCTTGTTGCTAGCGGGTCCCTGTTCGTTCTATTTTCTAGAGTGCTTTGGGCTCTAGCAATCTATCTACTCTACTCTACGTGAAACTGTGGGATTTTTCATTTTGTTTGAACTATTTGAGAGATAGGATCGGACTGGTGATCCATGAATTGGTAGAGATTCCTCTTAGATGCCCACAACTCTTCAAATCTATTGGTGTGAAGCCCCCAAAGGGTATTCTTCTCTATGGGCCTCCAGGTTCTGGGAAAACTTTAATTGCTAGGGTAGTGGCAAATGAAACCAGTGCCTTCTTTTTCTGTATCAATGGACCTAAGATCATGTCAAAGTTGGCTGGAGAAAGTGAAAGCAATCTCTGGAGGGCTTTTGAGAAGGCTGAGAAGAATGCCCCATCCATTAGATTTATTAATGAGATATTACAGAGATTTGTCAGTGGGCTTGCAAGTATGCTATTATAGAAAATATTGAGAAGGTGAGTTTCAATTGTGGTGGCTTTTGCAAACTAGATTTGGTTATGAATTTCTTAATGGTTTTTTTTTAGCTGGTTTGTTAGAATTTTACATTTTTTGATTCAATTTTCCTCAACTTGTATCTTATTATTTCAATTTGTCATGTTCTCTTTCCTCTGCACTTTTACAGGATAATATTGAACGTGAAAGAAAAAGAAGTGAGAACCCTGAGGCAATGGATGAGGATGATAGTGATGAGGTAGCTGAAATAAAGGTTGCTCATTTTGAGGAGTCAATGAAATATGCTCGAAGAAGTGTCAGCGATGCTAATATTTGGAAGTATCAAGCCTTTGCACAAACACTACAACAATCTCAAGGCTTTGGTTTTGAGTTTCAATTTCCTAGTGCTTTAGATGTATTTTCTACAACAAATAATAAAGATGACGATGACTTATATAGTTAGGAAACTTAGTACACAATTGTCATCTTAATGAAGTGACAAATATGTCTATTCTAGTAGGGACCTTCCGCTAACAAATAGCCAATGCTATTCAATTTGGCTCCAACTTTTGCTTGTATGAGTTTTATCTATTCATATTTTTGAAACTTTATTTAGTTTATCAGCCCTTTAGCCGAGGACTTACTAACTTGTAAGTCTTTAGAGCAATATTAACCATGTCAAGGAAATTTAGCTATGGAAACTTTTTCTCAAGTGGTAGATAATGCTATGAAAACTCATTGCTCACAATCTCATTGTCCTTGGCCAGATCAATATTGCTTGCAATCTCATTGCCAAAGTGGCCAAAGACTATGTTAGGCTGATAAAATATGGGGATTCTCTTTACTGTTGCAAATCTTTGAACGTTTTTGCACTTGGATGGATATGTACCATTGTTAAGAGAATTGGACCAAGTTTGGCTTACCTCAAACAGGTGAGGCAGCATATGGTTATGTTCTTTTTTCTATCTATCTGGTTTCACTACCTGTCATTCCTTGGGATATCTTGTAAGGGTTCTATAAATTGATAGTCTATATTTTGGTGGGTATCTTGTATGGGCCTATGAAATTTTTTATCTTATCTTTTTTTTCAATCCTACAACTAGATTTTGATACATGGATTGCTTGTAAGGAACTTTGATATCGCCATTTCAGTAGTTCTTCATATGATAGTTTTCTATGCAGTCTCCAGTCTAGGCTTTATTTGTAGATTTTTTTATCTCAATATTAAAAGAATTAATTTAGTTAAATAAAGCTTTATGTCCCAAAAACAATGACAACTAGGATGTGAATTTAATCTTTCTGGCAACTAAAGAGTCAAAAAATATAATAGATGGTTCAATATAACCTACAACTTTGTCCATGTAAGAGTTGAACTCTAAAATTTATGGTATGAAGACCTGCAACTTGTAGCTAAGAATATGATACTGAATAATTATGACTTATTTTAAAAATTCAGGAAAACTTAACCATTTCTATAGTGATTACTTAAAAAAAAGTATACCTAGTTGATGACTCAATATTTGTAACCTCTCAGAAACTTTTCCTTTCCACTTTAATATCTTTCCTTGATAATTCTTCATCTCCTCAGAACCACTAGAAAAAAAACAATGACAACAGAACTTGCTACTTTAGAAAATTGCATCAATACTTAACTTAAACATTATAGTCATGAAGGGTGTAACAAAATCTGATATGCTAATAGACAAACTCATTTTGCACAAAATGGCATTAAGCATGGATTTTGGTTTACATGTGGTACATAAATTCCTTCATCGAAGACATTATCTATTACATTTATAATTGTTTATTTAGGTTCCATAGCACTAGCATATACACAAAAAGAATTTGTATTAAAAAAAAATGGACACTACATATATATAAAAATACCTATTAAAAAAAAGAGGCCACTGAGGACAATTGCATAGGTCTCCAGAAACAACTTAGTGTGTTCAATTGCATAGGACTCTTTCTCTCAAGCCAAAGACTTAGTGTGTTCAATTGACCAAACTAGCAATCAATTCTATGTTGAGTATATCTGTCAGGCCCTCCTGCAGTTTGAACGAATTAAGAATAGAAGATAGGAACTGATTTAACATTTCACCTACTCAAAAACACAAACCAATGAAATAATCCACATTAGGCCAAGAGAGGTTGACACATTCAATATGAGAATACTTACACAAAATGAAGTTGAATCATGCCAGACAATGACAATGAGAAGTTGACTATTGGCCCTTCTAGTTTTTTATTTGATAGTTGCCTAACAATGACACATTCAAAATGCACTTATGAGCAAAGACCTAGAATGAATGAAATTGATTAAATAATGAAGGTATGTTAGTTTGAGCTTCACTTGGTTTTGAGAATACTTTAATATTCTCTACTTAACAAGGCCGACCACATGAAGGTGGAAGCTCATCTGGCCTCACCCCCCTCCCCCTAACATCAATCTAAATTCCCCATTAACATCTAATTACACACTTCATTCATCCATTTATGAATTATAACATTGAATCTGTAGGATTTGAGCAATACAAATCTACAAAATGCCAAGATCACTTGCATACAAAAAACCTGTTACAAGGAAGTAGAGAGAAGAAGAGGCCAAGGGTTTGACTCAGAATATGAAGAAGAAAATATCCTCAATAATGAATGAATAATAATGTAAAATGGATCATCCTTATAAAGGAGATTGAAAGCCTTGAAAGGAAAAGTCTAGTGCATGCAATAATCAATTTGACTATTACATGACTAATGCATGAGTTTAGACCAACTAATGCAAGTTCTTTTAACTAAAGCAAAATGAAGTTGACATCTTAAGAAGGGAGTAAAGATTAATTAACATAATTAATACTTTACTCTAACAGAATCAATACAATCACATAACATCCATTAATATGATATAAAATTCATTAATATGCAACACTAATCAAGAATTCATTAACACATAACAATATTCATTAACATGACATATAATATAATTAACTGATGAGGATATCTCAGAAATCCCTAATATAATAAATATGGTGAAGAAAAAACTAAAGAAGAGTCAATACATAAATTATTACTATTTTGCATGATGCCACTACTAGCCTCACCGTGATGTCCATGACCAGGTAATTGATCTATCCTCTTCAACATCTCCTTGGTTGGATTTGCATCTTCCAAAATAGTAATAATTTCTGCATTACTCTTTTTAGTTTTTTCTTCACCGTATTTAATATATTAGGGATTTTTGGGATATCCTCATCTGTATCTACAGTTATTGCCTCTATTGTTGTAGGTGCTTTTCCCCTATCTGATATTTGTCTTCAGGTGTCCACACTCATTCTATGGCTTGTTGCCAGTGGGTCACAGTTAGTGATTAGGAGAGCCCTATTTTGGCACCAGTCATGTAGTACAAGCACTAGAATTGAGTTTTTTGGCACGGGCTGGGAAATTTTTGTATATCAACATGCGATAGAGTTTGGGGATTTTTTAGTATTTAAATACATCTGTGGGATGTATTTCAAATTTTAGATATATGGGAAGAATGGCTGTGAAAAAGATATTTCTATTTTTCATTATGAGAAGATCCAGAGTGATTTTGAGTCACAGAGGAAATGCCCTAATCCTTCAAAAAGTGCTATTTCAACGAGTTCTGATCACTTGAGGGACAAAAAATTATCTGTTGAATCAAAAATAAAATCAAGTGATCAACAAATAATTTTTTGTCCCTCAAGTTATCAGAACTCATCAAAATAACACTTTTTGAAGGATTAGGGCATTTCCTCTGTGACTCAAAATCACCCTGGATCTTCTCAGAATGAAAAATAGAAATATCCTTTTCACAGCCATTCTTCCCATATATTTGAACTCTGAAATACATCCCATAGATGTATTTAAATACTAAAAAATCCCCAAACTCTATCACATGTTGATATACAAAAATTTCCCAACCTGTGCCAAAAAACTCAATTCTAGTGCTTGTACTACATGACTGGTGCCAAAACATGGCTCTCCAAAAACTCTTTTGTTGCTTCAAATTCTTCTCCACCATATAATGATGGTGTGAGATGTCTTTCCACCAGGATGCCCTGTTTGAATACACCTCCCGCACCAGAATGTAATCCCTTTATTAAATTATTGAGCTTCTCTTTGTTTCGAGAATAGTTTAACATTCTCTACTTAATAGGGCCAACCAGATGAAGGTGGAAGCTCATATGGCCCCTCCTAGGAGCCTCTTATGACCCTTTACGACATTTTAAGACCTCTAAGATGTATTCTTAGGGATCGTAAAGGGTCATAAGGGGTCCTGGGACACAACAACTGAGAAACATAATTGTAGGCATCATGGTCACTTTTTTTGGAGACAATGTAATTGAGTGGTATACCCAGATGATGGAGAGACTTTTGTACCTTCAGTTCCAAGTTTTTATACATCCTGTAGTGTCAATTTGGAATCGGAGGAGTAGAGGTTGTACTCCATCATCATCGGTATACAACTCAATTATATTGTCTCCAAAAAAATGTGACCATGATGCCTACAATTATGTTTGTCAGCTATTGTGAAATATTTTGTAGTGTGGCCTTTGTTTGCTTTGATGTGTCCTGCAACCTATGAAAATTTTGAAATATGTTACATGATATAGATATAAAGATCACTAATTAGTGCATTATTACATTCTTCTAGTAGTTAATACTATTGCATACCTTCTCTCATTTGTTGGTGTAATTCCTCTTTGAGTATCCCTTTCTCCTTTGCATCCAAAATGAACTCATTCCAATCCCTCACTGGAATAAAGGGAGGATGCTCGTACTTTGGGTTCTGGACAAGACTCCTTCTATATGAGTCCCTCACAGTCTTAAGATGTTTGGCATCTTTTTCTAAAATTTTCTAAAATTTTCTTTTGCTAATAATTTTTGTATTGACTCTTTTTAGTTTTTTCTTCAACATATTTATTAGATTAGGGATTTTTGGGATATCCTCATCTGTATCTATAGCTATTGCCTCTATTGTTGTAGGTGCTTTTCCCCTATCTTGAACATCAAATTGTGACAGGAATATCAGTAAAACTATCATAATAACTCCAAAACCCTAAATAAAATAACATAATAATATAACATTTTTCAACTATCTAATTTGTACAATTTCAATAAGGTTTACCGTTGCTGACGAATGGGTGAGAGGAGTATCCTCGCAACCTCTATCATGTGGGGGATCCATGTCACTTGCTCTTGTCACCTGCTCTTGTATTTCAAACTTCAGTGAGACTTCATACCACACAGTGTTCGTAGATTACGTTCAATGCATTATTTACGCTTGTATTGGTGGGAAAACTCTTGAAAATGCACAAAAGAGATTGCATTCAACCATGTTGTTTACATGACACATGTAGTTTACCTCCAGCCTAAATCAACGTTACATACAAATCTGTGGATAGTGCGTGGTACGAAGCCTCACTGAAGCTTGAAAATGATCCATGATCTCAGGAATATCATCTTCTTTCCACTCTGCTTTCCTCTCTTTTCCCATCTTGCAGCTTGGGCATTGCAACATGAATCCTATTTTCCATAACTATTGATGGATCCTTAGGTGTAGTTGAAATTACCAAATGGCCTTCAAAGGCTAAGGAAAAAATGGAATAACCAAGAAAACACTATACATTAAATCATGTGATTGATAGCAGATTGGGGCTCACCTAAGCCATAAACATGAAGAATTAATCTAAAAAAAGATGTAAACCATATATATGTGCACTTGAGGTAAAGAGAATTTACGTCATATCCATATTAAAATATTAGTTACAATATGAAAATACTAAAGTAACTAATTCTTGAGTTCATCTATGCATATGGTCACAACAAAGATATGTGATTACAATACAGAGAAGGCATCATAAAAATATAATTTTGGAATTTGCCCTAGCTTGACACGTTTTGCACTCAAATCCTTCATCGTGGATAAGTGGAGATGGGTGGATAGATGCAGATGAGTTGTCATCGACCCAACTAAAGTATCTACAACCATTATTTCTCTGTGATGCCCAATCTACATTAGTTCTTATAATATAATGAATAGTATTTACATTAGAAACATTAAATATATACACATTAGCAACATTTTTCTATTTGGGTAGTGTGTGTGTGAAAATTGTACCTGATCTGTAGACACAACACTCAGTAAAACATTAGAGGTTAGCAAAAATTGAAATCGTGCAAAATTGAAAACTATGTAACCAAGCGATTTACTGCCTTCTAGTAGGTGCAAGATTGATGTTCTCAGATTGTAATCGAGATCAATGACCTAGATGACACCTAAATGAAGGATTTGAATGCAAAAGATGGATATGAAATTGAATGCAATTAATCTATTTTTTTGGATTTTCTATGCAATAAGAATGATAAACTTGATATGAATCTATGCTAGATGAAATTGATATGCTATGAATGCTATTGAAAATTGATATGCAATGCTAATCTAACAATGATATGCAATATGAATGCAAAAATAAGATTGATCTCACAAAAATGTCGATTCGCAAGAGCTTTGATTCTTCAATTCCAATTCTCCAGCATAAGTTTGCAAAAATATGAGATGCTTGGATGCAAATTTGAGAGATGATTGAGAGATGAATTATGAAGAGCTGAGCCTTGTTTTTATAGAAATCCAGGGCTTTGGAGGTGCATGAGAAAAAACCATAAATCACTCAAATAACTCAGGTTGATTTTTGAGTTATTTTTAAATAAAGAATAATTAACTCACAAAAACATGCAAAAGCTAAGCTTTAACTCAAAATAGAGTTTAGCTTTAATTGATAATTGATAGTTGTTTGCTTTTATGATTGTGCATGTTTTATTTATGAATTAATTTAATAATAAAGTGATTTATTTCCAACTTAACTGCTTTTAAAAATAAAACAATTGATTTATGGGTTAATCAATTATTTAATCAAATTTTACTTAAAACTATATTATTAAATAATGACAACTTGCTTTAATTAATTAAATAAAAATTTAATCAATTATTCATAGGATATTTGGATTTATTGTCAAAATTAAATAATACAATTAATAATAGATAGAATTAAATTTAATTACACAATTAAGTGGCAAGATATTAAATCTAATTAATTAAATATGAAAATATTCAATTAATCAAAATTTAAGATAAATGTGATTTATTGCCAAATAATTATAAAATTAAAGATAATTATGATGATTAGGAATATTGCTAGGAATATTCCCTGATGCAGAATTTAAGATAATCAATTAGGATTCGATGATGTGCAGATGTGCCTTAGATTAGGACTTTGATGTTGATTTTGTTTGAATTGTTGATATAGAAGGTTAATGAACTTATAGTTCATTTTTGGGGTATTACATTTTGCCCCTCTTTAAATTACTGTGTGAAGCACAGTGGTTCAAAGATAGTCTGTGTTTGATAGAGATATGAAACTGATTCGAAAGATAAACCGATCTCAAGATAGAAATTGATTGAAAGATATTGAGATAGGAGGTCCTGAATGACTAGAGATAATGTTCACTATAACAGCAATGAACCGATGATTGCAAAAAAGTGTCAAAATGCCTGATTCTGAACCTTAGGATTGATAAGAAGTGAGTGACCCCTTCTAGACTCGATTGTCTTAGCAGAACTAGCAGGTATCACATCCGAATCCTTTAGTTGCCGAAGAACCAAGGAAAGAACACTATGATCCGATGGTTGCAAAAACTGATATAGATTACAAGATTAAGAGAATACCAGATTGATATGGATCGATGAATCTGATATGCCCCAAGTGATGATAGATTTGCCCCGAGCGATGAGGACTTTTGATGAATCAGCGACTAGACGTGATTGTTTGTCTTGATTACTGATGAAAGATATTGATAGATTTGATTGACAGACTTTGAATGATGTGCAATACCATGCCCCCTTCGGGATTAAAATTGAAATCTGACAAGAAAAGTCAGCGTTGATAGTTTAGAAGCATGTTAATTGATTTGAGAAGTGGTTATATACGTCTGAGAATGCATTCTGCATCGTTTGGAGGTCCTGGAGACCGAATTTGACTAGGTTTGACCATGAGTTGACCATGGTTGACCAAGTTGAAATTTTGATAATTTGATGTAAGATAATCAGTTAAGTTGAAAAATGGATTTCTACTATGATTGAAGGTTGATTATGCAAGTAGTTGACAATATGAATGATCTCAGATTTTGATTTTGATCCCGAAAAAGGATTCTACTTGCTATTTCGTTGGAGGAACCTTCGTGTGGGATTCAGCTCTTGTTAGATTGGAAGATGCGAGTGGAGAATCATTTAAGCTTCGAAGTTTATTTAGCCATTGTGAGATCATGCAAACATGCAAAATGCAAAGAGACATGCAAAATGAAATGCAACCTAAGACCTAGGACCTAGTCACTGATCATGTATCAATTTGTTATCATCATTGAACTTTTAGGTAACCGGATAAATCAATACAATGCTCACTAGCCATGAAACCATAGACATATGAATATCGATTTGTATGTGCAAGAATCAATACAACACCCACTGGTTATACAACCATGGACATATGAATATTGATTTTATTTTCGGAATGTCGGAGTAGATATAAGCACCAAGGCACAAACGCCAAGATGACCTGAATATCATGTCCATTTTGATATAGCAATTTGTATAAGCATCAAAACATAAACATCGTGATGACCTGAGTATGCCTTGCGTTGCAAACACATCAAACAGTCAAGAGATCATTCTAAATCCAATGTGAATTACCCGTAGTGACCCTTTATCATTCACATCCTTAGGCAAGATTGCGTTCCACAGTAGGAGAAAGAACTTACTCAAAAAGACAATAGTTAGATCAAACTTCCTTGAATTGTCTAGGTATCAATGGTCGAGGTATGCATGGCCATCCAATTCGAGATAGAGGCTCTTACAGTCGGACACCATTTCAATCCAGAATTTCCAAAGTTATTAGATTTCACATACGAGTAGAAAACAAAGAAAAGATTATGCCCCCAGTCATCACTCTCTAAATCCTATAAAGGACATCATCGAAGAGCTCGAAGGGACACAATATGCAAAATCTCAATGTGAATCAGTAAGCATACAAGGAGATAAAAGCATGTAAAAAGCATAGATTGTTTTCAGTTTGTTTTGATGTTTGATTGTTGTAGATGCAAAATCCTTTCTGGAGACGAGACAGATTGACTGACTCAACTTGAAGCTTCAAAGGACTCTAACTGGATAGGAAATGTCTAAGATACATTGGAGGCCATAGGATATGACATTGATTGCCCCCAAGTTTGAACATTGATAGAATACAGACGCTCAAGCTGTTTGGTGTACAAACTGACTTATTGAAAACTGGAAATGCAGAAACAAACCGAGAGATACGTACAAACTAAAGCAAGACTGAAATCTGGGAAAGACCAAGATTATGCTGATAGATGGAGCATTTTGGAACAAGTGGCACCTGTTTGCCGAGTTTTCACCATCTTGGCAGAGATTCTATTTTTGCTACCAAGGCGCCTGTTTCCAGGTTTTCACCAAGGCACTTTTCTTTTTTTCATTTTTTTTTGTATTTTTCATTTTTTCAATTTTTTTTGTATTTTTCATTTTTTCAATTTTTTTGTACTTTTGATATTTTTCATTTTTTTTTTGAATTTTTGGATATTTTCAATTTTTTTGTACTGTTGATATTTTTTGATTTTTTTTTGTGAATCATCAAGGCACCTATTGCTAGGTTTTCACCAAGATGTTCATTTTTTTTAGGACTTTTTCAGATTTTTAAGATTTTTTCAGGACATTTTACCATAGACTGAATGCCTTAGGCGTAGAATTTCTTCAGATGGAGAACGTTGATTGGTTCTCAGAGCTGTTCTCCTTCAGTTGTTGAGAGTTGATAGGCACCAGAGCCAAAATTAGCAGTGATAACAAAGGGACCCAGCCAATTGGGTTTGAACTTCCCCTTGCGTTCTCGATGTGATTGATTTTTAGGATTTTCTCTCAAGACTAGATCACCAACCTAAAATTCTCTGTGTTGGACTTTCTTATTGTAGCCTCTAGACATTCTTTTCTGATACACTCTGAGATGATCATACGCTGCTTGCCTGCGCTCATCTAGTAATTCTAGTTCTTGTAACCTAGACACTCTGTAGTCTTCATCAGTGACAAGTCCATGCATTCTGATTCTGAGTGATGGGATTTCAACCTCAATAGGTAGTACCGCTTCAGACCCATAAACTAAAGCGAAAGGTGTAGCCCCTATAGGAGTTCTGATACTAGTTCTATATGCCTAGAGAGCTGGATTGATCATGAGATGCCAGTCTCTTCCTATTTTATTCACTGTTCTGTGCAAAATTTTCAAGAGATTTTTGTTTGAAGCTTCAGCTTGTCCATTCCCTTGAGGATAGTAGATAGAAGACCAATGTTGTGTAATCTTGAATTTAGCACATAAGTCATCTAGATCCTTGTTTTTGAATTGTCCCCCATTATCTGTGATTATAGAGTGAGGGATCCCATATCTGCAAATGATGTAGTTCAGGATGAACATAGAGATCTATTTCCCCGTTGCTTGTGTTAGAGGAACTGCTTCTACCCATTTTGTAAAATAATCTGTAGCTGTGATTATATGGGTATGTCCATTAGAAGAGTGCGGATGGATAGCACCTATGAGATCAAATGCCCATTGTTGAAAAGGCCATTGTGTAGTAAAGGGAATTAGATCTCTCCCTGGAGCATGAATCAAGTTGCCATGTACTTGACATTGTTGACAATTTTTAGCAAATTTAATAGCCTCTTTCTCCATTTCAGGCCAATAGTACCCAGCCCTAATAAGTTTTCAAGCTAACGTTAAACCATTTGAGTGCAACCCACATATACCCTCGTGGACTTCCTCTAATGCACATTGAGACTCTTCCTATTCTAAACATCTAAGCAGTGTACCATCTAGACCTCATTTGTATAGATCATTACCAATGATGACATATCAGGATGCAGATCGGATAAGGTTTCATTTCTCAAAATGGTTAAAGGACTTAGGGATGATTTGGTTGTGGAGATAGGAGAATAGATTTTTGTAGCGAGATGAGTCATAACCTACAATAGTGCGGGTTTTAGGAGAGTCATATGTAGGATAGGATAGGGCTTCCACCAGGAACTCGTAGTGTAGTTCATGTTTGGGCTGCTGTAAGAGAGTAGATAATGTCGCCATTGCATCGTCATCCTTATTCTCCATTTTGGGTATTTGCTCAAATGTGATAGAGATGAAGTATTTCTTTAAATCATCTACCATTCTCTTGTAAGGAATGAGCTTTTCATCTTTGGTTTGGTACACATCATTGACTTGGTGGATAACCAGTTGTGAGTCTCCATGGATGTGCATCTCTGTAACTCTCCACTGTATTGCCATTTTCATACCATTGAGAAGTGCCTCATATTCAGCAATATTGTTGGTGCTAGGAAAATTTAGTCTAAATGCTTTGGGTATCGAGTATCCTTGAGGAGTGATGAACAATATGCCTGCTCCAGATCCATTCTGTGTGTAGGAGCCATCAAAGAATAACCGCCATGCTCTAGAAGAGAGGTGCATGATAGAGGAATCAGGAAATTCCATTTGCATGGGTGTATCATCAAATAGTGGTGCTTTAGCTAATTGATCAGCAATGACTTGTCCTTTGATAGCTTTTCTTTCAACATATTCAATATCAAATTCGCTCAAGAGCATGACCCATTTAGCTAGTCTACTTGTGAGGGCAGCTTTGCTTAGGAGATATTTCAGTGGATCAATTTTAGCTACCAAATGAGTAGTATGAGCTAACATGTAGTGTCTCAGTTTCTGTGATGCAAAGATCACAGCGAGACAAGCTTTCTCAATCATAGAATAGTTCTTTTCATACGCCACCAATGTTCTGCTTATATAGTAGATGGCTCTTTCCTTTTTGTCTTCATCATGTTGCGCTAGCAATGCCCCCAGTGATGTGGTTGTTGCAGAGACATACAAGATCAATGGCTTCCCATGAATAGGAGGCATCAAGATAGGTGGATTTGATAGATACTTCTTGATATGGTTAAAGTTGTTCTCGCATTCTTCATTCCATGCAAAGGTCACACCTTTATGTAATGTTTTTGGTAAAGGCTGTGATATGTCAGCTAACTATGATATGAATCTTCTGATGGACTGTACTCTGCCTTGCAACATCCTCATTTGACTGATATTTATGGGAGGTTGCATCTCTATTATAGCTTTCACCTTAGCTGGATCGACCTCAATACCTTTCTTGGAGACGATGTATCCTAGGAGCTTTCCAGAAGTGACTCCAAAAGCACACTTTTTCAGATTTAGTCGAAGACTAAATTTTTCCATTCTGTCAAGGATCATGCTCAAGTCTATTAAATGTTCAGTTCTAATCATGGATTTTGCCAAGGTATCATCCACATAATCATCCATTGTTCTATGCATCATATCATGAAAAATAGATGTCATTGCTCTTTGATATGTAGCTCCAGCATTTTTGAGCCCGAATGGCATAACATTCCAACAGAAGGTTCCCCATGCACATGTGAATACTATTTTCTCTTGATCTTCTAGAGCAATTTTGATTTGGTTGTACCCAAAAAAGCCATCCATTAAGGAATACATTTCATAGTCCACAATCATGTCCACTATCATATCAATGTTAGGCAGTAGAAAATCATCCTTAGGGCATGCTTTGTTCACATCTCTAAAGTTCGTGCACACTCTGATTGAACCATATGGTTTTGAAACAGGTACAATGTTAGAGATCCACTCAGCATAGTCTATGACACAGATGAATCCAGCTTTTAGGAGTTTTTCTAGTTCTGCTTTGACTAAGAGTGCAACATGAGGATGCATCTTTCTCAATTTCTGTTTGATTGGTTTTACTCCAGGAGCAATGGATAGAAGCTGCATAATGAGATTGGGATCCAATCCTGGCATATCTGAATATTTCCATGCAAAGTTGATCTTTTTGTTTGATAAGAATGTAGTGAATTTTTGTTTCTCTTCTTCTGATAGAGATTGTGCTACATGTACCAATTGTGGTTCCTCTGTTGTACCCAAATTGATGGATTGAGTGGGCTCAATCAGAACTAGAGATCTATCCTGTAAATGACTCGGAAGGACATCAAATATCTCATCCTTAGGCACCTTAGAGAGGTTTTCACCTTCAGATACATCTTTTCTTTTTACTTTTGTAGGTTCTGAGACTGCCACAAAGTGGTTTTCACCCTCAGAACTCTTTTTCTTTTTATTTTTATTATTTTGACTAAGATATTTGATGTCTGACTCGGTCATGCTGATGCTCGGTTCACTGATGGAAGTCCTCATAGGCTCGACTGCATTGAGGTAACAAGCAAGGGCATAGTCACTGGAAAAGGTGTAAACACCATGGCTTGGGTTTGTGGAAGTTTGGTCGATAAGATCAGGGCGTTGGATAGTTAAAGCGGGAAAGGCTTGGGATATGGTGTTCACGGATGGGGATATGTCATCATTGGTCCTAACCTAACGCTCAAGTTCAAAGGTGATATTACAGCTCAAAATGTTCAATTCGTGAATAGGCTCAACATCATCATGGAAGTCCTCTTCAGCCATAGGTGGATCAGACACGTTAAGTTCATTATTTCACTCTAGACCTACATTGGGTTGAGATACATATTGGTGAATAACATCAATATATTTCTCTATTATAAGTTCATCTTCTTCTGGAATGGCACCCCATTCATAGTCATTTGACTCAGCTTCTGATTCAGGATCTCTAGGAAATCTTAGAAAATGTGTGAAATCAGGATGAATACCCCAAGAAGGATTACCCTCAGTCTCTGACTTGAATTCATATTCATGGGAATCAGTGTCAGAATAACTACTCTCTGCTTCTAGATCAATTTGATCACCTTCGAGATTGGTTGGTTCTTGTGGTGCAACCATCTCTTGCCCT
Organism: Chamaecyparis obtusa; assembly: GCA_027943335.1. NCBI lineage: Eukaryota > Viridiplantae > Streptophyta > Pinopsida > Cupressales > Cupressaceae > Chamaecyparis > Chamaecyparis obtusa. The sequence continues at coordinate 115,373 of BSBK01010767.1, read as the reverse complement.
ACAGTAGGTTCTTGTGTTTCTACTACATTAATTCTTTTGATAGGATCATCTTTATCATCAAGAAGATCTTTGATCTCTTTAGGCAATTTTTCATAGGGGATAAGCTCAGAGCTATCTGAATCATCATCAGAGGGTTTTGTTTCTTCTTTCTTAAGAAGGGGTTCTCCTGGTGCAATTTGTTCTATGACATGAGAACAACCACCTTTGAGATGATAGGGTTTCTTCTTAAACCCCAAGCCGCCAGTATCTTTGTTGGCTCTACCAATATGTGAAATGGGTGTCACAAGACCCTTTCCTCTGATTCCTAGAGGTCCTTGACTGGAATATCCCATCTTGGCTATCAATTTGTTTCCTGGACCATATGAATTAGAAGGGATTGTAGGTGCTATAGATTCACTAGGTTGAACAATTTTAGATTCAGAATCCTCTTTATATAGCCATGCCAGCACAGCTTCATCCTCTTCAAATTCTTGTTTGGATACTTGCTCCGCCACAAAATTTATTTTGTATGCTTCCATAGGTTCCTTAGGTTCTGATTTAGACTGCTTCAAGGATTGTCCATACGACTTAGGTGAGATTGGGAGAGATGTCAAAGACAAGATTGGCTCTATAGTGTATTCTCCCATCCCATGTTCTTTGATATTTATCTCGTTAGCAATGTCGTCCATCTTAGATGTGGAAGCAACATTTAGCTGCTTGATGGAAGATTCTCTGTTATTGGGAACAAGCTTATCGACACTTTCCTTCAATGTATTGCAAGTTGTACTTAGATCTGCTGGGATAGTAACCTCCACTCTATAGGGAAATTTCAAGCATTGATGGTACGTAGAAGGAATAGCTTGCATTTCATGTATCTAGGGTCTCCCTAGAAGGATATTGTAAGCCAATGGTAGATCAAGCACCTGACATGTTGTATCTTTGATGACCGGACCCACTCGGATAGGTAAGATAATGGTGCCTTTAGAAGCTCTTTCTTATTCATCATAGGCTTTTATGGTGATCTTCTTTCGAGGATCAATAGCCATCTCTGAGAATCCCAACTGTGTCATTAAGTTGTAAGAACAAATGTTGAGGCCTGTGCCCCCATCTATCAGCACACATTTGACTCAATGGTTCTGGATCAAGACTTCTATGTGCAAGGGCTGATTATGTGGGTGACTTAGGGAGTTGTCATCTTCCTCTAAAAAGGAGATATATTGTAGAGACGTTAGATGACCAACCATAGTCTGGAACCTGTCTAGATCTAGATCATCAGGAACATTAGAGCCAAGCAAAGCTTTGTCTAGGATATCTCTGTGAGCTGGAGATATTTGAAGTAACTCAAACATAGAGATTTTGGCATTGGTACGTTGGAGTTGTTGGACGATGCTGTAAGATGTAGGTCTTGTATCCTTTGGATTGGAAGATTTTAAGGCAGCCTTCTGTCTAGAAGCAGATGTGAGATTGAAAGGTATCTTAGGGACATTAGATGAACTTGGTGTTTGTCCTTTTAGATGAGTCTGAGCTTGTGATCTGGTAACCGCATGAGCTAAGGAATGATTTATGTCTCTTCATACAATTGTGATGACATTGCAGCTCTCAGAGAGACATGGTTCAACCATATTGATGACAGCATTGTTTCCAGGGTAGGCATAGTTGACTTTTGCCCCCATGTTAGGCTGAGAAGTGGAAACTCCCTTGCCATGTTGTGGAAATGGTTCTGTAAATGCTGTGTGATCATTATTGCTGGTAGGATTATCGATCATGATGTCCCCTTGATCTATCAAGTCTTGAATGGTATGCTTCAAGTGGAAGCATCCATTAGTTCTATGGCCTTTAGTCCGATGGAAAGCACAGAATGCATTATCTTTCCACCAATATGGTTTTGGATCTGGATCAGGGTTTCGGATTGGTGGTAAAGAGATCATGTTATCAGCTATCAGGGTTCTCAGGGCAGATTCCAAAGATTCTCCTAGGGGAGTAAACTTTCATTTATTATCCCATCGTTTGAATGGCTTCTTTGGAGATGGTTCAACAGATTTTTTCTCTGAAGCTTCAATGGCTTTGGTGGCAAGGGTGAGATTGTAGGCCGGTGCCTTTGATGGGGTGTGGATAGTGTCAACAACACCATCAGAGATGATACCTTTTTTTCTATTCCAGCTCTTGTTTTTATCTTTTGAGCTAGATCCAGATTAAGACTTGTCCTTTTGAAGTGTGATTTCTCCTTTCTTAACAAGTACTTTCTCAATCTTGATTGCATTATCCACCATTTTATCAAAAGATACATGATCTTGCATTTGTAATGGATAATTGAGCTCTGGAACAAGGTTATTGATAAAGATTTCAAGTTTCTCCATTTCAGGAATTTGTCTAGCATATAGAGAGAACTTCTTTCTCCACCTCTTGAGGAAAGTTAGGAATGATTCCCATGGATATTGCTTGAGGTTATAGATATCGATCATGGTGACCGGATGTTGAATATTGTAGGAATATTGTTGATAAAACAATTTAATCAATTCCTCAAAAGTTTTGATCGTAGAAGGTAATCTTGAAAACCACTGAATGGATGCTCCTCCCAAGGATCTAGGAAAAAGATGCATTAGATAAGTCGGTTCATGCATGAATTCCATGGATTGTGTACAGAACTCTCTAACATGATCTTGAGGATCAGAGTGTCCGTCATATTTTTCATACTTTGGTATCTCCACTCTTTTTGGGAATGGTGGCATATACAAGTTTTTGTCGAACGGGAAAGGACATAGGGCCTCCATGGAGAACTCCTTGGGTTCCTTCTCCTTCTTAAGATTGTTAAATTTGACTTGTATAGCATGCATCTATTTTTTCATAGCTGTGAGTGGAGTTTCTTCCTCATGTGTGATTATATCATCAATGTTAAAGTTGGGAGGAAGCTTAGCCCCTTCCTGGGATAATTGTAAAAAGTATGCCTCTCTATCCACTTTCAAGAAATGCCTCATCATTCTCTTGAATTCATCGTCATTCTGACATTGATGGATTTTAGAGGGGGTAGGTTCTTGGTCGGCATTATGTTGAGAATGGTGTCCTTGGGACCCTCCTCCTAGAGAACCATGGTTTGTCCCTGCTTGAGACATGGTAGGAGTTTTTGGGCTCCCTGGAATAGATTGAGGAGGATTTTTCTGGTTACCTCTGTGAGTTGATAAAGGAGGTATGTAACCAGTTTTCAATCGAAAGTTACCGAGACTGTCGTCTTCGTAGATACCTGACTTGATGAGTTGTTCAAGAGTTGGACCCGGGGTATTGGTCAAAAGTAAGTTCTGAGATGTTTCTTCTGATTTCTTGTGTGAAGAAGCTCTGGTCTCCACCATTAACTTTGAATGAAATAGAAGAAAAGGATGAAGACAACTGAAGAACAATTTGATTCGAGAAAATTGGATGACGCAACCTTGTCAAGATTATGATAGTTTTGAAGATCTGATGAGATGTGGGTGAAGGAACTGTGCCCTGGATGTATGGGATAGATCACCCAAAAGATAGCGGACACGAGTTCTCAACACTTAGTCCATTTTTGAAGATTGATTGAAGATTGATAGTTATGACAAGGTTTTGACATGAGATAAAAAGGACTCAAATTGATCAAACAGAAGACTAGATCGGATTCAAAAGATCAAACTCAGAAAATGGTAGAATGCTCAATAGCTACTGCTCTGTTCCTGACACAATGATATTTTTGACAGATTCTAGAACTAGGCTGGAAACATTGGATATCTTGCAATTTGATAATTTCTGACAACTCTCTCAAATTTTTCCAAATGACACTCTGCAGACTCGTACGACACTGGGTAGTCTATGAAATGATAGTTGCTAAACTCATATGATAGTTGGGTAATACTGAAACAACACTTGACAAAACTCGTACGACTTTTGACTTCTTGAAATGACTTTTGACTCCAGAAAGATTTTACGTCATTTTTTGCAAAATTTAAGGTCTTCAATTTTGGATTGTTTGCAAATTGTACTGTCCAGATTTTGAAGGTTATACTAGATTTGATCATTTTTAATAGCCAAGTAGATAAACAAGCACGCAGAATAGCAAGCAAGTGATTCCAAGCACGTCTGAAAATAATGAACAAGGGCAAAAGCAACCTTGCGCATGAACAATCAAGTGACCAAATTGTGCTAATCCCTGAGAGTACTAATTGTGTATGTTCTGAAAAGTTTTGCAATAACACACATATACCTGAAAGTGAAAAATTGGCCTCTCTAGGGTTTTTAGTAATGGTTTGACTCTACAACTTTTATGATTCAAAGGGGTGAACTCCAATCCTGGTGCACCAGGGTTTTGACACAGTCCGAGAACTTAATCTTCAAGAGCTGCTAGGGAGATCTGACAACCCAACAATGAACCATATCCGTGGAGATTTCTTCCACAAAGACATTTATATAGCGGTTGTCACTACCATGGTGAAAATGGCTATTACCGCTTGAGGTTCCGTCAATGTAGTTTTCCCTGTGAAGGGATTGTCCGCTACGGTTAACTCTCTCTAAAGGTGACTCACAGATTTATACCACAAGGGGACTTGGCTCTAGATCCAAGGTTTTTGACACCTTTTCACTTTTAACCCAAACAAAGCAAGCAGATTAATCCGACACGCTAAGACAAAGTTTTGTTCCACCAAGGTCTGTGATATCAACTCCACGTGATCTATCAACCTCTCCAGGGAGAGAATGTATCAATCAATAAGAGAAGATGCACTAACCAATTTTGATTCACCAAAGCTCGTGATATCAACCCTACGTGATCTATCAACCTCTCCGGAGAGAGAATGTGTCGATCAATAAGAGAAGATGCACTAACCAAGTTGAATGTGAAATGCACTAAGTATCCTCCCTACCTACAAGGATTATATCGTCAAGAAAGATTTCTCTAGGAATCCAATCTCTCAAGAATCACAAATAGTGTTCATAGGGCCTAATTACTATGTGAGCACAGATATATTCCCGAAAGCAAATCTACCAAAAGTACCCAAAAAGTAGAAAGAGGAACACTTAACACTTAAAGAAAATATGAGATGAGTCCACAAGGTGGAACATTTAACACCTCACACAAGCTGAAAATGAGTCCACAACTTAGAAAACAAGTGAGTTCCTAAAAGCACAAAAGGGTTGTCAAGTGGAACACTTAATGCTTCTGTCCTGTTGACCCCTCCCCTTTATGGCGCTGAGATTGCAACCACGGGGCGGAAATGAGGGGATGGAAGATTAGCGAGTCTAATAACCCAAGATAGCAATCAAGATCAATCACAAGTATTCTAAGACTACTTAATGAATCCTTAAGGGATCACAACCTAGTATCAAATTATGCAAGTGTGTAGAAATAGATCAAAAGCATGAAAAGATGCACACAAGCTTGACACATAAGAGATTTATTTTAAGTCCAAATTGAAATGTTTTCAGAGCAAGGAGAATACCTCATGATCCTCACAATGCGCTTAGTAGATTCTACGTAATTTTTAGCAATTTTTGTTGAGCTTTTCCATGCAAGCAAGTGACGAACTCTCCAACAAGCAAACAAGCAAACAAGATATGCAAAATATATTCAACTTATGAAAACCATAGGGTTAGCTCTAAAAACATATTGTTAGGAGCAATAATAACCATAAATTAATCCAAATGACAACTCATATCATGCATTGAATCATATGAAAAATAAGTGCATACCCATCATAAAATTTTAATTTTTTTTGCACTACATTTGACCTAGTCAACAAGATCTAATTTTTTTGATATGATTATGGCCACAAAAATAGAAATTCAGAATAGAGACCCCTACTAAAAAATAGAGAGATTTCCAAAAATGCAAAAATTTTAGAAAAATCTCTTCATTTGTGCCCTAGAGACCTATTTTATCAAAACAGACCAGTTTTTGCAAATTGACTATTTGAGCTATTAAATTTCATCTAAATTTAAAATAAAAATAATAGATACCCTGTAGAATTTGAAGAGCTTTCCAAAAATGTAAAAATTTCAGAAAATATGCTGATTTGCATCAAATATTAATTTTTTATGAAAAATAAAAAAAAAATTATTAAAAATTCAAAATAATTCAAAAAAATTTGAATTTTTTTTCAAAGCTTCCCTGATATGTCTCCAACTTGAAAAAAATTTTTTAGACCAAAAATCCAAGCCGTTTGGGAGATAAAATTAAATCTTTGAAACTTTAGGGTTTTAGCTCCAAGAATCAAAATCAGCATGCAAAGGTGGGTTGCCCCACGGTGGGCGCCAGAAATGTGTGTGTGAAAATTTTACCTAATCTGTAGACACAACACTCAGTAAAACATTAGAGGTTAGCAAAAATCAAAATTGTGCAAAATTGAAAACTATGTAACCAAGCGATTTACTGCCTTCTAGTAGGTGCGAGATTGATGTTCTCAGATTGTAATCGAGATCAGTGACCTAGATGACACCTAAATGAAGGATTTGAATGCAAAAGATGGATATGAAATTGAATGCAATTAATCTATTTTTTTAGATTTTCTATGCAATAAGAATGATAAACTTGATATGAATCTATGCTAGATGAAATTGATATGCTATGAATGCTATTGAAAATTGATATGCAACGCTAATCTAACAATGATATGCAATATTAATGCAAAAATAAGATTGATCTCGCAAAGATGTCGATTCGCAAGAGCTTTGATTCTTCAATTCCAATTCTCCAGCATAAGTTTGCAAAAATATGAGATGCTTGGATGCAAATTTGAGAGATGATTGAGAGATGAATTATGAAGAGCTGAGCCTTGTTTTTATAGAAATCCAGGGCTTTGGAGGTGCATGAGAAAAAACCATAAATCACTCAAATAACTCAGGTTGATTTTTGAGTTATTTTTAAATAAATGATAATTAACTCACAAAAACATGCAAAAGCTAAGCTTTAACTCAAAATAGAGTTTAGCTTTAATTGATAATTGATAGTTGTTTGCTTTTATGATTGTGCATGTTTTATTTATGAATTAATTTAATAATAAAGTGATTTATTTCCAACTTAACTGCTTTTAAAAATAAAACAATTGATTTATGGGTTAATCAATTATTTAATCAAATTTTTATTAAAAACTATATTATTAAATAATGACAACTTGCTTTAATTAATTAAATAAAAATTTAATCAATTATTCATAGGATATTTGGATTTATTGTCAAAATTAAATAATATAATTAATAGTAGATAGAATTAAATTTAATTACATAATTAAGTGGCAAGATATTAAATCTAATTAATTAAATATGAAAATATTCAATTAATCAAACTTTAGGATAAATGTGATTTATTGCCAAATAATTATAAAATTAAAGATAATTATGATGATTAGGAATATTGCTAGGAATATTCCCTGATGCAGAATTTAAGATAATCAATTAGGATTCGATGATGTGCAGATGTGCCTTAGATTAGGACTTTGATGTCGATTTCGTTTGAATTGTTGATATAGAAGGTTAATGAACTTATAGCCCATTTTTGGGGTATTACAGGTAGCACCAAAATTGTCATCTAGGGTTGCTCTGTGTCCATGAAGTCTTCAACACACACTGCGCACCACCACATTGACAATTTGGCACATTGAAAAGAGCCATCGAGCCTATATCTATAATGCACCGCACCATCGTTACTACATTTATTATTTTTACATGATTATTTTTATATGGAATACACCAAGGAGTACCATCAGAAATATTACCCATTTACAATAATGAAAAGTAAACCTAAATCAAATAGCTCATTTTTTTATCAACATGTGTAGTCTCTGTGTATATGAAAAATGAAAGAAATATCAAGCTAAAATAAAATAGTGAACAAAATAGTATTCCACATAGAGTGAATGAAATATACCATCAAAAGAAGGTGACAAAATCCTGTCACGAAGCACAAACATAGGAAATAAAAAAGGGACAAAAGACAAGAAATAAGAAAAATCATTATGACTATAGAAAAATTATTTATACTATAATAAAAAAAAGAAACACTCTTTGTCAACAATTTTCAAAATCATTAGGACTATAGAAAAATAATTAAGACTATACAAATTCAAATTTTAGAAATGGACGGTTCTGATGCTTTGCCATTACAACAATTGAGCATTCATCATTTGGTATTGTGTATTCCATTTAAGTATGTCAACAATGTTCAATAAATAAGAAAAATCATTATGACTATAGAAAATAAAGTTCTAGAAATGGACGGTTCTGATATTGCTTTGCTATTACAACAATTGAGCATTCATCATTTGGTATTGTGTATTCCATTTAAGTATGTCAACAATGTTCAAGAAATAAGAAAAATCATTATGACTATAGAAAAATAAAGTTCTAGAAATGGACGGTTCTGATATTGCTTTGCTATTACAACAATTGAGCATTCATCATTTGGTATTGTGTATTCCATTTAAGTATGTCAACAATGTTCAAGAAATAAGAAAAACCATTAGGACTATAGAAAAATCAAGTTCTAGAAATGGGCGGTTCTAATATTTCTTTGCCATTACAATAATTGAGCATTCATCATTTGGTACTTCTTGGTGTATTCCATTTAAGTGTCTTGTTGAATCCTCAAGTTGAGTTGGCCTATTTAAGGTGATAGTAGAGGGCTCTGCATCAGCAATCTACAGAATTAGACCTTTATTTTAAATGCATTTAAAACAAAAAAAAATTACAAAACTAAACCAATGGCATGTTTACAACAAAGAAATAGAATGATAATAATGTGTTGAAAATTTGATTATGTTTAGTAAACGTCAAATGACTAGTAGGGGAGAGAGAGAGAGAGAGAGAGAGAGGAATGACGAGGATATTGATGCTCCACTTAGCCATTATCTTAGAAAAATGAGCAAGAAACCAAAAAAGAAATGATTGTAATTAACATTTTTTGCTAATCATTTCTTTTTTGGTTTCTTGCTCATTTTTCTAAGGTAATGGCTAGTAAGCAGAGCATCAATATCCTCATCATTCCCCCCCCCCCTCTCTCTCTCTCTCTCTTTCCTGCAACAAATGGACTTGTGATAATTTTCACAATAGTACATGTGTGGAAGGAATGCTCAAAGTATTGCTTAGGAAAATATGAATGTTCATCACCTGTTGTTGAAACAGATTTACATAAACCAATTAACTCAAAACACAAACCATTTTTTGAATAATTTAATTTTAACTTTGGTTGTGTTAAAGGAACTATGTTGACTTTATTTTGTAGTTGTTTAACATGAGAGTTTGTAGATTAATAGGAGCTCACATTTTTACGGGAACATCATTCAATTAAGCATTAATTCTCATCTATATCTAGTGAGATGAACATAACTCATGTACCTCATGCTAGTGTGCTTGGATTAGACTAGACATTATCCAACCGCTTGTGAGGGTTGTGTGTAAAAGGAGGACCGCCTGTGTGTTATAACACTTTATATAAATACTCTCTATTTGGATAATGTCTAGTCTAATGAAAAATAGTGCATACAAGGTATCCAAGCACACTAGCATGAGGTACATGAGTTATGTGCATCTCACTAGTTATAGATGGGCAAATATGGCACACTAATATCTGTGTTCACTTCTATTAATCTACAAACTCTCATGTTAAATAACTACAAAATAAAGTCAATATAGTTCTGTTAACCAAACCAAAGTTAAAATTAAATTATCTAAAACAAATGGTGCCTTAGAGGGATAGAGGAACACTTTGCTAAAGAAGTTTGACTATTGTTTGTGAAAATGCCTCCAAGGAATGTAGGTACTACCAGGGAGATCCAGGAATTGAAGGAGAAGAACACAAGGTTGCAGGAATCTTACAATGCACTTTTGGCTAGGCTTGAAGCACTGGAATCCAATCAAAGAAGAGCATCAGATGAAGGTGTTGATAGTGAAGAAGAGGAAGAAACCCATAAGGAAGGGGAAGGAGAGGAAGAAGAGGAACAAATAGATATTGAAGAGCAAGGGACAACCAGGATATTCAAGGCTATGAAGATTGAGTAGCATAAGGTGAGGGGAGATATCCCTATGTATGATGGAAGTCTGAAAGAAAAAGAGCTTTTGGACTGGATTGCATCAATGGTTGCATACCTTGAAGGTGAAGAGGTACTGGAAGATCAAAGGGTCAGATTGGCAAAAACAAAACTCAAAGGGCATGCACTCCTATGGTGGGATCATGAGGAGGCAGACAAAAGGAGAAGAGGTAAGCCAAAGATTTTCTCTTGGGACATGATGATAGCAAAATTGAAAGGTAACTTTCTTCCTAAAGACTTTGATGTACAAATGCATAAAAGAATGCAAAGTTTAAAATAAAGAGATTTATATGTTAAAGCATATACAAATGAATTCTATAAACTAAGCATAAGGTTAGGATTGGAAGAAGATGAATTTTTTAAGGTTGCTAGATATTTAGTTGGTTTAAGATTTAACATCCAAGATGAATTTGTGGCTTCTAACCCCAAAAGTGTGAAGGAATGTTACCAGTTGGCCCTTAGAATAGAGGAGAAATTAAAGAGGAAAAGTGAAAGACAAAATAGTAGCAATAGAGGAGGTTATTCAATGAGGGGAAGAGGAGGAAGGACAAATCAAGTTTGGGAAGAAAAGGACAAAGGATTGATTAGGACAATGCTGCACAGTCCTAGAAATGCAGACTTTTGGGATTTTTCAAATAGGTACAGTCAAGTGTCCTATTGAAGGGCAGCTAGTAAAAAACCCTGTTCAGATGTGAATGTCTAGTGGATAGAAAGAACCAACTATCAAGGCACCATATTCCTAAAGTACAGGTTCAAACTCAGACATACAATGCCAAGACTGATTCTTGTGACAAGAATCCTTTCAAAGGTTGTGAACATGGTGTAGGGGCACCTAGAACATCCAAAGAATACCAGGAGTCCATAATGACAACCATGCACCTAATGACACCTAAAGAAATCAATTAGAATGTATTGGAACCTTTGATGGTCTATAAGGTCATTCCATACAATGCAAATGGCAAATATGTAATAAGTCTTAAAAGGCCTAATAGGCCTTAGGACCAAAATAAGAGCCTATGATGGTATTTGGTGTTACAAGTTTATAATAGTTTAGATTTGATTTTAATAATGCTTAATTAGTTAATTTGGGTCACATTTCAAAGTCTTAAGGCTTCATTATCTTTAAAAGTTTCAAAAACTCCAAATTTGTAATGTTGCAAATTCAAAAATTTGAAATGCAACGGTTATTAGAAAATGGAGGGAATTGGATTTTGTTATGTTTTAGTACAAACTAATCCATCCAACCAATTGGGATTGGTTGGGGTAGTTTCTAGGAGTCCATCAAATATGCCAAAGTTTCATTGTACGACAGAAGAGGCTTGGTGTACAGACTGTACTGAGTTTTTGATAAATAAACTTCTTTCAAATGAAATTTCCTTGACTTCTTAGAGTGATTTTGGATTCATTTTGTCATTGTCTTACATTTCAATGCATTTGGAATAGTTAGATATTGATCCTAGACCACATATATGCATTTGTGAGGTCTATATTTGTATTTTTACTCAATTAATTCTGACTATCAGAGTAGTTTCAACCATTCCTTTGACAGTTTTGTGAGTTTCCAATTGAATATGGTCATTCCATGACCTCTAACCACTGTAACACATGGAATGTGGTGTAGGGGAACCACCTCCACCTTCGAATTTCACATCATTTAAGTCATGTCAAGAAAGGATATATTCATTAAAGTTTTAGAACCATGGTATATTTGTTAATTTACATTATAATGATTCGACAAAGAGAATATGGGATATTTGTAAGAAAAATTCCAAATAGGAATATGAATGGTCATGGAAGACAAACCATTTTGTAACGGTCCAATATGGTCTTAAATAGACTACACTATGTAATAGAGAGGAGGATAGTTAGAGAGAGTTGACATACAATAGAACAGGCAAGAGAGTAATAATTGTGGAAAAGTATCAGGCTCTCTAGCCTTTAGCCAGAGAGCCATGAATGTTTTGTCTGCCTTGAGTATGAATGAAACATATTTTAATTAAGCTTTATGTATTCCCTATTGGTGATTTTTTATCTCTATTACGAAGAACATAATAGTGTTAATGAATCAGATTCTTTTTATTATTATTATGCAAAGAAATATAAATGATCTATTTTTTTTCAAGATAGTCCCGTAAGGAATGGTTTTTGGGTTATTAGTCTCTTTATGACAATCCCATAGGGGAGGATAGTAATCAATTTTGTTGAAAAAGAAATGTTTTGAAACCATTTGGTAAGCCAAGAAAGCATTGATGTCTACAACGGTTTTTAAAAAAATAGTTTTCAAGGACTCATTATTAATTGAGTTTATATATATTCCTGCTATCGGTTTTTGATATCTTTTGTGAATAACATAATAGTGAATGATATTGGTTTTGGTTGAAAGAGTTTCATAGTGGAATGTAATGGGTTCCTTAAAGGATAGAATATTGTAATAGATGGGTGTTTGAGGCATTGAAAACTGATGGTCATGTTTTTGTTTATGAGTTCTGGTTTGCAAACAGTCTCGATTTAGGATATATCTAGATTATTCCTAGGATGTTGTTGCAAGAATTTTCTTACTTTTTTGGTTAAACACATAACATATATCTAACTAGGGCATCAATCTTGAAGCAGCCTAGCTACTTCCCCCAAATTTGAGCACTTGGGTTATTAAAATTCATTTCGTTGGCTTGCTTCTCACCCAATGGCATTGGAGACCAATGGAGAAATCGCAAGTCAAGGTACACTCTCCATGACAAAGTCGACTAAGGAGTTTCTGGGCTGATCTGACAGAGAGTTTAGTATCTCGTGGGTACAACACAAAAGTTTCAATAAAATGTTTGTAGAACTAACAAATGAGCTTCAAAACTGTGGATGCATCGAAGGTTAAACTTGCAAAGATGTTCAATCTATCCACTCACTTTGTAAATTGACAAGGCATGATATATAAACAACCTAGCAAATACCCAATACATGATGCCTTGGCACATTGCTCACAGGCCCTAAGTAGGTAACCAATAAAACAATGCCAGAAAAATGCAGAGTAAGAAAACCCTTATAGGTGGTCCTCATTTTACACCAAATCATAGTGGCAACCCTCATAGGCAGGCGGTCCTCCTTTTACACCAAATCATAGTGGCAACCCTCACAGGCAGGTGGTTCTCCTTTTACACCAAATCACAGTGGCAACCCTCGTAGGCAGGCGGTCCTCCTTTTACACCAAATCACAATGGCAACCCTCGCAGGCAGGTGGTCCTCCTTTTACACCAAATCACAGTGGAAACCCTCACAGGTAGGTGGTCCTCCTAAAACTCTCACCAAATAATAGTTCAAACAATCACATGCTCTAGCTCCTTCGTGCGCTCCAAGTGAAAACCAAACAATGAAATGAGATACAAAATCTTTTTTCTTTTTAAAGTTATGCCCGTGTTGGTCAAAATTTTGACCTACATGGTATTGGTCAAAATTTTGACTAACACAGGCATGTATTGAAAAAAAAGGAGGTTTTCCTTCTATAATCCGACCAACCTAAACCTTTTTAATTGATGGTAAAAAATTTTGGTAGAAAAATGAGGTCAAATGTAGTAGTGTTTGAGCAAGATTTGACTCATTTTGACCAATATTTGACTAATTTTGACTTAATGTTGAGCTGATAACATGATTAGAAAATTATTTTAATAAATTCCAAGTGGCTTCTACACATGAGTTGACTCTTTTTAACTGTAGTTGACTAAAGTTTAACCATTGTTGACTGAAATTTGATCACTGTTGACTTGATAACATGATGCCAAACTGATTTAAAAACACACTAATTTGATTCTAGACTTCATTTGACTTGGTTTGACTATGTTTCACCCAAGTTTGACTAGGTTTGACTTGATGCATTTGAGTTCTAATTTTGATTTCGATCTAGACATTAATTGTGATGAAGTTTTATGTACTTTAGATTTTGATTGAATGGGATAAGGTAGGGTCATAAAATGTGACCTAATTACCAAGTTAGGGGTTAAAGGGGTCAAATTTGACTTTTACCCATCATTTTCACATTTCATCCTTTGGTAATTTAAAAAACCCTTCTACAATAGTGGTTGATTCCCATGGAGAAACATTGTTTCGAGCTCGTACGACACCATCAAAGACTCGCACATGATCCACCTCTGGTATGTCAATCAAACTATTCATTTTTTTTGCAAATTTGATCATTTTTCATGTGATTTTGTATTTTGTATGTTATTTTATATGTTTAGTCATATATCGATTTCCAAGTCGTATGGGTCATAGTCTCGAGTTGTACGTCATTTTAGTCCAAAATCTTGAATTTTATGCCATAAGATCCCTACTCGTATGTCATATTTAGAGTCCTATAAGGTTTACTCTTTACTCATATGTCAGTTGTCCTTAGAGTCATATCTTGTTCTTGGCTTGTATGAATCCCTTTCCTAGGTCGTATGTCATTTTCTAGGTGGTATGAGTCATTGTTTAGAGTTGTATGTGGTTAAATTGACTGTGTTAGCCAATTTCTTTGGTATTTTGGTCATTTTGCTTCTCAATTTTTATTGTACTTGATATTTGACTATACTTTAGCATTATATTGATCTTTTATCATATGGTACTAATGTTTCTCTTTTTTTTTCTCATTGCAGGCAAAATTTGGTGTCATGACCGTAAGAGGTCAATATCCATGAGTGATGCACATGATTATGTGGTTATTTGATGATGATAAGGTAGTCATCAAATATTGTGTCTTATTCAAATTGCTCGATATCCCTAATATTCAGGCAAATAGGGGACTACATATTGCTCTAGTTGAGAGGTGGCACTCAAAGAATAATACTTTTCACATGCTCAATAGAGAGATTACAATGACACCTGATAGTGTGTATCACATCCTGAGGATACCTATCATTAGAGAGTAGGTATATTACAATGCACAACCTATTGATACTGGGATTACAACTCTATGAATAGTCTTTAGAGACAATACCATTGCTCATATATGCCTTACTTGGGAGCACATGGAGAGGTCTTATGATCCACTACCATCTATTCTGGTCAGTTTGATTGGTGGGATTATCATGTTAGATCAAAGTGCCCATGGATTCTTATGTGGTTGGGGACACATTCTTGAGGATATGCTTGTGAGACCTCATTTCTTTGCTTGGGGTGCTTTTCTTCTGGCACACTTATATCCTAAGTTACATGATGTGGTCAATCGGTATAATAAGAGTGTATCAACCAATGTGTTCCTTCTTTAGATATGGGTCTAGGAGCACATCCCAGTGACATGACCAATGGTAGAGAGAGATAGACATCCTCATCATCCATACTTCAACATGTATAGTGGTTATATGATGCAAATATCATTTTCTGATGTTAGTATAAGAAATACTCAATCATGTTCAAATTTTCGTAATGATATCATTAGATTGGATTAAGTTCTCATGTCGATGTCAACATATTTTGATTTTCCCTTATGAGTATGATCTTGTTTATCCCATTTCAATCAAATCACATGAATGCAACACTAAATGAATGCAACTTTCTATGCAAACCTCTGATGCCTTTTCACTTTTTTAGATCTTTCGTTATGTTTTTCATCATTGAGCATTTTTTGGATATTGAAGCTAGTACAACTCTCACTGGTTAGATTTCAACCATGAGAATATGAATACTACTTCTATCAGATGTAATGTCAAAAGTGAACATAAGCACCAAGGCATGTATGGCCAGGATGACCTGAGTGTTACTTCATTTTGATGTTGCAAGGTGACACAAGCATTGAGACATGTAAAGCCAAGATGACCTGAGTGTTTCTTGTGTAAAAAACAAGAGTTCCTCCTATTCTTGTGTGATGTATATGTTGTCTGTAATGATCCTTGTATTCATACTTGGAGAAAAATTTTTGTACCCTCAATGACCCTTGCATTCATATCCTTGGGTACCCATTTTTGAATCACACAATACTAAGAAAGAGCTTGATAAAACAAACAAGGAGATAGCTCCAACCTCACCATATTATTCAAATACTAAGAGTTGAGGTATGTGTGGCATACCAAAAAAGTGGAGTCTCTTATCGCAAACATCCAAATCATTTGACACTCTAAGATCATCAAGATAATCACTAGAAACAATAATCAAAGAAAATTATCATGCTTCATGTCCTTGTTCCTCTATTTCGTAAACATACTGGAGTCACTCCGAAGACATGAAAATAAAGAACTGATAATAATAAGCAACAAGCAAAGAAAATTTATGCCCCCTTCCTTGTGTGTCTAGTCCGAAGACATCATTGAGTCACTCATAAGACATGATCATTAAAAGAAAAAATAGTTTTTTGTGTTCTCTTTTTTTTAATTGTTGTTTGTGGATATGTGCTTGTCTATTTTATGGTGTTTAGAAACACCCTTGTTTTTTGGGTGCGTGGTGTTGAAAAACACCATTTTTGTGTTGGGTTGATGTTGAAAAACACCATTTTTCAGTGGCAGAACATGTGAGAGTTGAAAGATCTTGATGGGTGACTTTGATGAAAAGGATGATTATGACTACCCAGATGATGAAGATTATTAGGAACTTGCCCTCAGTTACATGTGATTATCCTATGACTAAGAGATTAACTAATTCCAAGCCATGATATTAACATGCGAAACCAAATGATATGTACATGCATGTAAAGGATATACAAGATATATCCGAGTGTTGTATTGATAGATGGAGCGACTGATTTCCACATTTTCACTACTTGGAGTTATTGCTATTTTTGTCACCAAGGTGCTTGTTTACTAGGTTTTCACCGAGGGACTTTTTCGAAAAAAAATTTGTACTTTTTCTATTTTGATTTTTGTTTGTCTTATCAAGGTGTGTATTTGCCAAATTTTCACCAAGATAATGATTTTTTTCAAGACTTTTTTTGATGTTTTTGATAGTATCAAGGTGTCTATTTACCAGGTTTTCATTAGGATACCCTTTTTTTTAGGATCTTTTACAATGTTTTTTTTCTTTAGGATCTTTTAATGCTATTTTTTATTTTCTCAAGATCAAATTTCCACTATTTTTTTATTATTCCAGGAATGCCTTTTGTTGTACAACTGTTGAACTAAGGATGTTAGGTATAGAATTTATTTAAATAGATTGTATTGATCAAATCAAGAAGTAGATCTCCTTCTGGTGTTGAGAGTTGATAGGCACCTAAACCATATATCGTTATGATGATTAAGGGTCCAAACCAATTGGGTTCAAACTTTCCCTTATGTTCTCTATCTTGTTATGTCTTTGGATTTTATCTCAACATGAGATCTCCCACTTGAAACTCTCCATGTCTTACCTTTTTGTTATATTCTTTAGACATCCTTTTATGATATACTCTGAGATGATCAAATGCCTCTTGCATGGGCTCACCTAGAAATTCTAGCTCTTGAATTATTGAAATTTTGTACTCCTTATTAAGGTTTTATGATCATTGCAAATGTAATAGCACTGCCTATGTTGTCTTATGGTATGTGTTTTCCAAATGCAACAATCTCTCTTGTTTATATTAGGAATGAGGCTATGAGAGACATTTCCCTTCAAGGGACATATCTATTCATTATATATATATATATATATATATATATATATATATATATATATATATATATATATATATATATATATATATATATATGTTATATTATTATTAATATATCTTATTCAAATTTATATTATTCTAATATATGATTGATTATACACACACACACACACACACAAATACAGGGTGAACCCACAATAGTGGGTTACACTTTTTAGCCTGAACGGACACTGAACTCTACATTTTGAGAAAAAATTTCAGATTCGGATGCATATTGCCGTTGAACCGCTCAAAATCAGAGGATGAAGTAAATTAGAGTCTTTTAAGATTTTCTGTCTAGATTCTAAATATATTTTTAAAATTTTTTTTTGAATTTATTTGAATACTTTTTTCTTTCTCCCACGAAAACTTGTATGGTGCTGAAAATGTCATTTTCAAATAGTAACACTATTTTCATAGAGCATAACTTTTTTTGTAAAATAGATATGGATGCGATTCTTTCAAATTTAGTTTTGTAACATCCATACAGAGGGCATGTAATTGGTTTGATGACGTTATCACTATTATTGCATATTTTATTAACATTTGAAGTTGACTAAACCAAAATTTACCTTGACTACATAGCTTATAACTTATTGTGTATTTATTGAATTTCAATTTTATTTTTTAATAGAAATTAGACTCAAATACAGAGGGCACTGTTATTTTTCAAAAAAAAATTTCCTTGTTTTACTATTTTTCATTGAACTTTAAACTCAGAGGTTTATATTTGATAAAAAACCTACATTCATTTAACGTCAAAAGCCATACACATAAAAAATTTAAAAATAGTCAAATATATAATCGTTAGAAATCTAGTTCTGAGTACTTGTTGTATGAAAAAGGACATCTTCTCATTCATCCATTTGATCAGTGCCCTTGAGGCCCAAAGCCATGAAATTCTCAGAATTTCTTGAAAACTTGACACCATGTCCCAAACTAGGCACTTTTGATAGAAAGTATCGAAAGTATTGACTTTCTATTGAAAGTACTTTTCCCAAAAATGCAAAATTTAGCCATTACTAAGATACTTTCAATCGAAAGTCAAGTTTGACTTTCGATAGAAACCTATGTCAGCCTTTTTGGTGGCATTTTCAGTTAATAAGAATTAGGTATAAATAAATGTATATTTTTTTCATTTCATAAATCTGAAAGCTATAAAATAATTCATATTTAGGAGAAGGAAGACATTTTGGCATGAAATAATTTTCTAAGTTGTGACGGGAAATAAAAAGAGAAGGCTAAACAAAAGTACATGACATTATTCAGAAGAGACTGAACAAAGACTACGTGAAGAATCACGAAAAAGATATCATTGTCGGAATCAAGGTATGTCTAAGATGTCTCTAGATAGATATTTTAAGTTGATGGTCAAGACTTGTCTTAATGTTCATGTAAATGTGATATTGTATAGGTCTATTAGACTTAACTAGACCTAATTGTAGACCTATTTGGACTAATAGGACTTATTAGGACCTATTCTAGGACTATTAGGACCCAATTAGAATCAATGAGAACCAATTAGCACCTAAGTAGACTCAATTAGAACCAATTATGAAATATTAAAACCCAATTAGACTCAATTATAATAAATTAGTACCTAATTAGACTCAATTAGGACCAATTATACCCAATTAGGACCAATTAGAACTAATTAGAACCAAATAGTACCTAATAGGACCTATTAATACTAATTAGGACCTAATAGGACCTATTAGGACCTATTAGAACTAATTAGGACCTATTAGGACTAATTAGAACCAATTAGACTCAATTATGACCAATTAGGACCTAACATGACCTACTAAACTCAATTAGGACTAATTAGACTTAATTAGGACCTAATATGACCTATTAGACTCAATTAGGACCAATTAGACTCAATTGGGACCAATTAGGATCTAATATGGACCAATTAGGACCTAACATGACCTATTAGACTTAATTAGGACTGATTAGACTCAATTAGGACCAATTAGGACCTAATATGGACCAACTAGACTCAATTAGGAGGTCAAATAGACTCAATTATGACCAATTAGGAACAATTAGGACCTAATTAGGACCTATTATATTCAATTATGACCTATTAGATCCAATTATACTCAATTAGGACCAATTAGGACCTAATATGACCTATTAGACTCAATTAGGACCAATTAAGACCTAATATGGACCAATTAGGACCTAACATGACCTATTAGACTCAATTAGGACTAATTAGACTCAATTATGACCAATTAGGACCTAATATGGACCAACTAGACTCAATTAGGACCAACTAGACACAATTATGACCAATTAGGACCTAATTAGGACCTATTAGATTCAATTATGACCTATTAGATCTAATTATACTCAGTTAGGACCAATTAGGACCTAATATGGACTAATTAGGACCTAATATGACCTATTAGACTCAATTAGGACCTAATATGGACCAATTAGGACCAACTAGACACAATTATGACCAATAGGACCTATTAGATTCAATTATGACCTATTAGATCTAATTATACTCAATTAGGACCAATTAGGACCTAATATGACCTATTAGACTCAATTAGGACCAATTAGACTCAATTGGGACCAATTAGGACCTAATATGGACCAATTAGGACCTAACATGACATATTAGACTCAATTAGGACTAATTAGACTCAATTGGGACCAATTAGGACCAATTAGGACCAATTAGGACCTAATATGGACCAACTAGACTCAATTAGGACCAACTAGACATAATTAGGACCAATTAGGACCTAATTAGGACCTATTAGATTCAATTATGACCTATTAGATCTAATTATACTCAATTAGGACCAATTAGGACCTAATATGGATCAATTAGGACCTAATATGACCTAATATGGACCAATTAGGACCTAATATGACCTAATATGGACCAATTAGGACCTAATATGACCTATTAGACTCAATTAGGACCAATTAGACTCAATTGGGACCAATTAGGACCTAATATGGATGAATTAGGACCTAACATGACCTATTAGACTCAATTAGGACTAATTAGACTCAATTGGGACCAATTAGGACTAATTAGGACCTAATATGGACCAACTAGACTCAATTAGGACCAACTAGACTTAATTAGGACCAACTAGACTCAATTAGGACCAATTAGGACCTAATATGGACCAACTAGACTCAATTAGGAGGTCAACAAGACTCAATTATGACCAATTTATACTTCATACATGTGTAGGAAATGCTCAAGAATCACAAGCTCAACAAGCTGCCCAACCTTTAGAAGTTGGAGAAGGGTCATCACAAGCTCAACAAACCCAACCTTCAAAAGTTGGAGAAGGGCCATCACAAGCTCAACAAGCCCAACCTTCAAAAGTTGGAGAAGGGTCATCACAAGCTCAACAAGCCCAACCTTCAGAAGTCGGAGAAGGGCTATCACAAGCTCAATAAGAACAAGTCTCAAAATATCAAATAAGTACACATCTTTCTCTTTCTCTCACTGACTCTCTTGATTTAGTCACTGTTTCAATTTAGTCTCTTATTGGTGAATATACATTTTGGGTCTTTCCCCTAAGAAAAAGTTTTTGTTTTTGTTTTGTACATGCAACCTTTGATGATGAAAATGTTGGACAAGGGGCATCCCAAGTTGATTCAACCCAAGGTTAAACAAGTATGTGTTTCTCTCATTAATGTATAAATTATTATAGGTAGAACATGTTCAAGAGCTTGTAAATACGTATTTCATGAAGGTCCCATTAAGATGAAATATTAAGATTTTTTATTTTATTTTATTTGTAGTGGAAGTGCAAGAAACATATGTGAATGATAGTCTACTCCAACAGTTGAAGAGAAAAATTAATCATAAAATCATAGATCCTTTAATTGAAATGGATGTGGAAAAATTGAGAGATTATGCTAAACAACCCATAAATATTATGAAGAGGGCATTGAATAAAAAGTCTAAGAAAATAATGAAACAATTTGAGAATCTTGGTACACTTGAAAAAACTCAACTGTTATCAATTACACTTCTTAAAGATGAGTTAAAAGAGCCATTAAAATTATTGGGTGTAGATGCAAGTTTGAAAGTGTTAAAATCAAGTAACA
Organism: Chamaecyparis obtusa; assembly: GCA_027943335.1. Taxonomy (NCBI): domain Eukaryota; kingdom Viridiplantae; phylum Streptophyta; class Pinopsida; order Cupressales; family Cupressaceae; genus Chamaecyparis; species Chamaecyparis obtusa. The sequence goes on along the minus strand of BSBK01010767.1, from coordinate 93,689 downwards.
TACAAAAAAATATTGTTGACAGTGTTAAGGAAGGTTTGCATTCCATTGGGAAAACAACTAGATCTATAGATAGGTCCATTTCAAGAGGAGTTATACTGACATCTATTTTAAATAAAAACATGTCCCAAAGAAGACAAATTTCTTCACTTTCATCTCAGATTGGGTACAGTAGGAAGACACTGACACACTATTTGAAAAGAAGAATCAATTTGGATGATACTACATTGGAAGGTAATTGGGCACTAATGTGTAGAGCTCCTCAGTTTGATAGAATTAATGAAACAATTAGGAACTTAGTTACGTCATTTTGGAATGATCATACTCATCCTTCACCAAATACAAGAGACATTATCAAGAAGAGGATTGGGCCTAATGAATATTTCCAGCACATAAAACATTGGTTGGACACCACACATCATGAATTGTATCTCTCATTTTGTAACTCAAATCCTAACATTAAGATTGGACAAACAATGTTTGAAAGATTAAAGCCATTTTTTGTAAAGATAAATAAATCTTTTGAAACTTGTTGTTGTCAATATCACATTGAATTCAATCTCTACTACCAAGGGTTTAGAAAGATGATAGAAGAAAGTGGTGGTTCTCAAAATGATTTTCCTAAACATCCAATTCAATTCATAACATTAATCTTATGTAACAAATCAATTGATCATGAAATACCTGAAATAGATTGCATAAGAGGAACTTGTCAAACATGCGGGGATTTGGCTAAATTTCCTTTGAGACTTGAAGATACTGACATGGTGAGGATGATAAAATGTAAGAGATACAAGTACATAAAGTCTGAAACAAAAGTTGGGAAAGAATCCACAAGGTTGGAATATGTAGAAGATGAGATACATGTTGCAACATTTATGGATAATTTTTGTAAATTGATTCAACCATACATACGACATGTTTTTTTTTTTCTAAATGGTAGGTAGAACAATTCCAAATACAAAAAGAATCTTTTCCAGTTGGAACGATTTTATTGGTTGTTGATTTTGCAAAGAACTACTCCTTTGTATCTCAAAAACAACTTCAAGCAAAATACTACTATACAGAGCAGGTGACTATCATGGTACATGTGTCTTATCGACATGCACAATTAGATTTGGATGGTGTTGAAAGTACATATGAAGCATGAGTCATAAAGAAAGAATATCACTTTTACATTAGTGATGATAAAGAGCATGACATACATTTTGTCAAGCATTGCTTTAAGACATTTTTTGGATATTTGGAAAACAAAGGCATCAAAATTGAAAAGCATTTTGTTTGGTCGGATGGATGTGCAGCACAATTTAAATTAGCAAGGCCATTTTATGCACTATGTAGATATCATCGATACCAAAAGATACCACATATTTGGAATTTCTTTGAGAGTGGACATGGAAAGGGAGAGCATGATGGTGCGGGAGTTTGCATTAAACATGCTTTAAGAAAGTATCAACTGGACTATCAGGGATATCGTATAAATAATGCTCATGATGTAGTTGAGTGGTGCAAGATGCATTTTATTGTGCCAAATCATGATAACACATCATCACGATCAAATCGAGTCATACCCTTTCGAGTATTCTGGGAGATAACAGGTACTAATTCTAAATTTATTGATCATTATTTGAGTTAACTTATAATATATGTCTTTAATTTTTACATGTGACCTCTCTATTGTTCAGGTGTTGACAGAAGATCAATCCATGGATGCAAGAGAGTAGACAAAACAAGATCCCTACATTTAGTTATGAGTATGGATAGTAATGTGTGGTCATTGTGCACTAGAGATTATTCATGCTTTTGTTATGACTGTATTTCTGAAAACTATGACGAATGTATCAACCAAAAATGTGGATATGTTAGTGAATGGAATTTGGTTCTACTAGATGTTACAAACACAAATGACGTTCAGGATGAAAGCTTTGATGACATTCCATTGATTTCTATAGATTATGACCATATTTCAGGTTTGATCAAAATTGGTATGTGTGTGTTTATGTACATGTTTTTAAAAAGGATTCATAAACTCAATTCATTTAAATAAAGTTTGTTTAATTTATATTTACAAGTTCCTAAAATTAAAATTTCACTTTAAATGCAGGACATATTTCACATCTATATATTTAACATTGAGGAACACATTGTGCAGGTTCAGTTGTCGTGCAAGGAACATATTTGAAGCAAACCAAAATACTTAAACATGGGATTCATTTTATTGATTATCAACCTAACAATAAGGTTTATCAGTATATTCATCTTGTAATTGCCACTGTCCTATCTCTTGTTCCTGTGATGGGATGTGGCATTCGTAAGTGGAGACTTGATATTGACGACCATGAGAGAATATTAAATGTTATTCAAGAGAGAGATGAACTACTTGATGTGGACTAAATCACGCATGAAATATGATTTGAACTAAATTTTTCATGGGCGAGACCAAAGGTTTTCTTAGCTCCATTCTTTCCTACTGGTGCCCATAGTGAATGGAGCTTGAATTAAATTAAAAATTAAGAATATATATAGATCTCAAATTTATGTCTTACAAGTGGATATGATATATTAATTATCTACCTGAATATGAAGTACTCTAACTTTGGAATATGAATGTGTGTATGTATTGAATTTGCATGTGTTACATTAGGACGTGCATGTTTTAAATATAAAATCTACTTGAAGTACAACAACATTAAATTAAAACTACGTGCACAACTATTATCAAATGTACATTTAAATATAAGTAAGATTCAGTGAAACATCTAGGGACCTCAATTATATAGCTCTCACATGTGTCAAATTTACATCATTCATAACTTTCATTAAATAAACGTGTGTACAATCAAACATCATTCATGTATGTAATCTATTTAATTCAAACATCATTCATGTATGTAATCTATTGAAATCAAGTTCATCAAATTTAAATTAAACATGTATGTAATCTATTAAAAGTATTGAAAATTTACAAGTTCATTACACATGCACACATATCTAGAGTGAAAGTATATATATAACATGCATGAAACATCAATCATGTGTGTAGATCAAGTACTGTAAATATGAAACATATGAATCAATCATGTGTCAAACATTCTATCAAAAGCCCATCTAGAAATGAAATATAGTTCATCAAACACATGTGAATATATATATATATATATATATATATATATATATATATATACGAAATATGTCTCTAATCAAATATGAATGTGCTTATGACTCATCATGTTGACTCCTCACTAAGTGATCACACCCAAAGTGACTATCATGCTCTGAAGGATGTGCAGATCCCTACAAAGAAAGAGATATATAAATTAAAATATATAAACACTGTACAAGAAAACATGTTATAAAGTGTGTGGAACACAGATAATAAATTAAAAACTCACCTGTCCACTACTGATGTCATCATCGAGTGAGTCCCAATGATGTACACGATCAGTACCCAAAGAAGGAGTAACAAGAGGCATATCTTGGTAGACAAAAAATATATATCATATATACACGTGCATGTGCATGTAAATTTCAATTGATTGAAATTTTGAAAATAAATTTAAGTTTAATTGTAACATTAAATACATGTATATAATTTGATTTATACCTGTGTAGGTGATGGAAATTGATAGTACTCAAATTCCCTGGCCTCAATCCTATCAACCAAGGTATCAAGATTTTGCTGTGTCTGGTCCAAGCTCAAATCTGCATCTGCAACATGAGTAGACTGCACATGCCTCTCTAATGATGAATGCAATGGACTAACTAGATAAGATGGCATGGAAGTCATATCATCATGTGTCAAAAAATCTAGATAACCTATAGTGGTCATGTTGAACTCAACATCGTCAAGGCCAACATTAGAGAACTGATGCCCTGCACTGACTGAAGGGTCTGTACATTGTGCCTCTCCCTGTGCAGCAATAGAGTGGTCAGTAGGTGGATCCTCACAAGCACTGCCACTATGGCCATGGTCTAGGTGAGAAGGATGTGGCTGAGTGTATCTGATAGTACCCACATGAGATCTAACCTCTGATATGGGGATATCATGCTCTGCTGCTATAAATGCATATGCATCCAGTAGATCCTCAGCCAAGCTAGTTAGTGTCACATGTGTCATCTCTCCTATAAGTCCCTCCAGGCTAGAAAGTGAAGGGATGCCTATTGCATTTTACATGTCATCTACGGTCCTGCTAGAGGATGCTCCACCTGATGATCTAGAGTGTCGTCGAGATATCAGGTACTGACCAACTTGATCACTAGATATGGATGTGGTAGCTGCTGCAATGTCCCCCACACTATCAATCACAGCTTGAAGCTGGGTGCTATGAATAACATCATTTGCAACATGGCCCAATGAAGGAGCTATAGTAGGTGCCCTCTGACCAACAATGGCCCTGTGTACTGGTCTCTGTCAATCAGCTCGACGATAAGCATCTCTATCAGCAAGCCTGCCATGCCCCTATCCTAGATGTGCTGGTAAAATAGTGTAATTAATAGCATGACCTAAATGAACCTCAGTAAAAATCTATTGTGCAAAGTACAATAGAATCTGGTCATTATTAGGATAATGACTATGGGCAGCTAGAAATCTAGGGTATATCAATGCTGATATAGCAGGATCCTCACACCTGGTAACCTGATACCCCTTTACATAATTTTTATCTACATAAGATGGGAAAAATTCTCCTTTCAGGGTCACTTTAGGCACTAAAGCCTGTACCTCCTTAAGAGAAAGACCAGAGCCAACCTCTTGTCTCTTTCTCTCAAGTATGGCCTTTATAATATCTGGGGCATAGGGAGTGGTACCATGAATGTCATCCCTAATGCTAATCAAGCTATTAAGGATGGACTGGCACGTGCTCTTATAGATAGTAGAGCTAGATGGATTATTTATAGATTCTTGCAACCATTGAATCTCTCTATTAGTGCGTGAAAATAGTTCTTCAAGGGGAATCGGTGCATCTGCCATGTGTGATGTGCAATAATATGTCTGATAGATCTAGAATATGTATGTACCTGAAAGATTTTATTTACTGTCAAATAAAGTCTACATATACATGTACATTTTCCTAATTTAAATAAAAATTAAATTAAATACTATGCGTGCATTTCACTACATTATTTGAAAGTAAAATCAATTACATAAATTACATGTTTAAATGTAAATTACATATTAATAGGTCTAATGGGGTCTTAAAGGGTCATATAACCTATCATAGGTCCTAATAGGTCCAATTAGGTCATAATAGGTTAAATTAGGTATAATTAGGCCTAATTGGGTGTGATTAGGTCCCAATTGATCTAATTGGGTCTAATTAGGAGCTAATAAGTCTTAAGGGGTCATATTACTCATAGTGGGTCTAATTCAGTATTAAAGGGGTCATATAACAGGTATTATAGGTCCTAATAGGTCTAATTAGGTCATAACAACTAATTGGGTCTAATTAGGTACTAATAGGTCTAATTAGGTGCTTTAATATAGGTCTTAAGGGGTCATGTTACTCATAGTGGGTCTAATGGGGTCTTATGGGGTCATATAACCTATCATAGGTCCTAATAGGTTTAATTAGGACATAATTGGTTTAATTAGGTATTAAATTAGGTCCTAATAGGTCTAATTTGGTTGAATTAGGTCCTAATAGTTCTAATTGGGTCTATTTAGGTGCTAATTAGGTCTAATTCCGTTGTAATAGGTCTTATCTAGGTGTAATTAGGTCGTAATACATCTAATTGGGTCTAATTAGGTCCTAAAAGGTTTTAAGGGGTCATATAACCTATCATAGACCTCTTAAAATAGACCTAGATAACTAGGAATTATGATGTCCTAATAGGTCTAATTGCATCTAAGCAGGTCTAATTAGGTGAACTAATAGGTCTACTTTGGTCTTAAGAGCTCATATTAAGCATGTATTGAGTCTAATTAGGTCTTAAAGGGTCATGTAGTACGAGTATATTAGGTGTTAATTAGTCTTTAAATTCGATCTAATTACAAGGTTAGAAGGGGTCCTATTACTCATATTACATAGATAATTAGGGCAAGCTATTATGACTAATTTGGTCTAAGGGGTCCTATTAAGTTCATAAATATGTCCCTAAGTAGGCATGATTACTATTCAATATTAGTTCCTATTACTTATATTAGGTATGTATTACTCACATGTATTTAAAGGTAAATTAAATAGTATAAAATTA